>CM046349.1:31044080-31573776 GCA_025403435.1 Artocarpus heterophyllus
CAACTAGAAGGTCAAAGTCAGAAAGTTCCAGGAAGGAGAACTCGTGCTCAAAAAAGTCTTTTAGAATACGAGAGAAGCTAATGTTGGAAAATTGACGGCTAACTAGAAAGGACCTTATCGAATATGGTCAGTTGTTCGAGATAGAGAATACAAGTTAGAGAAGCTGGATGGATCGCTCATTACTAAGAGCTACAACGTGAATCATTTAAGGAAGTATTACGTGTAACATCCATTTTACTTTCTTTATTATGTAATTAAACTACATTTGGCTTGACACGCATAGGTATGTAGGCAGCTTGTGGGCTATAAACGAGTGCAACCACTATTTATTAAAATTTTATTTCCCCAAGATTATTGACAAATTTTTTCTCAAGAAAAGCGTAAAGCTCATTCAGACCCGACCAGCTCGATCCGAATGCTCATCTTCATGACATAACTTCGGATCCGACCAGTTCGATCTGCATTGCCATCTTTAGGGCACGATTTCGAACTCGATCAGCTCGATCCGAGCACTCAATCATTGCCATCTTCATGGCGCGATTTTGGACTCGACTAGCTCGATCTGAATGCTCAAACATTGCCATCGTCATGGCATGATTTCATACTCAACTAGCTCAATTTGAATGCTCAAACATTACCATCTTCATTGCAGAACTTCATATCTGACTAGCTTGATCTGAACGCTAATCTTCATAACGCAACTTCAGATTCGACCAGCTCGATCCGAATGCTTTCCAGCTCAATCCGTATGCTTTCACCTCGCCATTTTCATGGCTCAAATTCGACCATATCGATCCGATGATTCTCTATGTCTATCCCCATGGCTTACTTTTGGACTCGACTAGTTTGATCAGAATGGCTCGCGCTGCCATAATCCTGGCCACAGACTCGATTAATTTGATTCAGAACCATACCTGCAAACTTATGCCGTAATTGGGGCTTAAGATAAAGATATTCGATCAACTCTCCCAGAGTTTGGTTTTACATTTTTATGGCTACTAGAGCTTAATTCGAACTCTCGGTCTTATCTCATACATATATATTTCTTGGCTCAAGGCCATGCTTGGTTCGATCGATTCTAAAAGTGTCTAATCTCAAAACGCCATCTACATGGCTCTGTTTTCCCCATAACTATGTTAATTTATGAGGAGTTCGATTTACGCTCGAAAGCAGCCCCAGTTTATATTATAATGATCCCTTTTAGGATTGCATACTTTGATTTATCGTGTATTATTGGTTTGTTTACTTTTTGATTAACCAAGAGATTGATTACTGCATATGATATAAAAGTGTTGTTAATCTAATGCTGAATTTGAAAAGTTCAATTTGAGATTTGAAGTTCTGTTCATTGGAATAAAATGTTCGATACAAACAAAACAAAAACGATAGTTCAAATATAAAACAGAAGAATCTTTCAAGAATCTTCTCCCTCTGCAAGTTGAGCATTTTCACCCTCGGTCAGCTTGACAATTGGGGGCTCTGTGACTTCGCCACTGGACATCAGAATGGTACTTGGCTTAGGGGCGATAAGATCGATGGGGACGTCCTAGTGAACCAATTCGCCTTTATTGGTGACCTGAGCAGCCGAATTGTCTTGGGACAGTAGTTCTTGCGGTTCCTTGATCTCTTCATCGATTGCTTCGACACTAAGTTGGCCTGACTTGAATTCTAACAAGGCCTCAAGTCGTGCCTTGAAGGAAGAAGTGCCGTGGACCTCGAGCAGTTGCTCCTTGATTTCTTCAATGTCTTTATCTTTCGCAGCCACTGTCTCCTTCAGACCTGTCGACTTCTTCTTTGGAAAGTCAAAGGCTATTAGACAAGCTCAGCACCTTCTCAGTTCGACCTATCTAATGTGCCGGCCGCGTCGTTAAGCTCCTTCTATTTGTTCTCTCTCTACTTTCATCTTCCTTAACTCTTCTTCAAGCTTTCTATTTCTTAGTAGCTCTTGCTCGTACTTGTGAGCGGCCTTGTTTGCGAAGAGGTTGTGAAGCAAAAGAGCCTGCATGACAGAATTTTAGTATAGAATGATACCATTGAAGTCAACAGGATTGAACATTTGGAGTTTTACCTTGCCCCATTGCTGTAACAGATTCGTTGTAGAACCAAGCGAGCGGCTTCCCTCCTAGAAAGCTCCTCATCTTTGTCAAAGTAAAAATTTATAGCCGCTCTAGTCGCCGCCTCCTTATCTTCCATTATGTTGATGTCTTCTAGAACATCGAGGGTCTTTTCGTGAACTCTTTGTTCGACGTCCCTGGTCGAAGCTGAAGCCTCACCACTCTTCCTTTTCTTTGATGGTGGGGTTTGTATGTCAAAAGGGGAGGTGGAGGAAGATCAGATGAAGTGGCTGGAGGAGTCACTTCTTTTTGTACTGATGGTTCGCCGGTATCGCTCCTCTTTTTCTTCGCTACTTTTTCTATAATTCTCTTCTTTCGCATCTCTCCTATTGAGGGCAGTGTTACCTTCATGGTTGACAATGCGGCTTCTGCGAGATGAACGTCCTCGTCAGATAGAGGGGTAATATATTTGGATGGACCGTACAGCCGCTGAAGTGCACCGCGACATACAAAGACCCAATCGACTCATTTTGAAAATCGAATAAGAATACCTGTTGGGATTTGTTTGAAGTACTTCCAAATCGAAGACTTCCTAAGTCGATCAGGTTTCGAGATTTCAGCCCAAGCTCCGACCTTCTAATACAAGTTGCGCATTTAGCCTCGCTTGGAACCTCTCCCCGATCAGAGCTGGGTGATTTAGCTTGTAATATGCAAAGAAAAAGTGAACTTGAGATCAGTTGGAATTACTGCTTGAACTAAACACAAGTATAGAGGCTTACCAATTTTGAGACGCTTAGATTTTCTTTTTTTATTTTAAGGCATGTAATATCATGGACTTTAATTATGTAATGTTGGACTGTTGTTCATATTATTTTTATATGTCTGTACTATGTATGAACTATATGGGGCCCAGTAAGGCCCAAACTGATTTCAACGAAGTGTACGACTTTACTTCATTTTCTGAGGTTATATAAGAAATTTTATTTGTTAAATTCTAATGGTTGGTAATATTTCAAAAGGTTTAAAATTCATCACATTTTTATTAATTACCAAAAATATTTTTCTTAGATTATTAATAAAATAACTAACGTGTTTAGTTAAACCTATTTAATTATTTTAATTAAATCGCTACGTCACACCCTAGATTAGGTTCGTGACATAAATTATGTAATGAATGAGGGTAGAGGAAACCACTAAGAAATTTATGATGTCCTAACTAGCTTGACACCCCTAGGAGATAAAATTACCTAATTAAAATTCTTACCATAAATGCTGTTTGATCGACTAGGGCCTTATCTTCTGTAGTAGTTTAGTTATCCGAATGTTGTTTAAAACTTTGATTTTAGTGTTGTAATTTTACACTATCATGCAATACTATTTTGTAGGAGAAATTATCATGCAGTTAGTTTTTTTTCCTTTTTTTTTTTTTTTTTCTCAAATATAACAACATATTGGGACTAAACTTCTTTTTTCCAATCGAAAAGAAATATTAGCATTCAATAATCATAAAAATAAATAAATAAATAAACCTTTAGAGGAGCTATATTTTCGCACTTAAATGTTGAGTTCAAATCTGCTGTCTTCGTAGCCGTCCTATCTATAAAATTTTGACACAACGCATCAGATGCTGGAGAATAACGGAGTCAAGGCCAGTTAAATGCTGATCGTAAAAGTTAATTTTACAATTTATAGACGTTTCTGTGCCCTTTTGCAACTCGAAAACAAATGAAGGAAGAAGGAAGAAATCTGATGTACTGGGAATCAAAAAAGCAATATTCAGATAGGGATGAGAATTGAGAGCGTTGTGTCGATGACGTTAACCCTTGCCGCGTCCGCCGGCGAGATTTTGTGATGTCCCAACAAGAATTTGCCGTTGTTTCAAGAGAAATCTCTTCTTTGACAACCCAAGCCAGATCTCCGACAGCCCATTCCTCTTTGAGCTCTCGAGCCAGATTTGCAATGAACTTGATTTTGCTTTTTTGTTTTTGGGTTGACGTTATTTTTATCAAAGTTGAAAGCTTTTTTGAGTAATTTATTTTTCTTTCTGACTCTTTGACTGATTGTTTGGTATTGCTAAGTTTTGTTTTTCGGTTGAGACGTGGGCTTGAATTAAAACGATGTTATTTTACTGTAAAATTTGGGTATGTTAGCTTTTTTTTCCTCCCATTTTAGATTGTTTCGTACATAGGGTAACTGTTTTTAAATAAATCTGTTTTATTAGGATTGCAAAAGTGATTGTGAGAAAAATATTCTGGATGTGATGTTTTTGGTGCTCAAAGAAAGTGGGAAGGTAGCAGACTTACAATGAAATATTCAATGCAGGCTTACAGTGAAAGTGAATGGTTCACGATCAGAGAGGAACCGAGCATTTTTTTTTTTTTTTCAGTTTATAAGATGGGATGAAGAAGAAACCCAATTTTTGACGGCGTTAACAGGTTTTTTTCATAGGTGAAAGTAAGTTTAAGCATTAGTTCGCGTGGCAAGTTTCTATCGTAGGGGACCAGCAAGCCAGACAGCAATTCGATACAGCAGATCCTTATTTCTTAAATATGAGGATTTAGTTTGTACGTTTTTTTTCCTCTTCTCACGACAATACCACTATTATCTTAATTAAAATATTTTAACTCACTTAATTAGTGAAATAATATAGTTAATTGATATGACATTTTAATTGATATGATATAATTTTATTGAAGAAACATAAAGAGGACATAATTAAGCAAATACAGAAATCGGCTCCAAAATATGAACCGTCTATTGAGCCTTAAATTTAAATCCAATTTCAGTAGGAAAGTTTATATAAGTAACTTCAATCCACAACAAACAAGTCCAGCAAAGAAAGGATATATGAAAACAAAAGGATATTTTATATATATATAAACATAACATCAAATAATAATGGTTATGTCTCTGCAGGCATGAAGTACATGAAATACATATATAAACTGTAAGGAGACTGGCTAGTGTGAGAAAGGATCCAATCACCTCGGCCTTTGTTATAATTAATAGTAAACTCACCCTGCAAAATACCATAGACGAAGAACAACATAATTAAATTCGTTTAATTACATTGTTTGTTGGTAAGCTTTTAAAAGGTCATCTAAAAAAAAATCCTACTTATTAATTAGTGGAGGGAAAAAAAAGTCATTTTAGCTTGATACATTTTTTAGTGGCTCTAGGGTATATTTATATATGGACGATTTAACTTACATATTAACATTTATACTATGATAACTTAGATAAATTAGGCTAAAGTAAAAATTATCTGTCAAGTTGAAGGAAAACGAACAAACCACTCCCAAAGATCAATACTTTTAATAAGCTGGTTATCCACCATCGACATCCGAAATAAATAAATTATCAAGGACTTACACTTTGTCAACTTTTTTTTTTTTTATCAAAGCGAAAAAGGAAAAAAAAAACAAAAAAAGAAAGAAAAAGAAAAGAGATTAAGAAACAACTTTCCATACATTATTATATGTTATGTGACCAATAGCAATGCAAACTTATGTGACGTTTGGTTACCGGTTTTGATTAAAAAAAAATTGTAATATATATTGGTATTTTAATACAGTATTTTCTCTGGTAGAATTTGAATGCTATATTGTTTTGAACTGATAGAAACATCATATTAACTTTTTTAAGATACCAGTAACATATATATTGGTGGTAGTTAAATATATCAAAGTGTGAGATACGTACCATAAATATATATATGTCTATAATATATATATATAAGATTAGTGGAGGCGTGGATAGATGATCAGTTGATAGAGTAATCTTGAAGGTTGGGCTGAGCAGGAAGAAGACGAAAAGGGCCGTAGAAGTTGTGGCCTCCAGGGCTGAAGTGTGGCGAGCTGAAGCGCACTGCTGGGCTGCTCTTCTCCCTCGAACGGAAACTGGTCCAACACATGATTCGAATTCACGTGATTCACATGATTCACGTGATTCACAGTCTGGTCTTCGTCTTCGGCCTTCGACACGATTGTCAACTGCGCCTGATGATAATGCTCGGCGATTGCCGCTGCCGCAGCCTCATGCTCTTTTATCTAGATTATAAAGTATTATCATTAGTGTTATTAATCAATAATTAAGCATATGATTAATATTAAGTAGATAAATATTCTCACAGACAGATATTCATACCAATTAAGTTAATTACTAATAAGCCACTAGATCTAAATATACAACAATATGAGGAATATTTGAAATGAGTTTTAAATTAGTGTGTGCATATATATATATATATATATAGTTACATTTAGATCTATATATGTTTTCTTGTTCTAGATTTTGAGTCATGTTTCGAATGTGTTTTTTGTTCTAAAAAATTGGGAAGTAACTCAGCATGGGGTGTTTCTAAGTTAACAACGAAAAGAAGGAAAAACAAAAAAAGCTCTTAATTAAGATAGGACTTAAAAAAGCCCTTAGTTAACTAGCTGGTAACTAATTCGGATATGGAGAAACTCACCATATTGTAGATTTGTCCATTTTCTTGCTCCAATTTTTCCTCCTGGTTTCATCAAACAAAAGATCATTAGCACTACTGACTTTGGGAGAGAATGAGAAGAAGGTTATAATTATTTGGTTTTCAGAATTAATTAATTAATTTCACCGTTCTCTGGAGATTAACCATCTGCTGCTGCAAGAGTTCAATCTGATGGATTCAAAAAAAAAAAAAAAGGAAAAGAAAAATCAGGTAAAATATTTTTAAAGATATAAGTAAAGTCTTTTACTGATAATAATATATAACCCAATTAGTGCAGTGTCACTAATAATCTAAATTGAAATAATCTATCTTCTTCTTTATCTTTTGGATAATAACATATCAATAACTCCACATTAGAAATCTGAGATCCAGAGTTTTTTTTTTTTTTTTATCTCAAGAATATATAATTATAATGTGATGAAATAGTGAACCAGTCTACTTAAATAATGATCATATTTAAGTAAAAAAACTCAACAATAACTATCATATTTTTTGAAAATACAAATGACATATATACACACACACATAAATGCATACTAATTAATGAACGTAGGTCATATATATTTGTGTGTGAATATTACACACACATATGACATAGCAATATCAGCTTCCTAGAAACATGAGAAAAAAATTAGGAAAGAATGTTTAATCATACAATATGTTCAATAAGTACTTGCACGTTTATGTTTGAATATAACACTAAAGCACCTTATTTCACACGCTTATATATATAAATAGGGTGGTTCAAATCACCTGTTCAATATTTTTATGTTATAAATTGCATCTAACTAATCACATTTTAAAATATCATTCAAAAAACGAGGTCAATTATGCAACATTTTAAAATGATGTCTCGTTAGGGACCATCTTGATCCTAGAAACATGTGTGTGTACCTTCCGAGTTCGAACTTTGTGGACAGAATTCTCCAACATGTGTTCAAGTCCATCAAGTTCCTCCATCGACACAGAGCTCAAATCCTCCCCTGTGTAGCGCTGCAGACTCAGTTGAAGATTGTGGGTGTCGTTTCTTATTCTTCTCAGCTCTCCATGCAATTGTTCCTACGTACAGATCAATTAGTTGTATTTATATATAGAAGTGTAAGCACGTGTTATAATATTCGTTAATTATTTTCTTGTTCACCTGTATATTAACAGATTTAATTAAATTATATGGACGAGTATAGAACTTTTAGTACCGATTCATTAGTGTTCCGCAATCCGAGTTCCTGTTGCAAGCTGGTACCTCTTTATGATATTCTCCATGCTGTAAATCATCAAGGAGATTAAACAGTAAATTATTTATATGTAACGTACTATATCACACATATCGTTTATTTCCTTTCACTAACTACCCAAGTTTTTTTTTTTCCTTTTAAATAAATGAGAGGAGACAAATAGCATCAAGAATCCAACTAGGTTCGCAACTACTTGAAATTCTATTCTATACCAAGCCTCCTGCTCCAAAAGTAATAATCCGCTATGCATAGGCATTTGACAAAGTTAGTTCTAACAAATTTTTTATTTAGAAATAGTATAAAACTCTCACATGCTATAGTAAAAGGTAAAAAGTTACTACAATGTAAATCTCTCACACAAGCTACAGTGTTTTGAACCAAAATGTTGTATATCCTCGAGAATTATAGTACTCTTATGAAAAAATGTAGTTACCAAAATGCATTTTAACTAATGTACCATGGAAGTTTCGTGAAAAAAATATATAGTGGATGAGGAAAACGAGGGGAAGACGGTTTCATGAAAAAGAAATACAAGAGATCGAAACTATAATACATGATGAATTGAACAGATGCAACTGGTTGATTAAAACCTTGTTATATCATTCTTTTTTCAAAATTATATAATATAGTATATGTATTATAGTTTCGATCTCTTGATCAAAAACTTGTTATATCATTCTTTTTTCAAAATTATATAATATATTATATGTATATATATATGCTTTAAGGATTCAATTACGCACAGAAAAGAAGCGAAATATGGACTAAAAATCATTTCAAAAAAAATATGGACCAAAAATATATACGGTATATTTATTATTGAGACAGAGGCAGAAAATAATCTTAGTGGTTATGGTTAAACCACAATGTACAGATCTAAGCACAGCAAAGCAGTTCAAGGAACTCAAATTAGAGAAAATGAATTTTGACCATTATGGGTCTAAAATTACTGACCGTGGAGAGCACAAAACATATAATATTAATTCAACAGAGAGAGAAAGAGAGAGAGAGTATAGTTGCAGATCTGAAAGAAGTCAAACCTTAGAACAGCACAATTAATAAAAGCAAAAACTCTTTTTAAGAAACCGATCGCACAAAACAAAGACTATAAAAATGATATTTTTTTTTACGGAAAAAAATAAATAATTGGAATATACATTATTAATTGGTACCGTATTATATCTCATCACCCATTTTGAAAGTACACATGAAAAAACACTCAACGCTCATCATAAAACCATACATTAAAATGTAGACCCTGAAAAACAAGTCAAAGAATCAAAAGGAAAAAAAAAAAAAAAAAGCTACAGAAACAGATAAAAATTGTCCATATTAATCAGTACTACTATATTATATTATACAAGTACACACACACACATATATATATATACCTATTTGCCTCAGCACTGCAGTACTTATACATTTTTCCATTACTGGAGAAGATGATAAGGCCGATCTGGGCATCACAAAGCACAGAGAGCTCATGAGTCTTCTTGAGAAGCCCCGCTCGGCGTTTCGCAAAGGTGACTTGCCTTGTGGTTTTGTTTTCTATTCTAGAGATTGTTATCTTCCCGCGTCCCATAATAACCTACAGATCTTTCTTCTAGTTAGGGAAATTAGCCAAAAGAAAATTAGTAAAGTATATTCTGAACTCAACAATTAGTATAAATTTCTAAAAGATGCTATCGAATTCTGAATAAATACATATAGGGTTATAGTTTATGTGGAAAAAATTTTTCTCATATTAGGATTTGCTATAAGAACATATAACACTCACTCTTTTTCACCTATATATTTGCCTTGGATATGAAAATTAAATGAAGAATTATGTAAGCAAAGAGAACTGTTATATATTACGAGTATGGAATTGCTTTGTTTCAGAAAACCCCAACAATGGCATATACATATGTTATGTTATGCCCATTTTATCATTTTTGTAGATGTTGCAGACAACAAGAGAGAGAGAGAGAGAGAGAGAGAGGGGTTAAAGGGAAGAAAAAGGAAGAAAGGGTATACTTAGTCAGTCGTCTCTGATCTCTTTTCTTTTGCTTGTTGGATTAGAACTTTGGCATGAAACCCTTTTGTGAGCTGGCCAGTGTCTATATTTAGGTCGTTTTAACCTCAGAAAGGTGGTCCATTCTTTTTTAGTAGTATTACCAAAATATGCCTCTCAGCTTGCACTAATTCAATATCATATATATATCGACGCCCATTATTTTCAGTACGTACGTAATATGATATGGAGACCATTAATTTGTCTCATCTAAATATATATAACCATTATTCTCTTAGTTTTCCATTTTACTTGTAAATTGTCGTGTATATGATTCTACAAATTAAAGTTCGAGACAATTAACTCTGAAAAAAACTCACATTAATGTGGCGCGTGTACCTACCAAACAACTGCTCAAGAAATAAATAATAAAAAAAGACTAGTAGATGATGTTAAAGGGGCGGCAATTCGGGTTGGTGGATCAGGTTAGTGTCGGGTTAGAGTCAATTTTTACAAAATTAGGTCGATACTAACCCGACCCGTGACACGAACGGGTTGAGAATTCTCAACCCTAACATGACCCGTTTTGGTACGGGTTGACACGAACACGACCCATGCCAACTCGATCTTTATGTGCAATGTTAAAAAACAATGATCCTGTGACCCAAATTTGACCCGTAATCTGACTGTAACTCGCAACCCGCCCATGACCCACCTACACTAATATATATATATATATAATATAAAAACAAATATAAAATTAGATGAGTTTCATGCCAGAACAACAAGAAAGTCTAATCCTAAAATTTAAAAAACATCCAACAAGTCTAAAAGATATTACAAGCCATCATAGCAACTATTGATACCGTTACTAAATGCAGATTTTGATGCAATTGTTAATACCAAAATGCATAAAACATCACAAGCCATCATAACAATGATAGGATATGAAACTGATTTATCTTCCAAAGTGAGAGGTGATGTTTAGGGTTATACTATTGTCTATATCTGATCTGATATATAATAATAGAATAAAAAATATCTGAATAAATATAAGCGGGTCAGTTTATGGTTAGGCGGGTTGACTTGAACCCAACCGGTTTTTAGACGAGTTAGCTTCGAGTTCACACTAAACTGACCCAGGGTTAATTTTTTTGACACTAACCCATAAAAATTCGTGTCGGATTCGTGTCGTGTTGTAGTATCGTAACCCATATTGTTGGCCTATTGTTAATTTTAACTTATATACCAATTAAGTTGACATCTGTAATGTGCATTTGGCTTACGTGTACTCTTATTTCTGTCTCCTTATAATACTAGTACATTATTGCTTATGCATCGTGCTAGAAAATTCAAGAGAAATTTTACTATAAGAACTACTTGCACAATTATACACTTCAAATAAATGTGAAAGTCTGAAACTAAAAGGTAAGGAAAAAAATTAGTACGTAGAATAACCCAACAAAGGTTTCCTCTATTGTAACGTGAAATGGAATGGGTAGAAAATCGAAAATTCATAAAAATTCATTTTCAGTCTGCCGTTCATCTAAATTAACAAAGCAGTCGACAAAGTACTTGTGTGGCGGCCAAACGTCCACTCAGCACAAACTCTCTCATCATTTCTTGGAGATCAACGAGAGTTGGATTACGATCATTAGGCTAGCTACAGCGCAAATTAATTACCTACTGCTAATTTATCACTGCGAATAATGTGGTTTATGCATTTAAAAAATGTTTTTTAAGTGATCCTATGCACATATTATAGCAAGGAAAGTTGGAACAAGTTGAAAGTCAGAGACTAGCCTATACTATGAATCCTAATTAGAGATCAATAAACAAGATTTTCTACCTCTTCGCATTTTGATTTTGATAATTCCAAGCCCGAATTAATTATATTATTAGTTTTTTTTTTTTTGAATAGCACATAGTATGTCATTCTACCAAGAAGAGATATAGATTACAAGAGAATTTAAATCCATATTCCTATCAAGGGCGAAGCCAGATATATTACTCAAAAAGACAAAATATATACCAACATTATTAAGAAACTTAAATGAAGAAAATATAGAACTTTAAGGGGTATAATTTAATTTTATGAGAGGCAGAGCATAAGTTTTATATACAATATTTGAAGGAAAAACAAGTTCAAGGAGCAGCTGCCCACTCTTGTCTCCGCCCCTGTCCCCTAACCCCTGCTCAAAGCGCTCCCAAGTGCCATTCCCATAGTTAACTACGATCATAAAAATAGATGGTTAATAAATTAATTTTTGTGGCTTTTTTTTTTTTTTACTAAAATTGTAAGACATGGTTATAATCTATTAACTTGAAATAATTTAGTGAAATTCCTATGGCATTTTTTGTTCTAATTATTATTTTTTAAGTCTATGTCAATTTGATTGAGCTCATTAATTCATGATGTATTATTTCTTTTATATCCTTTACGAACTATGATGAAGATAAGAGTGCCCACATCTCTAAACATATTAATTGTTAGGCATGAAGGTAACCATTTTAAAATTCAACAAGATTAATAATCCCAAAATAAAATTATTTTATTTGAAAAAAAACCGAAATTGTATTTTATAAATTAATGCTTTTTACACTGTAAGTACTAGTACATCTGAAAACATTTGTTGGTCTGTTACATACTCGTGTGTGGGTGTGTAAATACTAATTATAATACATATGCACAGATATATATTAAAACTTAATTGTATGCGTCATATATAGAATGTATTTTTTTAATTATTATTTTTCCTTAGCATTATATTGATGGGTAAATGATCATGTGCGGTTGTAATGATTTTCTGTGCCTTGCTGCAACAAACCCTATTGTAACTCCATTAGTTAGGAAGTTCTTAATTTGGAATAACCAAGGTTTAGCAATTTGGTCCCCACAAGCCCACTACATCTCTCTCTCTCTCTCTCTCTCTCTACAAGAGCAGGTGAGTTGATGTCAATTTTCTTATGGCATGCAATACGTTTGAATCTGGTGCAACAGAAGGTAAAATTAATTAATAAAAATCACGTCCTAATTAATTAATCATTAGAAACAATTAACGTGAGAGACCCACGTAGATTAAGTGATTAACAGAGCAAATTTTACGTTTTAGAAACAACTGAAATTATATACACACATATAGGCATTATATATGATAATCAACAGTGTTACTTACAAGAAAAGGAGAAAGAGAGAAGACAGACAAATATATTACAATAGTGGATAAAAGCATGATTCTTGAATCAGAGGCAACAGCAGTAGAAAAATACAATAAGAACTTGTTGCTTGACTGAAACTGGAAGCTGTTTTATGTCAACTTCATCTCTGTCAATCACCCCCCTTTTATTTCACATGGTCTTTCAGACCTCAAATTAGGTTTATATATATAGAGAGAGAGAGAGAGAGAGAGTGCGGTCTGCGTATAGCATGAGGTTGGTTTGACTAGCTAATTATCGCACTTCTTATTGCTTCTTTGGTTTGGACAGGGAATGCGATGGGATATCTCATTACTAACTGTTCAGATTTGAATTCTAAACTCATTTTTTAAGAAAAAAAAGGAGAAAAAGAAAAAAGAGAACGTAGACACACACACACACGCGTCCGATTTTTATTTTTATTTTTTTTCCCGGTATGATGCTCATATTTGTTCCCAACTGATATGTCTATTTTGTTCAGTCTATTTATTCTCGGGTTTTTAATTTATCTATTGGGACAGATATAATCAAATTCGAAAAATGAAATTGGGATAAGAATGATGATGAGCTAATTAAATCCCAACGCACTTCCTATGGAAAACTAATCAAGAAATTATAATAAAATATTGACGAGAAGAAGAAAATTTAATGTGAACAAAAAAGTAGAATTCATCGGTATAAGGAGTACTATAAATGAGGTCCATATAAATATATGCTACAAATTACATAAATGAGTAAGTTATCTAAAACTAAAATCAAGATAATTTTTTGATATAAAAATAAATACAATAAAGTCAAAATTATTAATAAAGTTACTTCCCTAATATGTCCCGCAAGATAGAGCTCAGATAGGTGAATCCAATCTTTATAGGTTTTTTCCTTTCTTTTTTTTTTTTTTTTGCTTGTATGAGAAAATAAAAACATAAAAGAATATATTAAAAAAGGCATAAGATAATAGTTGTATAGAGATAATAATTGTCGACACCGCTGAATATGCATATCTTGAGAAATGAAGGGTTGTGTCACGGTCTAGAGGTTTGAAGGCACACGACCTTAAGAGAAGGAGGTGCATGACCTAGGGTGGTGGCTTATAGTCATGGAGAGGGAGGCGAACTACCTAAAGTTTAGTGGCTTTTGGTCTAATAACAATAATTAAATGAGAAAGTAAAAGGAGGCAAAATAAGGTTTGGAGGCTCTTGGCCAAGAATTGAAAGGCACATGGTTTATGATGAAGAAACAAGAGAAAATAAAGGCGCCAATCATTAAAAAAAAATTCCAATAAAAAGAATAAGAGGTGTGGGGGAGAGAAGAGTGGTTTAGTCATGGAGGATTAGTGACTTGTTTGAGTATGAAGCTCTGAAACCATATAGAAATTAAACAAGAAAAAAATATAGAATAAAAAAGAAGATTTTTTAATGTGGTTCAGCAATATACATACATCTATAGATTACGAATAAAGAGAGGGAACTCACTAGTAAGGAGCAATATAAACGGGCTTTAAATAAATACACATTACAAATCACATAAACTAGTAAGTTGTTCAAAACCAAAATCAAGACACATCCTTATATAAAAATATATACAAATAAAGGCAAACTAATTAATAAAGTTACTGAATATTTTCTAGTTTATAAAATTGGATTTTGAGAGGTGTTCATTGAAAATTTTATGATTTCTCTAACCTATGAAGTTTTTAGAAACTTTGAAATTCCCATATCCTTTCTTTCTTTTAAACACTACCCATTGGTTCTGTTACAACCCTTATCAAAGACCCTTTTTTTTTTTTTTTTTTTTTTAATTTTAGGTGGTGTGTTCAAGGGTAGTGGAAATTCGTACCTAAAGGGGAGCCTGTGATATTTAATCTTTGCAGCCAAGATTAAGTGATTGTTACTATGAAGACTATAAGGGTTTACCTTCTTCGAAGCATGTGTTGTCTCAATGTCGATAATATTGGTTAATTCAAACACAAGAGTATAATTCTTGTAGGATATATTAACTTGGGAATGACTAATGATTGAACGCAATACTTATTTGATTTCTAGCCCATAACTCTTATTGTCCTCCAAGGTAAGATGTTAGACTGTTAGTTCTCTTTATCAATGTTTTTATTATTTGTTGTCATCTTAGGTTAAGGACAAGCAAAGGTTAAGTGTGGGAGAATTTGATGTGTGCTCAATTTAATATAATTTTTTGATTAATTTTCCCATGAATCTTTGTTTATTTTTGAGTATTTTGTGTTTTATTATGTGAGTTAGTGTCTTGTAGGTATTTAAGATAAAGAGATGAAAACGGGATGCAAAAGGAAGATTTGGAGTCCAAAATTGCATTTATCTGGTTTGGAGATCAAATGAGGGTAAAATCTAAAGTTTTGGAAACATGTTAGAGAAAAATCAATAATTTTAGTTTTCTTGAGCCGCGCAGCCACACTAAGCAAGCCTCGTGGCCACACTGCAGCACAGAGGCCATGCAGGCCTCGTAGTCACACCGGGATCCAACAAATGTACCCCTATGCATGCAATTTCTCGCCCCTGCGTGCCTTGTAGTAGGCATGCTATTCTTTTTTGCATGCAGCCATGTAAATCCTTCTCGCCCTTGTACGCATGTAGCTGCTTTCATACGAAGAGTCCATTCCATGCCCAGCCGCCTATATTGATACCCACCCCTGGGCATGTTGGTCTTTTTGGCTACGAAATTGACCTAAAAGAGCCCAATGTTGCCTCTTTTCATCCTTAAAAACCAAAACCTATAGATACCTCACTTGAACATAAGTTTATATTGGTTTTTCAGTTTTTTAATAGTTCTCTTTAGTTTTATTAGTCTTAGGAGATGAAGAAAAAGAAGAAGAAAAAGAGGAGAGGCTCCAGTGGTGGCTCAAGGAATATAGTCTAGGTGAAGAATTCTTTGATGGCAAACCTATTCTTTTCTTTATTTCTTTCTTTCTTTTCTTTTTCAATTATGTTATTTTAATTTTGTTTGTGGTTAAAAGGAATTTCAAAACCCTAGACATAATTATATAATTAATTTATAGAATTATTTTTTGGTTTTACAATTGAGATTATTTATGTTCTTCTATTTTATTATTCATGATTATTTTCTTGTTTTGTTTAGGTGTGCAACTGAGTAGGACTTGAGAATGTTTTATTGTTAAATTGGAATGCTTGATTCGTAACTGACTTGTTATTATAATCATTAGTAGCAAATTGTGGTCATTGATTGTGGCTAAGTTTTTTTATGATTGCATGTGGAACGTAAGCTAGGTTAAATGATGTAATTTTGTGTTATTGTTACCTTAATGAACCTATCTTTCTCAACTTAATGCTTTTGTTAGATTAAATCTAGAGAGTTTGTTCTAAGTTGTTTAGTGAAAAAAGGTTTAATGGAGCGCTTGTTTTATTAAATCTACGAACTAAGGAATGATTGGGATAGCAAAACTTGTTGTTATCCACGGTTGGTAGTTTTAATGGATAATTGGGAATAATTTTGTGATTAATTTGTATAGTTATTCTTTAACAGTGGCGATTGATCTTTTAGCAGCTTCTATTATTATTGTCTTCTATTTATTTATTTTCTTTTGTTTTATTTAATTTTTTATTTAGTTAATTAAATTCAAAAACACCCAATTGTGTCTAGTTTTATTATTTCTTAGGTTTTTGTGTCAATAACTAGTTAATTAGACCTAATCCTCTATATGAACGATCCTTATTCAACGTTATACTTGACTATGACTACACTTTAAGTAAGGTTAATTTGGTGCTTTCCTCAAGGCCTACCAAAATATGTAAAAAGAAATTATTTAGTTGAAAAATAATATGTAACAATAATATTAAATAATAAATACAATATATGTAATGACCCTACCTCTTGACCGTTACTTAAACTACTTAAACATATATTTATTAAGATTACTTAAATTTATAGAATTTTTTTGTTTTATTAAATTAAATAACCTTACTAATTAAATTTAGTTAAATTGTTTTTACTTTTATTGCAATAGAAATTATAATATATTGTTCTAGCATGATAGTTTAACATCATACGGACTACGACTGCATAGTTACAATCTTAGTCTCTGCAATATACATATATAATTTCAACCGAACTATTTCTATTTAATTAAAATGTCATGATTAACAAAACCAATTGTGGAAATAAAATACATGCAATATTGCTTCCCCATTTCCACTGCTTTTCCACCGTTATGCCACTGTCCATCAGACATTGCTTACAAGTTTTGTATGAGTTTTCACTCAGCAAGTAGGAACTATGTCTCGTAAAATACTTAATTATGACATATAGTAAAACATGCATGTGCCATTTATGCTCATTTATGATTATATCTTATTTATTTGAGGGGCCTGAGTGTTTGTAATGGTTGCGCGCAATCATCAAGAAGTTAAAATTTGTAAGGTCCCCAACAACACCATGATTTAAATTATTACACTAATGCAAAAGCCCCCGGTAGGATAAGAGATTGGTATGGCACTCAAACTTAACTTGTTTTTCACAAATTTCACTAGATTTATTAGTGAACATGCCAGTATGATAGTGTAACATAAGACATAAACATGCATTTATAATTTTTATAAAAACATATAAAATATTTTGTTTGGAAACTATTTACACTGCATGCAGATTCCTGCTTACCTAGTTTTCAGCAATAGGATTCATTAACTTGCCAAAGTTTCCTATTCTCTACTTTTAGATTCTATAGAAAAACACCTATTAAAAGTGTAAGGATAGCTTTTCTTATACTTTGTAATTTAGCATAATCATAAAAGGATCATAATATTTGTTGCAAAAATTAATTAATCTAATCCTCATAATTTATTTTTCCTTAATTGCCTTTAATTATACGTGCTAGAGTTGATAGTTAATGAATCAATTTAATAATTAATTATCTTATCTTTTAGCTAAGTCTAAATATAATTGTTAGGCTCATAATTGCATAAAGGCTCACTTTTAGTTATTATTCATTTTCATAAGTCCATTGTTGCCCATTAAGCCTAGAAGTGTTTGTTGGAATACAATACGTAGCGGAATTTTAAAAATTTTTAAATCAAAGTCTTTTTTAATAACAAGTTTGAAATGCTAAGTACATAAATTATTAACAAACCTTACGTACCTCTTTTATATACCAAAGTTTGCAAAAAAAATCGAATAGAGAAAAACGTTCTGAAAGAGCTTTAATCAACTAGTCTTCCATGCTATTCTCTTTCCACGATCGGAGTGCGGGTGTCCGATGACTCTCCTTCCAACCACTTAAGAAAACCAAGAGCTAAGATTCTAGATGTTGAACAATAGCTCTCTAGGAGTTTCAGATTTTCTCGCACTACAAACTCACTCTATACTTCTCAAATGATCTAAGGAACAATGAAAATAGTTTCCTTTATATAGTGGTCAAATCTGGGGTTAGTTCTTATTAGATTTGGCATCAAAATTCAAGTTTGGATAAGTTTTTGATTGAAAGTGCATGAAACAAATTTCTATTTTATCTAGGCGTGGTTAATCACGCCTTTGTATCGCAGTCAACAATGGTGTTGTGGACTTCGAATCAAATTCAAAGTCTAACTCCTCAGGCTTATCCGACTAATCCAATCTCTATCAATTGGATAAATCCTATCTTATTTGACCTAGGTATCCTTTATAGAGCCTCAATTTTAATTCAAATAACCTAATAGAAAAGTTATGATTAAAATAGTCATATACAGATAAACTCATACAAAAAAACAATATTCAAATAATTCAAAATGTTTAGCTTGAATTAATTTACAAAATCAACCAATAAACTAATATGGATTATTAAATCCACTCTATTGAATTTCAACCAATCTAATAATTAACACAAGTTATCAATATGTAAGAAAAACATGCTGTATCGTTACATGAATTATTATGAGCTAGCAAAAGGGACTCGATGGACATATATAAACCAAGCTCTTATAATTATAAAATAACATATCCCAAATATATATATTTTAAAATTATCAACTCTAGCACGAATCGACTAAAAACTTAGAGTTGCACTTTCAAACCATATAAAATCATGAAGCTCCAATAAGCTCATTGTCCATGATATATCATAATGTGTAACATCCCCATAGGATATTCATAATCGGCTTAAGGATAAATTCTATTTCACCTTCCCAATTATTTTTTTTATCTTTTGTTCCATTATCTCACCATTAGAATACTTACTATTGATAAATAATATACCATTTGGTTACACCTAAGTATCCGAATGGTTAAGCACTTCAGTTTTTCAATTATAGGATAATGCCTATAAAAAAATATCATTAACTCTTTAAAGAGATGTGGATTCTATATCTATGAATAACAGGTCTAAGTCACTCAAGAGTCATGTCTCTAACGTACTAGTATACGCACCATCATCAAATCAAGATGTCGCCCTTTGGTACATCAAAAGACACAAGTTAAGAATACAATATTATCAAAAGAACTTAATAAGAGTCTTTAAATAAACAAGTGGCAGAAATTAAATTCCTTTTAAGTTTAGGAACGTAAAAGCAATCTTTCAAAACTAAAGTCTTATAACTATCCAAGTAAAGATAGACGTCTCCCACCAGTTTAGCTAACACTAGGGATCCATCACCCATCTGCAGTGTGAAGTGCTCATGTAGCAAACTTCTTGTTTCCTTGAACCCCTATTGAGAAACACAAACATGATTAGGTGCTCCAGAATCTATGACCGAAGTGTCATTTGATTCCTCAACTACATAAGTTTCAATAATCAGAAGTTCACATTTACTTCCTCCAGATAGGAAGTCTTTGTAATTCTTCTTGATATGCCAAATTTTCCTGTAAAAAAAGCACTTTAGCTTCTTTGGGTTCCTCTTTTTCTTCTTCTTGTCCTTGCATTTTGCCAAGACAGAAGATTTTTCGTTCTTAGCCCTCTGCTTTTTTCCATTCCCAGAGCTGGGATTGGAACTAGATACAGCCACCAAGTTTGCCTCCCCACCAGCAGGAGCTTCCCTGATTATATTCTTAAACTCCTATAACTACTTTATTAGCTCAGTCAAGATAATATCCTGTCCATTACTCAAGTTATATGAAGCTTTAAGCAGGATAAACTCTTTAGATAGAGTCTCAAAGACCATAGTCATCTATAACTCAGGATTAATATCAGCTCCATGGGTTTAAGCCTCAGCGAGGTAACCTATGATCAACATCATATACTCCTTCATAGGAGTCCTTGATCTTTATTTGCAATTTAAGAGCTTCCAAAGAGCCCCTTGCCATTTTGTTAAAACTTGGCCTATAAACATGTCTTCCAGATTATCTAACATCTATCTAGCAGTCTCATAATCCTCATGTTGAGCTCGTAGCACATTATTCATGCTAGCCATAGTGTAACAGTGGGCTTGATGACTAGTATCCTTCTAGCGATTATACGCTTGGATTTTCTCATTAGTGGATTTGTCAGTAGGCTCAGTAGGACATGGTAGGGTTACTACAAATTTCAGTTTCTCAAAGAAAATGACGATATTCAGGTTCTTTTTCTAATCATTGTAGTTCGTGCCAGTTAACGTATTTTTATCGAGTATCAAAGATAAAGCATTTTTAGACATTTTAATCTATAATAAAGAATCGTATATCAAATATAAGCAAACATTCCATAACAGTTTAGTAAGATAACACAAATAAGTAAGCATAATGTGTTTATATGTCAAAACCTTGAAAATATCACAACCTTACGATGATAATCCCTAACTCAAAATTCAACAAACCGCCCAGGGGAAACTTGCCAAATTCAATTTGGAACATGAATCTCCTCCGATTAATATATGCCATCCAAGACTCGTCTGATCTAGCATATACTAATAATCATTTTCTTTGGCCATTAACTTTATTAATAGAGCTCCTAGGGGAGGTTAATAATAAAATTAATCTATATATCATATACACGATCTTAAAGGTTTAGACTGACAGTCTCATACTTTTTTTTGCTTATCATATATTCAACAGAAATGAACATAAAGAGAACAACATTTGATATATGAATAATGAATAAACTCTTTATCGATTAAATGTCTCCAAAAACTATAACATCATTTAATTTTTAGGGCACCATGTCTAACAGCATCTATGGTAGTCTAAACACTAAATTGTCGAAACGTCAATTCGATAAATGACTTTTGAACTAGTACTAGTGTTAGGACCGTATTTGCCATTGTAATATTGCGAGCCTAACTTGTTGGGCTTCTACAACATTTTGAATTCCTTTTGAAAAACCGTTAAGTTTGTTAGGAAAATCTGTATATCATATATGTAAAAATTTCATGTCAAATATCATATTTTAAAGTAGGCTGACTTTGATAAAATTATAAATTATAGACTCATATAGTTTTTTAGGTGCTATAATTCATTTGTTGATTGTAAATTGCAATTATGCCATTAAGCAGGCATTTTGTTTAAAAACTAGCATCGAAAATTACTTTTTCATTGGTTTTTAAAACTCACCGTATAACTGTATGTTAGAGACAATTTTCTTTAAAATTTTTGTAAATGTAAATGAGGTGTTGATGCCCAAGACTAGCACAACGCCACTTGAGGGTGCACAGTGGTTGGTTTCCTTATTCTGCCTAGCTTCGCTTGGTCTGGTTAGATCTACAAGAGAAAAGAAGGCCTCGAAGTAAAAGGACACTGGTGTGGTGTTCACGAAGGGAACTCTAACACTTAAGGTAGTGTTCTGACCGAGAAAGGCAAGTGGAGACGCAGTTTAGGCAAGGGAAGAATGTGTATACTTTTGTGGTGGAATTGATACTCATAATTATAAAATTTAGCTTATATCTGGGTGTAGACTAGGTTTGGCCCATAACAAGGTGTACTACTATAAAGAGCCTAGGTGGCCAAGGATAGATGTCACGATCTTCAAAATAGGAGGCTTGTACAACGTAAGGCTAAGGTGGTGCCATGTGGTAGTCTTTGGGTATGATCCACTATTATGTGATTTGGTCGAGGTTCGACAACCTTGAAAGTACCGTGGAGTTGTTCTTCATAGTTGCTTTGGCCTAGTTGGATAGATCTTTGTTGGACCGATCTTAATGGACTAATCTTAGTTGGACAGATCCCTATCAAACTAATCTTAGTCAGACTAATCCTAGTTGGATGGATTCTAGTCAGGTTTGTGGTCAGATTCCAATCAAACCTTTGGTTTGACCTAATGGACTTATTCGGTGACCTTTTTGAATATTTCTTCTTGGCCTACTTGGTTGGATGCTAAGTTTAAAGAGGGTTCGGACTCCGAATGGTCATGAGAAATTTCCACACAATAGGAGCCCCCTAAGACTTTGGTTATAGGAGTCACTAACACCAAAGTCTTGATGTGGTTAGAACATATGCTTTTTGTGGGTCTTTTTGGAAGTCGATCTTGGGTCC
Source organism: Artocarpus heterophyllus (assembly GCA_025403435.1). Classification (NCBI taxonomy): domain Eukaryota; kingdom Viridiplantae; phylum Streptophyta; class Magnoliopsida; order Rosales; family Moraceae; genus Artocarpus; species Artocarpus heterophyllus. Next base: position 31,066,443 of record CM046349.1, read on the forward strand.
AGTTGGCCTTTTTGGGCACCTGGTTAGCCATAGTCGAGACTGTCTCCTATGGTTAGCTGTAGCCTTCTTCAACTTAGTCAGACTCTTCATTGGACCTAAGGTCTCTTGGTTGGCCACAACCTTTTTAAACTCTTCGTTTTGGACCTAGTTGACTGTAGTCGAGACCTAGTTTTCTCAAGTTAGTTAGCTGTAGCCTTCTTAGACGTAATCAGAGTCTTCGTTGGACTTGAGGTCTCTTAGTTAACTGTAGCCTTTTTGGACTAGGTTGAACTCTTCATTAGACTTGAGATCTCTTTGTTGGCCGTAGCCTTTTTGGTGTCTTCATCTTAGACCTAGTTGTTTGTAGCTAGGACCTTTTTTTCTCTGGTCAACTGTAGCATTCTTGGACCTGGTCAGACTCTGTTGTTGATGCCTTTTAGTTGGCTATAGCCTTTTTGGACTCTTTGTGCAAAACTTGGTTGGCCATAGCCAGAATCTAGTCTTCTTTGGTCAGTCATTGTAATATCTGAGACATTTTTAGTACATTATGTTAGACATGTATGCCCTAAGGAATAAAAATATAATAAGTATTTGGAGACATTTCTATCAATAAAGAATTTATTTATTACTAATATACCAAATCTTGTCCTCTTTACGTTATATTTGTTGAATGTATGTTAAGCAAACAAAAGTCTAAAACTGTCGGTCTAAACCTTTAAGAATTGGGCATATGATGGATAGATTATACGAAAGACACGATTCTTAAGGTGATGGTCTAAATCATAAGATCCGCAATCGAGAGAATAAAGTTAGGCGCTTTATTCATGTAAAGATTGTTATGTTGTCTATATCCTCATTGGGAGATGGTTTGTCTTGACCATCGGAGGTGGACTCCATGAATAGAAACATTGGCACGTTGTCATAGGTGATGATGTGTTAGATCGGGACATAAAGTGAATTGATTTGGATTAATAATTCTGTCTTGGCAAATCGATTCACTTTAGACAATCATTTGTATTGTATCTTAATCCTGAGATGAATAGTGGGCCTGTTCTTTTGACTTGTGTCTTTTGATGTACCAAAGGGTGACACCCACATCTTAATAGTGGTATGCATGCCGGTACATTGGAGGCATGACTCTTGATAGCGTAGACCTATTATTCATAGATATGGAATCCATAGCTCCTCTTTAGGAGTAGTGATATCCTCTTTATATGCGTTATCCTGTACTTGAAAAACTAGAGCGCTCAACCATTTGGATACATAGGTGTAACTGAATGGTATACTGTCTTTGGATAGTAAGTTTTTTGATGGTAAGATGATGGAATGTAAGATAAAAATAATCGTGAAGGTAAGACAGAACTTGTCTTTAAGCCAATTATGAATAATCTTATGGGGATACGATACACTATAATATGTCATGAAGACTTAGCTATACGGGCTTTGAAATCTATATAGTTCGAGAGTACAGCTCCAAGCTTTTAGTGGAGTAGCATTGGAGTTGATAATTATGAAATGTATATTTGAGATATTGGGTTTCGTAATTATCGGGAGCTTGAACTATATAGGTCCATTCGGTCCCCTTTGCTAGCTCATAACATCCTATAATGATACGGTATGCTTTTACAATAATTGGTGACTTATGTCAGATTTATTAGATTAATTGAAATTCAGAAGAATCAAATAATTCATGTCTGTTTATCGGTTGAATTAATTTGTAATAAAATTAATTCAAGATAAACTTGTTGAATTATTGGGATCGGATAATTCTTGTTTGTTTATCAATTGATTTAATTTTGAATAAATTAAATCAAAATAAACTTGTAGAATTATTAGGAATTCATTTATTTTCCTAGAGATTATCTAGATAAAGTTGTTTTAATTAGATAACTTCTCTATTGGATTATTTAAATTAAAACTGAGACTTTATCCTATAGAATCTCGGGTGAAAAATAAAATATTTGCTAAGATTTTTTTTGGCAGTTTGGCATGCCAATCCTCAAGTTCGGTCTGCCGATAGGGCAAGTTTGGCCTGCCAATTAGGCAGATCAGCCTGTCGATGCGTGAAAAAAAAAAAAGATCACGTGTTTTGACATGGATTTCATCAAATATTGATCCGAATTTGATTCTGATTAGAATTTTTTAGACCTTATCTAAGAAGGACTGACCCTAGACCCAACCTCTATAAATAAGGAGTAAGTCTCATAAGTTATTTAGATCAATTGAGAGATTAAGAGTGATACTCTGCTAGTGAGAATCTTAAACTTCCTGAGAGCTCTTGTTCACAAATCATGAACACTAGCTTTGGGTTCTCTCAATTGGTTGGAAGGAGAGACACCTGGAGAAAGAGCTATAAGTGTGAGCCCACACTCACTTTGATCGTGGATAGAGAATAGCAAAGAAGACCAGTTGGTTGAGGCTCTTCTGGAACGTTACTTCTCTTCACAGATTTTGGGAGTTCTTTGGCATTCAAAGGTTTATAAGATCTGGTTAATTTATGCATATAGCATATCAAACTTGTGTTTTATAAAATACTCTGATATAAAATTTTTAAAATTCTGCTGCGTACTATTTTTTTAACACATTATACAAGCAATATTTAAAAGTTATGTTGAGCAATATAAGTGTCACGAGGATTATTGTTTAAATATAATTTTTTGACAAATTCCATAAAAGTATATATAGGATTTATAAGATTAAAAATCATGTCATAGTCTTAAGCAAAGTATGAATGATATGAAGATAAGAGTTAGTCAATGAGCAAGGAAAAATAAGCTAGAATGCATAATTGTTGCAGAATATGTTGCAATAGATTTTGAAATGAAAATGCAATTTAAGAAAATACTATATAGAAAATATGAAAATTATATAGTTTAGAAATTAAGGAGAATAGAAGTTATGTAGTATGAGAATAGTATAGGATAAGGATTATACAGTCTGGAAAGTATGCAGTATGAAAATTATATTGTATAAGATTAAAGAGTATGGAATTATATTGTATGGATGATGTGGATAAGTATAGAACCTTATAGAAGCTTGTGGAAGTTTGTAACAATATGGAAAAGTGTACTGGCAATACAGGAAAAATATACCGGCAGATAAAAAAAATACTACATAGGGTAAATTTGGACTATTAAAAATATGATGTGGGACCTATGAGGACATCTCAAAAGTTATAGAATTTTTTCCAAAATTCTAAAGAAATCTGATTTGGACAAATGGAAAGGGAGTAATATTTCTTTGCAAAAAAAAACCCTAGAGTTATCTATATTAAGTAAAAGATTTTGATGATACAACTTTGCTCACTTTTCATCAAAGTTTTGCTCCTATTCTTCCCAAGAAATCCTCCTTTTCCCTAAGATTTTCTTCCTTAAAAGTTTGATGAAAACATCCTTGAATCATCCAAGGAAGCATGAAAAGGTGTTCTTGAGGAGGTTTAAGGAGTTTTCAAGATGTCAAAAGATTATCGAAGTTTTCAAGTGTCAAAAAGAGAAGACAAACATCTTGGAATGTCTAGGACACAAAGCTAACTAATAGAAGAAAAAAGATAAATTTGGAATCTTAGAGCGATGTTTAGGTAAGTTTCAAACGTCACCTATGGCATGAAGAAAATGACTTTCAAGTGCTTTATATATGTTTAGCATTTGTTATGTTGAATATTTAAATACCAAGTTATGATATATGATTGCATTTGATATACTCACTAAATTCTACAAGATTGATAAACTAAAGGTGTTAATTAAGTATTGTATTAGCCTCTTTGAATGAGGTTTACAAGTCTCCCACAAAAAGGAGCATTATATTAAAGTTATGTCTCCCACAGATGGGAGCATCAGAAGTCTCCCATAGAGAGGAGAATTATGTTAAAGTTACGATCTTGGAGTCAATAATGTTGGAACGTCTGCTTAAGCCCATAGTTAAAGATGATATAAGAATGATAAAAAGAAGTTCATAAATAAGCATAATTGGAGTCATGCATTATAATATTGCTTACATTCTTTTTAAGACATGTTTTATGATAAATGTTTTATAGGAAATGTTTTACAAGAAAAGATTCTTTTTTAAAAAAGGTTTTTATGTTTTGTGAGATATGTTTGAACTTACTAGGCAAAAACTCATTAAGGGATCCTTCATGCTGTAGTAATTTTTCAAGATACCAGTATAACTATTTAAAGAGCTGGGTGTTGTAATGAGACAGATGCGAAGATTAGGCTATGGATACCACTACAATCTGTTTTCGCCGTGTTGAAACAAGTTTTTTGTTGTTTTGAAAAAATGTTTTAAAAGTTTTAAGAAAGTAAATGTTTACTTAACGAATATTATGAAATATTTTAGATAACTATAAAGTTAAGTTTTGTGCTTATATTTTAGTTTATATTACAACGAGAGTTATAACAGTCTTAAGTATGTTTTTAAGAAAAAATTTTACTCCATATGTTTTTACTAGTAAGTAAGATTAAAATTAAGGAATTAAGTTTAAATAATCTAAGTAAAAACTTTAAAAAGTCAGGTCATTACAATTGTAGCCTTCTTGGACCTGGTTAGACTCTTCGTCAAACCTGATGTGGGGCACTAGAGAATTTCTAATTCATTATATAGCAATAATTAATGGTTGTACTAAGTAATTTATATATAAAAAGTTTGTGAGCTAAATTTATGCTCAATGCTTTGTTAAGAGTTTAAGAAGCAATTTTAGTGTCACGAGAATTATTGTTTGAATCTTATTTTTGTAACAATTTAACAAGAATAAATATGAGATTTTTAAGATAAAATATCATGTCATAGTCATAAGAAAAGTAAGAATGATATGAAGATAAGAATTAATTACTTAACAATAGAAAAATATGCTAGAAAGCTTAATTGTTGTAAAAATATGTTGCAACAAATTTTAAGATAAGAAGACAATAAAAAGAAAATAATGTATAGAAAATGCAAAAATTATACAGTATAAAAATCAAGCAGTACGAAAATTATGCAATAGTACAACAATGCAGTATGAGGATTATACTGCATAAAGTTAAGCAGTGTGAAAATTATACTGTATAAAGTTAAGTAATATGAGAATTATACTATGTGGATGATATGGATATGTATAGAATACTGTAGAAACTTATAATAGTATAGGAAAAATACAGTGTAGTGTAAAATTAGACTGTGCAAGAACATATGGGACCCACCAAAGTGACACTTCAAAGGTGAAAATATTGCCACCTTTCCCTCTATATGGAACCAGTTTTGCCCTAAAATTTGATGCAATTTTTAATTGCAAAAATGTCCTTGAGTGATGATTAAGTGATTGATGACTTAGTTGGAAAAATATCTTCCTTTTCTCCATCATTTTGCATGAACCATGAAAAAACACACCCATTTTCCCCTCCAAGAAACGAACCATAGCCCTTCCATGTCCCTCTCAATATTTTTCAAAAATACAACCTCTAATCAAGCTTAGAATCAAATTCAACTATTGATGATCAAGATTAGTCACTTTTAGAGGTAAAATTCCAAATCTTTTCTTTATGGGTTCCAATGTTTTTTTAAGTACTTGGATAGGTTTTGATGGGATCTTGCTATGGTTTATGTCAAGGAGGTTGAGCAAAGGTATAAACATCACAAAGGAGGATCGAGAAGCTTGAGGAATCCTTGGTAAAAAAAACCCCTAACCTTAGCCTTGAAAACTTGTTGTTTTTCATGAGTTTCACGTATGGTTTATATTAATTATGAACTATAGCATGTAAAGTGGATCTATGGCATGATTGCTTAATGTTTTATATGTTTGGTGATGTGGAAAAATGTTATAAACCAAGGCCTTATGCTTAAAAAAGGAAATTTATGAAACTTTGTCTAAATACAAAGTTTGAATAGTTTTTAAAGAATAGAGATTTTGATAAACTTTGAGGCCGAATTAGTTTCTAAGTTTAACATGAGATTTATCAAAAACATTAAGATAAACGACTTTCATGGACAAAATTTTGAAAAATTTCAATTGGATCATATTTAAAAGGTTGAATTTTTAGTTTGAAAATTTTGAAAAGTAGTCGGAACATTGTAAAAAACATTAGAATTTGAGAAAAGTTTAAACACAAAAGTTATAGATCTCACCAAAACTGTTAAAAATATTAAGTGGTTTGTGAAAATTCCGTAGTGATTTTAAGTTATGAATTTTACAAGATTTAATCACAAAATTTTGAAACGGTAAAACGAGGAAAATGTTTGAAATTGTTTGAGTTTGACCAAAGAGCCTTAGTAAGTTTTAATCCTTGTGAAAAACTGAACACAAAGGCATAAAGTGGTCGTTTTTTATCTCGGGGACAAAAATGTCAAGAATTTTAAGTTCGAGCTAAAACTATAAAATCATGTAAAATTGGATTTTTCACCAAAAAACTAGTTTTTTACAATGCTGTGAGCAAGTGGATAATTACGGATTTTAAAGCCAAAAAGAATTTGGAAATTTTATGAGAAAAACACTTTAAAGGTAAAATCGTCAAGATTTCTGTGTTATAGGTAAAAGCCGTAAAGTTTGCTAAAATAAATTTTCACGAAAAGAAAATTGGTCCTTTGTTACGAGTAATAAGGAAATGTAAGTTTTGATGTACACGAGTTTAGAACGTTTTCTAAGACCCGTCAAGCGTAAAACGGTTATTTTTCATAAATAAGGCTCAAATGGACCCTGAAATATCTAATTTAGGAAAACTTCCCTTAGCGGGAACTTTTTTGTAACCTATTAGAGTCAAGATTATAAAGTAAAACGAGAAGTTTAGTAAAGTTACATGACTTACAAAAAACTCATTGAGAGTAAAATTGTAATTTTTTTTTATAAAATGGCCAAAACAGAGCCTAAGCACTTCAATTTAGGAAAAACACCTTTAGACAGAAAATGTTTCCTGTCACATTAAGTAACGAAACTGTCAAGTAAGAAGTGAAATTTGACAAAGGAACGTTTAAATTATGTAATGGAGAAATAAGCCGATGGTAACAAGACCAAAGGATCAAGAATGAACGTTTAACGTTTAAGTTCCATTATCGATTAAGTAAATCAAAAATTAAAAAAAAAAGTTAGCTAATAGCCGGATGTCATTTGAACAGGATACAAAGCGACTAATAAAATGAAAAGGGATAAAGAGGGAACGCTAGAGCGATAAACAGATAAGTTTTAAACCTCACCTATAGTTTGAAGAAAATAACTTTCAAATGCTTTGAATATGTTTAAAATATGTTTGCATTTATAATGCATAAGGTTTTAAAAATCAAGATATGACTTGCAATATGTTCGTACATGTTATGTTTATTGTTTTAGACATTCAGTTATGTCATACACCATGTTCACTAATATTACAAGATCGGTAATCAAAACCCAAAAGTTAAGATAGGAAAGTGTCATACCATCCTCCAGACCTAAGGGGAGATTCATGTTAAGTTATATTACAATCTCAGTGTTCGATGGTCAAGCATTTTTGGTACATACACTTAGGCCCATAGTTCAAGTAATTTAAGAATAATGATAACAAATTCATAAATGAGTATAAATGGAATCATGCATTATGATATTTCTTGCATTTCTATTTAGAAATGTTTCTACGGGTAATGTTTGTGATAAACATTTTACAAGAGAAGTTTTTATCAGAAATGTTTTATGAAAGATGTATTATAAGAAATGTTTTTATGCAAAATGTTTAACTTCTATGAGAAACATTTTACGATAAATGTTTCATGAGAAATGGTTCATGAAAGATGTTTTACAAGAAAAGTGTTATAAGAAGTATTTTAATGTTTTGTAAGATATGTTTAAACTTATTGAGCGAAAGCTCATTACAAATTCCTTCATGTTATAGATGGTTCTATAGGAAAACAGTATAACTGGTTAAAGAGGAGACAAATGTAATTGTTAGCCTATGGATACCACTATAGAAGGTTTTTGTTGTTTTAAGAAAAACTTTTTGTTGTTTCGAAAAGTTGTTTTAACAGGTTTTACAAACGCAAACATTTACTTAATGAATTTTATGAAATGTTTTAATGTTTACAAAGTCAAGTTTTATACTATGTTTTAGTTTATGTTGAGACAAAAGTCGCAATGGCTTCAAATATTTTTAAGCATGCTGGAAAGAAAAAAAAATACCCATTATTTTTCTTACTAATAAGCAAGAATAAGTTTAAAAAATAAAGTTTAAGCAAGGTAAGTAATGGCTTGAAAAACTAGGTCGTTACATGATGTCTCTTGTTTGGCTGCAGCCTTTTTAGACTCTTCGTCTTAGACTTGGTTGGCTGTAGCTAGAATTTGGTCTTCTCTAGTCAGTCGTCACCTTCTAGGACCTGGTCGGACTCTTCGTCAGATCTGATGTCTCTTAGTTGGCTGTAGCCTTTTTAGACTCTACGTCCTAGACCTAGTTGTCTGTAGCCAAGACTTGATCTTCTTAGGTCGACCACAGCTTTCTTGGACCTAGTTGGACCTAATTTCTCTTTGTTGACTGTAGCCTTTTTGGACTTTTTATCCTACTTCTAGTTGGCCATAGCTGAGACTTGGTCTTCCCTGGTCGACTGTAGCCTTCTTGGACCTAGTCGGATTCTTCATCAGACTTGATATCTCTTGGTTAGTTATAGCCTTTTTGGACTCTTCGTCCTAGACTTTGCTGGCCATAGCCGAGACGTAGGTTGAGTTGGTGGACCTATGGTCAAATGCATGATCAAATGAGTTGTCAAACTCCTAGTCGAACTCTTCGTCAGATTTAGTCAGACCGATGGTCAAATGAGTGGTCAGACTCTTGGTCAAACTAGTGGACTTAGTTGGAGCTATGGTCGAACCTGTGGTCAGATGAGTAGTCAGAATCTTGGTCGGATCTGGTCAGAGTTGTGGTCAAATAAGTGGTCAGATGAGTGGTCAAACTTTTGATTGGACCTGGTAGACTTGGTCAGACTCTTCGTCAAACCTAGTGGCCCTATGGTCGGATGTGTGGTCAAATGAGTGGTCAGAGTCCTAATCGGACCTGGTGGACCTGGTCAAAGCTATTAAACTTGGTTAGATCTATGGTTGAATACATGGTCAGACCTGGATGGAATTTTCGTCAGACTTACTAGACCTGGTTGTACCTATGGTCCTCTTCTTAGGTTCCCAACTCTTAGTCCTTATGATCCATTAGTCTTCTAACCTTCCCGAGAATGGTTGGGGGGAGGTGAGTCTGTTGGAAAGGTGCGCTACCTTCTTATAGCACAAAAATGTTGATGCTTGAGACTAGCACAACACCAGATATGAGGATGTGCAGTAGTCAGGTTTCCTGTTTTACCCAACTCTGTTAGTCTAGTTGAATCTACAAGAGAATAAAAGGCCTCGGGGTAAGGAAACACCGATGTGGTGTTTGCCAGGGGCACTGCGACACTCAGGTAAGTGTTTAAACCGGGAAGGGCAAGGGAAAAGACAGAGTAGGCAAGGGAAGAATGTTGTACCTTTGTTGTAGAGTTAATGCTCTTATTTATAAGTTTAGCATGGATCTAGGTATGCACTAGGTTTAGCCTGTGATTTGACTTTACTACTATGTGGAGCCTGTGATGCTCTTATGTCGATTGTTGTAATTTAAAGTAACACAATTACAATGGGTGATTTATAACAAATTTGTGAGTTTGTCATTGTTGTCAAAATTAAAAATGAGGTGAAAACTGTCAAAAGCAATAAGTTAGAGGGGTGTTGGCGCAAAAATAAAAAGATAAAATTGAAGAAAACAAGGATTTGCTATGGAGAAAATTTGAGAGAACATGTCTTAGTGAGAGAAAATCTAATCTAGAGAGAGAAGTAAATTTGTGAAATGAGCTCTCTTAAACTGAGAGAGACAGCATTCTATTATTTATGTGCTCACATAGTTACAGCTGCTACAATTAACCATAGTCTAGTTGACTAAAACTATTACACAGGAACAAACTTATTTAAAACATGATTTAAACATTTTGTTCCATGCCGTAGGTGAGGTTTGTAATTATCCAGTATGTGCACTTCGAGTTTCCCGTTCGTCCCCTCGTAAGTGGCAATTGGAAACTCGTTCAGATTTGAGAACACTTCCACGGCTTGTGTGGACACTTGACTTACTATTAGTTACCTTTAGGGTTACTCTACGCCACTTATTGGGAAGAGAAACATAAGAAAATAAATCTTTCAAAAAATGCTAAGAGCACTAACTCAAATATCAACTTTTATACCATGAATTGTCAACTTTTTTATTGGTATTTAAAAGATTGCCACATCAATCATCTACCAATAAAATTACAAAAGAATTATTCTAAATCTTTTTCCCAAACAAAACCGTGCCTGAGATATCATCAACCTATGTGCATTGGTAAAAGGTGATATAAATACAAACAAATATATGAATCTAGTGTCTAAGATTTTTTTTTTTTAAAAAAAAAATCCTAACTAAACATATTTCATGCGCGGTTAGAAACTTCCATATACTTTGAGACTAACATAATAACGATTTGTTTGTATTTATATCTGGAAAGCTAACATAATAACGATTTAGAGAAACTTCCATATACTTTGAGACTTTCAATTTAATAAAGATCAAAGTTGACAAGTACTACTGTAAATATAAATATAGTTATATGCGATCTCCGTATTTTGTCTCAACAAATTTTGCATAGGATTACATCATAGTGAAAAGTGCTAGCGAATATATGCAAAATTATCGTACATTATGAACTAAAGAAGAAGTAAGCTCCCAAATCACCATTCAGTTCGTGTTTAATATCGTTATACGTGTCGAAAGGGATTATAGCACTCGGGGTCAGTTTGGTGCATGAAATAGGACAATATTAAATGTGATAGTCTTAAGGGATTAGACAAGTGTGAAAAATGGATAGGGTTAAATTTTTAATTAATCCAATCCTATTTTAGTATTGTTTTATTTATTTGTTGTTATTATTATTATTATTTTTGAATTTGGGGGTGAGGGAATTTCAAGTTTTTACCTTTAAATGGAGTCGGATGTGGTTTTACTGCTAAGCTATACATACAATCATGGTGTTGTTTTATTAGGATAGAGACATTTTCATTAAAAAATAAATAAATAAATTCATTTTTGTTAAAAAAAAATTGAGGTGAAAAGTAAATTTTTAAAATTTAAAAGGTAAAAATGTAATTTTCCAAGATATTTCTCACAAAATTTTCTATTTGATTTCTCAATTAAAAAAATTTTGTCCCGAATTTTATAAATTTTTACAAATAGGTCTTTAAAATTTTTCAATGTGCCCCAATTGACAATGTTCGATGTTTATTTTTGTGTTTTAATAGAGGATAGCCAAACCCCCTTCTAAGGTATTCTGGCATAGATTAAACAAAACCTTATCCAATCCAGTCTTTTAAAATTTTTCACCAAACATAATATTAAAATTGAATTTTATCTAGTCTGTTTCGTCCTCCCAAATCATGTGCGCCAAACTGCCACTCAAATGATTTAAATGCTTGATTGTATATAACATATAAAGCCTATTTAGAACTTGTTTGAATCAAAAAGTTTGATTCATATCAGTTTTGTTTATGTTTTCTTTCACAAAACTAATATTGTATAATATTTTAAATTTAAACCTTTAGTTCAAATAAAGTTCTCAACGAGCAATGCTAATAGCGTGTTTAAAAGAAGTTGCTAATGAGATGATGTAACTTGGCTAATAAATTAATTGGTTCAGTTAAAAGTCAAATAGGTAAATTTTAACAAATACACAAACAATGTTTGGCACAACGGTTCGAACCTCTAAAATTTCATTTTGAATTGATTTTAATATAGTATTTTGATTTAAATTGAGACTATTTTTAAGTTTAAACCAACAATCCAAACACTAAAAAAATATTCAAGTAAAACTAATCCGTGTAAACGGTTCTAGAATCATGTGCCAATTTAGTTTAAAGCTCTCTCAGTTTTGCTACTAGAGTTGGTATGAGAAACGCTTTTACTATTATTTTTTTAAAAAAAATCCATCTTATGCCAAAGAGGAAGAGAGAAGGTAAGAGATGATTAATATTTCCCCCTCTCGTCCCACATTTATAGAGAGCGAAAGACTGAAAAAGCAGTCTGTTCCAACAACTGCAAACTAATAGACTTTCCTTGCTGGTTTTTCTTTCATTTTTGTTATTACTATGATTTTTTTTTTAACCGACACACGATAATGCACTATTTTAGTGTTCACATCGCCAACTATTTAGCCAAGACCCGGCGCCAAAGCAACAAAATGGCATAGAAAGTTTACATGTCATTGACAAAAAGTAGGCTGTAGACAAAACAAAGCTTGTATAACTATGGACACAAAACTATAGCTTTACATACAAACCAATTTCGATGACATTTCCACAAAAGACCAGCATGCTTTTCAACAATGATATACAATCAACTTATAAAACATAATCTCACCCATGCAATAAGCCCCTTTCTACATACTCATATAATACACACTTTATCAAGGTAACAAAACTAACCACCGTCGAAATTATAACTTAATATGACAGCTAAAATGGCACAATGAAATTTCAACGACTATTCTTACTTGGGTAGTTGACCCTGCGGCTGATGACCGTGTGGTTTGCTTTGGCCCGCTGCAGACATCACGCGTAGGCGTCTTGCGATCTCCGTGAAAGACGGACGGGCCACTGGATCAGGGGCCCAGCACTGCTCCATTAGCAATCGCCATTCAGCATCACAATAGCTTGGCACAGGTGGCCTCAAGGTGTTATTCACAATACCGCCTGCAAGTTAGGAACCGTCAATATATATAAAAGAAAAACAGAGTTTCTTTTTCCATAAATCCACTTTTGCTCTGCTTTAAATGAAGAGACATTAGATCTACAGGAGTAAACCGCCACATATTTGGCCTAATTCAAGGACCCTCCGTATATCATTAAAGTTTGACCAAAACGCAGCATAGAAAAGAAGATATTTGTCCAATCATTCCTTTCCTTGCTCTAGATTATTTGATGAATGGAAAATATATTGGCTTTTGTAATAAGCATGGACCGGAGGTATGAAAAATGAGGTGCTTGTCTTGTTTTAGGTTCCTTGGTTGGAAAGAGATGAGGAGACTTTTGAAGTCTGCTTTCAAAACGACCTCTATTACAACGATGAAACAAGTGCTTGCTATTTTGTGAGTTTCTATGCTGTGCTGGGCGTTGGCTTTAGTTTCTCAAGGATTGGGGGTTTCCCGAGTTTTCAGGAGGTTTTGCTTCGTTTTGTTAAAGCTGGGTTTTCATTTTCTTTTCCAAGACTGTTAGTCCTCTTTTTTTTTTTTCTCGGTCTTTCTTCTCCTTGATAACATTTGTTTGCTATCTGAAACAATATGTTACGATTATAATAACACCTGATTTTGTAACTTCTGACATTCATAACAGAACATATTTTTCTTTAGCTTGGCAGATGGATAGCCAAAGATATAAATAAGTCATTTGCCAAAACCTAAACGAAATTTATGGCCAAAAAGTGAAGGAGATTTGACTTGACTTCATTAAAAGTTTTGATTCCATGGATGAGGGTGTGCTTCGTTTAAGGTGAGTTGCTAAAGTATTTTCCAAAGTTAGGTGTTAGTCACTTGAAAAAATGGAAAGAAAGCAGGTAACTAAACATACCTATAATTGCTCCATAGTGCATATTGGCATAAGGCTCCTCTCCGGTAAGAATCTCCCACAGGACAATACCAAAGGAGAACACGTCAACCTGAAAACAAGGGATAATAAAAGAAGGATAGATAGTAGTCAACACCAGACCAACAGATATCTGAGTTTACAACCATAAGAAACTCAAGTCTGATAGTTGAAAAAGAAAAACTTTGTTTTGAAGGTCGTTGAACCCTACTCCAAGTAAATAACAATTTGTTGGATGCTAATTGAACCTTATTACAAATAAAATTGATATAGTTTGAACGGGATGTTTGGGAGAATAGTTGGAACTAAAAATGTTGGTTTGAATGCTATAACATATGAGAGCTTTACACTGTAGCAACTTTTTGCTTTTGACTGTAGCTACTGAGAGCTTTATACATTTTGTTGATTAGTTCCAATTGAGATGCCAAACAAAGGAGAAATCATTCCAATTATTGAAATTCTACAATAAGCAAGTCTAAACATCTTCTATTACTATGAAGCTACTACTGTCATTATAAATATCTTTGCCCCAACCAGCCTCCACGACCATCAATGCCAATGTAACTGATCATATGCAAACTTGGTGTTACATGTCTGCAACATCACCACCTTCCACTACAACTTAATGATGTCATTACACCATCATCGTTCCTTATCTCACCAACTTTGCAATAGGATGAGTACCATCAAAACACTGGTCATTGACTCATAGTAAACCACACGATCCCCATTACATAATTTAGCAAATCTGAGACCTCGCCCCATAACACCATTTATATTTTCATTACAATCAGTTATCACTCTTCTCATGACCATAGTTCTGCAAGAAAGAAATAAGTATTTTTACACCACACGACTCTTCTCGATTTTATTTCAGCACAACTTTCTTAATTCCACAAAGACCTACTGCTTCATTTAGTACACATACCTCGATCTTGTTCAGTAAACTTTGGGTTTTATCAAGCAGAAGCTGATTCTAAGTTACATTTTTTTGCAATCTCAAGACTATAAAAAATACACTAGGCATGTTTAAATTGAACCCATGGATTCAAACGATTTGAACCCGCATACCAAACGCTACCATGGATTCTGTCAATCCTTTTCCCTTGTACAGATTTCAGGATGGACCAATGGCATGTTTCAGTTTACGTGTTTAACAAACCCACATGTAAGTTCTGCATTTTTCTGGAAATTTAATTTATTCTCCTTTGTATAACCAAATAAATAGCGGTTTACCTTTTCGGAGACCTTACTACTGCTACCATTCAGCAGTTCCGGTGCCATCCATGGAAGGGTTCCCCTCACACCACCAGTGACTAAGGTATTTCTTTTGATTTTCGACAAACCAAAATCACCTACCTGCAAATGTCGGTTCAAAGATGATGTCATTTATTGCTTACTAAAAAAAATTGCAATAACACAAAGCCAATAACGCTTCCAAACTAGTTAAAATACCTTGCAAATAGGTCGTAAAGGATCCTTCAAGTTGACAAGCAAGTTGTCACATTTTAAATCAAAATGCACTATATTCTTTGAATGCAAATATTCCATTCCAAATGCTGCATCCATAGCAATAATGAGCCGTTTACGGCGATCTAGATGCCTGGTAAAACACAAAATTAATAAAAGATTAAGAAGACTGGATCCAGTTATCAGGTACACTGGGTATGTGATATGACACATCTGATAAAGATAATACCTCTCTTTGCTGAGTAAGACATGCCTAAGAGATCCATTCACCATGAACTCTGTCACAGTAGCTAGGGTTCCTCCTGGTCCATCCTGAACTACGCCATAAAATGCCACCACATTTGGATGGTGGAGTTTTGAAAGAATCTCAGCTTCACGCCAGAACTCTACTGTCTGGGAAGTAAATCAAAAATCAGTTACCAGCATAGAATTTGAAGGAAAAGATAAAAAGAACAAGCTCAGAACTCCCAAAACGAGAGAAATTACTATAAAGCCAAAGCAATACACACATATTTATTCAAAACGTGGGGCCAAATACTACCTTCCACAGTCAATGTTCATAGGCAGATAAAATACCAGAAATATGTAAGGGCAAAGGCTACCTTCCACAGTCAGTGTTCATAGGCAGATAAAATTTCAGAAATAAGGACCAGAATCTCTCTCTCTCTCTCTCCCCCCCCAAAACAAACAAGGACTACCTGAGGGTAGACAGCAGAGGGAACAACACAGGTTGGTGCATACACATATATACATGCCAAAGGAACCCTTCTTGGTCGTCCCCACTTCTCAAGAATATCTTGAGCAAGTCAGGATCCATTAACATTAGTTTACTGATTAATTTTCAAGCAAACAATACACTAAACTCACCAATCTTTCTTGCTCCGATGATCGTCCAGTAAAACAGCTCTTTTTGATTCGTTTTATTGCAACATCTGTACCCCTCCATTTTCCATGATACACAGTCCCAAAAGTACCAGAACCTAATTCCTTCAGCTCTTCAAGATCTTCATTCTTTATAATCTACTATGGAGTCAAGAGATGTAAGAGAATGAGTCAGAAATTTCAAAACTTAAAATGAATTTCCCAGAGTATACTCCAGAGAATAATGGGAAGTTGGTGGTGTAAATTTGGTCTAGCCTATAACGGCATGCATTTGAAGAACACGACAAAACATAATAGAAGTATGATCTAAGAATTTTATATTGTTTCCTTAGTTCCTGCCTTTTGTTTTATTCTCATTCTTTTCTTTTTCTTTTTCCTATTTTTAATTTTTTATTTTATTGTATCATTTTAAATATTACTAGCCATGCGCCTTCCTATTTTGTTGAATTTTTTTATTTAAACAAGTTTAATATTTGTTTGGGTGCATAGTTTAAACTGAATGTTTGAATTGAAAAATTGTATTAGCTTAGATTTTATGCGCAACATACTATAGCAAAACTATTAGTTTCTTTTTTGCTTGATTATTTGAGAAAAAGTTATTTCAGTTGAGCAATTATTTAGATAAAAAAATTATTTATGAAAACCATATTTGACATTAAAAATTATTTTCAAAAATTGTGAGAGAAAAAGTTAAATGGGGGCATATTTGAGGGTATTGATTTTAATAGTTACAAATTAGATGAACAAAGTACTTCAACGACATACATTTAAGATATAAAATTTTAAGAGAAATACTAAAGAGAAGAAAAAAAGTAAAAATAATAATAATAATAATAGAATATTTAGGGAAGATAAGCAAAAGAAATTAAAAAAAAAAGAAAAGAAAAGAAAAGAAGAAGAAATGCTAAAAAGGAGGGGAAAACGAAAAAGATTAAATATTTAGGGAAGAAAAGCCAAAAAAAAAAGGTTTAAAAGCCAAAAAAAAAAAAAAGGCATGCGTTTTGGTTGAAATGTGAATACTAAAAATTATTGGCTTTTTTATATTGTAAAGATACACGCTAGGGTACAGAGCTACACAATAAACATCAGCTTTCTACATCAAAGGATATATAAATTTTTCACACAATAAGATGATAAAAAATAAAAATAAAAAATAAAGGTTCATGCACACTAAACCAATGTCGCTCTTCATATCACGTGAGTATTTGATTAGTTTAGATACAATTATTAAAAATGGAAAAATAACAAAAACAAAAACAACAAAACAGAAACAAAAATACCAAGACGGTAGATAAAGCATAGCATCAATGGACAGAGTTATGTGATTTTATAGTGAGGACAGCGAATAGGATAGGGTAGGTTTGCCCTTGGAGGAAAAGAAAGGTAATAAAATTGACCCTCTGTAATTATTTTGTCCTGCAAATTTTGAATCTTGGTTTCAGTTGGTGATAAATTTTGGTGTTTTCTTAAAAGATTCCTCCAAGATGTGAGTCTTTATTTGTGTTACATTGGTACTCCGTTCTAGCTATTTTTTTGGATACTTTGGATGCAAAGTTTCTATCATTTTTTTGAACAAAATATCTAGACGTAAATGTCTTTTGAGATAAGGGTTCAGTTCTGGGAATCATGATGGGTGCCCTCTAGCTAAAGAGCTTAACAATCCTCCTTGTATCAAAATTAGAAGAAAAACGAGACAGTAGGCTTGTAAAAACAGTGGTGGCAATAGTGAATGCAGAGGAAAGATGGTTTAAAAAAAAAATATTAAGAGACCACGTTCTCCACGTGGCACTAGTATAAAGAACTAAACTGCGAGGATCATACCTGCAAGGTACTAATATCAAAATCTCCAAGAGTAAGATCTACGAAAGGAACAGCTGTGTTCTGAATATCCAGCTTCCCATCCTGTATGGTGAGAAGATAACTTGGGGTCAGAGGTAAAGAATGTGGTGGAGATTCTAATACCTAAGACTCGAAGAAAGACAACAGATGAAATACCACATATTCTGATTCCAGGATAATTGGGTTAGCTATATCCAACTGCTCACTCTCCTTGACCTTGAAATGCGAAGAATTGTAATCAGAATGTAAATTCATTGTGCTGGGAACAGTGATATTCGTTGATTCTTGATGAATGTCCTCAACAAAGTTCATATGGGAGTCAATGTGACCCAAAGCACCCATATCAGACTTCAGAGGGGGGTGACTATAATCTAGGGGAGATCCTCCAATGTTTGCCAGCAAAGAAGAGTAACCTAGATGGTCCTGGTCCATAAGGGACACATCTTTTCTTTCAAATTCATCCTGAGCTAACTTTCTGAAGTATGACCAACTCTTGGGCTCATGATTCTCCATGTTGAAGCTCACACCAGTCCCATCACCAGGCAATGGACTTATGCCCGAGAGGTTCTGAGAGATTCTAGCTTTTAAGAATATGTCTGACAGAAAATCACGAGGAAAGCGATCATTAATGTCGATAAGAATGTCTCCATGTTCAGCAGTGCTAACACCAGCAGCAGACTCCCCTCGAGAAACTCCTGTCGCAGACTTTTCAGCCCAAGCCATGGGCTGCCCCTGGCTCTTAGTATTACTAGTGTAGTCCTTATCAGTTGCATTTTCCTTCCACTCAAATTCTGGGGAACTTAAAGCAGAGCCCTCCTTATTCTTTTCAGCACCTTTACTTGCCATTTGATGGTTCAGCCGCGCTGCTTCCTTATCATTTGTGGAGATATCTTTGGAGTTATCTTTGACCCGGCCCATTTCATATTCCCGCCCGGAGTCAGCTACTACATGTCTCAAGTCGGGCTTCTGTAAGTTGGAGTCATGCACCTCCTCAGAAATCGCTGAACTCCTCTTATTAATATTTTCAGCAAACTCTTTGTACTTTCCCAATTGTGCAAGCCCTTCTTCAAATGTTTGAGGATTTTTGTGCTGCGGTTTCGAAGTTAAAGATGACTGTTCAGATTGCATCGCAACATCCGCATCATGCAATTTATCAACTGAATTTAAGATTGGCTGTGAGTGCTCAGAAAGTGCCTGTGTTTTCAAGAACTGAGAACCAAATGAATCATCTGATTTTGACAAACGGTTTAGTTCTGCCTGCTCCCTGGGAATTCGCTCAGAACTAAAGATCGGTTGAGGAACCACAGGTGGTTCAAGGCAGCTGAAGTCAGCAGGATCTGTCTCAGAACCACTATACCCAGCCGTAAATGGTACGCTAGATACGTAAGGTTGATCATCCTCATTCTTCTTTTTCCCTTCACTGGCATTTTCAAACGAGACTGAATTTTGTCGAGGCTCCTGGGGCTTCCTATTGCTTTTTGAACCCATTGAAGGAGGCACAACATCAGATGCTGAATTGGCAAACGGAGGTTCTTCTCTAGGAATATAATTTGGAGCAGAACCATCAGGTGAACGAGAAGAAAAGACCTGCTCATTTTCCATGGTCCAACCTTCATCGTTTTCATTAATCTTCTGGAGTGAGCTCCCTCTTTTCATCTCCGCCTCCTTTAATGGCACATCTTTTTCTACATATCGGATTTTGTCAGGTTCACTCATCGTCTGAGACAAGCTAACTCCTTTCAATTTCATCTCCTTTGTGGATGGGTCAGAATCATGGAGATGGAAACCACCATAAAGCTGCTCCTCAGCCAAAACTCCACGTTGAGTCAGATGCGCATGAATGGGCATTGGAGCAAAATTTTCTCCAGAAGTTGCATGGATAAAAGAGTGAATATTGTAATTGTACTGAAGTGGTATAGATGATAGATGCTGGTTGGCTTCTCCCTGATGCATGCTAAGTTCCTGATAACCCTGTGTATTAGATTCAGAAGCACTGACTGAACTAGTGACCGCTGTCTGAGAAGGTTGGCGGGCAGATGAAGGCACATTCACTGTTGAAGCAGCAATACTAGGACCAGCTAATTCAAGTGAAGATTGCCCCCTGTCAACATTCAGACTGAGTAGCTCATCCAAATTGTTCCCAGAGGTGCTTGCCATACCCAGTGAGTTCCTTCTTGAGCCTAGGTCTATACCATTTACAGCAACTACATACTGGACCTCAGAATCACCGTCCATGCTTCCTAGACTAAGTTGAACGTCCCCCCAATCATCACTAGAAAAGAGAAATATCCGAGGTTTTTGTGATCCCCCATCCCGAAGGACGTTACACTCCTCCATCATGTTCTGCAGATCCTCATCACAAGACACAGAAACCAATGCATCAAGATCCTCACCTGGAAGCTGATATTTTATTGTATGTGTCTGGTTGTATATGGTTAACATTTTCTGCATAAGTTCCTGCCAAGAAATATCCTTACTTATCCGTACAATACGTGTTTCACCTCCAACATATCTAAGCGTTCCATCACTTGGACGAGGCAAAATTTTACCCCCAAAGCTGCAAAGGAACTTCACCTTTGTGGATGAGCTCTGAGATGCTCCTGAAGAGGCATAACTACGAAGTCCATGACCCCTATCATTCCTTGATGAGTTTCGTGGCATCGATCGCACCGAATCATGGTAACTCTTCTCTTCATGTGCAAAAGATCCCTTTCTTTCAAAATCCGGGGTGCGAGACTTTTCTGCAGAATTAATCATCGAAATATCAGACCCACTTTCAGAACCTGTATGGCTAATTCCCGGTAAGCCTTTTATATCCATATAAGTAGGTGCATTATTGGGGTCAATATAAGTATTTGGAGTTAAATGCTGCCTTGGATTCACCCTTTCTCGCATAAACTCGAGAGCAAATTCCTCACCAGTCTGAATGGAATAGTTCAAGCCAGGTCTAGCCCCAACAGACATATTGTAACCTGGGGGGCGCAAATTAGTGTTGATATTACTTGATGGATCCTGGAAATATCTTTGATTTGTGGACCCAAGTCCCTCGTTTCTTGATTCATTGTTGCTGTACCGAACTTGTTCATAGTTTTTCTGTTGATCCATAGCACCTTTTCCCATATTTCTCTCCATTTGACTTTCACTTCATTTGCATGGAGTACCATCTTAGCTGAGAAGCCAAGATAGCAAACTAAAAACTTCACCGGCATATACCCTTCTTTCCATGGAGATATTTCAGTCCTTACCAGAATAACCTGCACGTATGAGTATATTTCAGTTAGTAATGTAAGAAATTGTATATAAAATAAAGGGATTCTAAGTAACCTATCTCTGCCAAAAAACAAAACACACACACTTTCAGCTAAGTGTAGCTTCCATTCCACTTCAAACTATATCAGGAACCCACAGATTTCAACTTCTCACAAACCCTCAAAGAGTTTACAAAAATTAATATGCACGAATGACCAATATTAGCCCTGCACCAGAGAAAAATCATGCAAAATTAACAAACAAACAAACAGACAAACAAACGAAAAGCCCAACATGTAATACTATAGCTTTCGAAAATTAAAAACAAAAAATTACACTTAAAAGCACACGCACCCATGCATAAAATAAATAAGCATCAATATATCAAATCAGTAGCTTAGTCACCAAAATAGGCTCAAATCGATTTTTGGGTCCCTTGAAGATGCTCATATGAAGTATAAACTGCAATCCAAAACTCAATTTCACTCTACAGTTTTTACATCTGATTGACCCCAGAATTGAGTTAAATTAAAATGTTAATACTAGATCCAACAAATGTCAGAGTTCAAAGGATATCACACCAGCAGGTTAA
Organism: Artocarpus heterophyllus; assembly: GCA_025403435.1. Lineage (NCBI taxonomy): Eukaryota > Viridiplantae > Streptophyta > Magnoliopsida > Rosales > Moraceae > Artocarpus > Artocarpus heterophyllus. The sequence continues at coordinate 31,088,057 of CM046349.1, forward strand.
ATATGAGCTAATACGAAACCAAAACGGTCTAAATACAGATTATGTAATGGGGAAATTATTTAATTTTCAGGAGCTTGAAAGACAATTGTACTTTCTTCGGAAATTCCCTAAGAAACAAAAGTCAGTAAAACAAACAGAACAGAACAAACAGAATAGATTGTATCTTTTTTAAAAACAAACTCTATTTTCCGTATTGAACTTTTATTAATCTAAATTGCACACTTACTTATGTTTTTTAAATCTGAAGAAAACTCCAATTCTTTTCATAATTAAAAAGAATAATTAATCTCAGCGTTACTAGCCAATTGAGATTAAGAATCAGAATCATACAACAACAAATTTAGACAGAGAAGAGTCAAGATCCAGCAAAAGTAAATAAGAACAGTTAATCTGAGCGTTATGATACCGATCCCTAACAATTTTTTTTTTAATCTTCTTCAGATTCGTTGAAACTTGGATTAGATTTTATGAGGAAAAAAAGGAGAGAGAGAGAGAGAGAGAGAGATCAGAACCTGGAAGGGGGCGAGTGGGCGTGTTGGTGGGTCGAAGTGAAGTTTGCTAGCCTTTAACTGAAGACAAGACGCTGAGCAGAAACAAGAAGAAGTCACTGGAGAACACGCTTGACTTGTGTTTCGAAAACCAAAACCCAAAAATATTCATTTTTTTTCGTTGTTTTTGTGGTTAAAATAAATGATTTTTTCAGGGAAAATAAATCAAGATTAATTGGCCAAAATTTTTTATTATCTGATTTGACGATCCATGTACCATTGATATTTCATTTAATATATACTTGTGTGTGTATAAATATATATATATATATATATATATATCTGTATGTAAATGTGCATATCCTTTTCTGTTTGCATGTGTGAAGATATGCAAAATTAATTTCCACCTTTCAGATTTTTTTTTCCTTTTCAAGTAAGCCAGACGTAATTTTACCGTTAAGATATCCACGCAAACTATTTTTTTAAAATGGTTTTTTTTTTGGGCCATAATAAGTTCATAATCTTTGCCAAAATTCGAGGGTCGTTGGATAAAGATTGAAGAATCTCTCTCATGCACACTATAGAGAGGGCAACCACATAGCTGATTGGCTAGCTAACTTAGCAAATTATCTACAAAAGATCCACGGTTTTTGAAGCTGACCCTCCCTTAGAGCTGTAGAGAATAATCATAGAAGATATCTTGGGTTTTTCCACACCCTCACTTATACAAATTTTTGTTGTTTTCTTTTTTTTTTTTTTTTTGTTTTTTGAGTCGTCATGACCACTTGTCCACCAAAAAAAACGTTGATAACTCTTTGCTAATGTAATAAATAACATTTGACTTATTTATTAGCTATTTTTAATCTAGTTAATTAAAAAATATGTAATATGCATATATTTTTTTTCGGGTTTGCATGCGTGAAAATATGCAAAAGAATATTAACTTCTACCTGTTAGATTTTTTTTAACTTAGAGATAAAAGATTCGAATTATTCACTTTACGTGAAACTGGGTATAGTTTTACCGTCAAACTATACATACAACCATTTTTTTAAATATTTTTTTTGTCATAATAAGTTAATAATATTTTTAAAATGTAATGATAACATTCGACTTATGCATATAGGTGACTTTTAAAAAACGTATTTATATTTTTTAAAAAATTTCTTTTAGCTATTTTTAATCTAGCTATTTTTTTTGGAACAAAAAAATTGATAGTGTCCTAACACCTCTAACCTAGTAGAATGAATAAGAGGCCTCCTTCTGCGGTAACATTGGGACCATTGATAGAATGACAAAGGACCCTATCCTTGGGCCTTCATACCATGAATTGTAAAAAATATTGTAATATGTCTCTCATGTGTTTTATAATCAAAGACACACTTGTAATTATGAGAAATATATACACATTTTATTGTGTTTAAAGTCAGCTCATAGCACTGTGGTGTTGATTTATTGAGGTAGCGACACTATAGGGAAGGGCAGAACAGCGCTAATTGAAATTTTAGCACCGCTTTGGTCAGTGAAGCCAGCGCCATAGCGCCGAAAAGCTAGCGTCGTTGCACCCGTTTGTGCTAATATGTGATGAAATTATGTGTCTTTTGAGATATTTCAAATTGATGTATTCATTGGTTGTATGTTTTCATACAAACCTAAAACTTATTAGTAACTGACATATCTATTATAATATTGTGTTGATACATGAGTAGGTACCTTTACATTCAAAGAGATACATTTACAAATGAAGAGGTTTCTTTATATAAAGGGTTGTATAGATTGAACCGGTTGTATCCATTCATGAAATGGCACCTTTGTCTCTAAATAAACTCTAGAAAATCTACAGATTTCATTTATTGTTCAAAAATATAATATTATTGTTAGATATTATGTTCAAGGGTTTGTTGTATCTTGGAGGTAATTTACCGAAAAACTCATTAGCAAACTTTAAGAAGTGAGGGTAAATAATACCTTTAATGAAAGTATTCCGATACGCCTTGAACCCAACTTTGTTTCTAAAAATTCAAGCTTCCATTTTCTCTCTAAACACTCAAATTCTTCAATATGGGCTTCAAGAGCTTGCCATAGTCTGCTACTAACCGATAGGGCAGACTCTTTGCACTTGACAACACTCGAACCCATGACCTGATATAAACAAAGTCCTTAGATAGCCCTCTTTTGCCATCATGCCACCACCATAGTGGTTTTAAATTTTTCGCCCCTCATTTTTCTCTTTCCTGTAGGGTTTGGTGCGCAGACACTAGTTAACTATAAAACCTGTTACATGCGCATATAATTTTTTTAATTTGCAAATATACCGAGCACTTTAATTTTGGAAGGAGTCCCCTTTGCATTTCTTGAAATTTGGAAGCCAAAAGCTTAGGAATGTTTTTTTTTTTTTTTTTTTTTGGGGGGGGTAAATAAAGGACGAAAATCATTGGTAAATGAGAGATGTGCCTTTCACTAATGTCTAATCATAATAAGATTCCAAAGGTACATCAATCCTCAAAACAACATCGGTCTAATCAGTTCAAACTATTGTCGCACAAATGAACACATAAAACTACGACTATTGGAAGGTCAAAAAAAAAAAAACTACTGTTGTTGAAACATGAAAAAGTTTGCTAAACAATGTTCAGAGGCAGTTTTTGAATACGTATTCAAATGTTTCTATATATTATACGAGTTTATTATTCCGCCTCACTTTATTTAGAGTATTATTTAGATTTTAATACTTTCCACAAAATCAAATGTGAATTTTGCAACATTGTAATTATGTTATAATACCTACAAATGTAAATTTTAGCTTATGGAAAAAAAATGAATAAAGTTACGATGGAAAATGATAATTCTCCACCGGTAGAGAAAGTTATAAAGACCATTGGATTCATATCTAATGTGTAATATAAAATAAGCTCATAGTTCAAAAAATAGGTTTTGATGTATGAAATTCAAAATCAGTTTTTTACTCAAAATAAATCTCAACCCTTAAATTAATAAAACTTTTGATCTCCACCTTTAACTACAAATCCTAACATAATTGAGTAAAAGCTGATATTCCTCATAGCCACCATGTATAAGTCCAAGCTCAGTGCTGACTTTGGATCCTCTAACAAGCTCAAGATCACCATCCTCGCTAGAACCTTTGTCCAATAAGGCCACACCATGCTCACCCATTCTCGAGTCGCCAAAACCCAAAATGTCTCCTTCTTTTCTGACGCTAACGACCTACAAAGAACACTCTGAGGTAATCCTTCTATGCACCTCGATAATCTCTAGGGAAAATGTCCTCAAATCCCTTCCATTGCTACGACTGAAAAGAAGCACATCATTGATGTTTTATTGGTGAAAACATTTAAGCAACTAAATCCAAACCAAACCAAATGTAATTGGTTTGATTTGGTTTTTTTAATTGGTTTGAACTAATATTTATAATTCCTTTCTTAACTATAATTATAACCAACACGTTGCTATGATAAACTATTCTTTATTTCTCAATTATAGATATCAATAATGCAAGAATGAAGTATCCAGTTTATAATATAAATAAAACATCTAAAGTTCAAAATTGAAGAAAACTAAAACATTCAAATTCATAAGACAGAAAATGTTTAAATCATTAGCTGGCTATGAATGATAAATCTTATGATTATTTAATTATTTTTAGAATAATTATTATTAAATTTGCATCATGTTTAGTTTTTTTAAAAAAATATTTAATAAAATAATTAATTATTTTTTACAAATATATAAAATATATAATTTTTTAAATACAATAAATAGAAATTAGTTTGGTTTGGTTCCTTGGGTTGGAACCACAAACCAAACCAATTTAATTGGTTTTTCAAAATTATAAACCAAACTAAGAGTCAGTTTGAGTGGTTTTGATCGGTTGAGTGCCCATCCCTGCTCCTTACAAGATTCTCCTTTAAATACATATATATATATATATATGTATATATATATATCTTTCCTAACCTATTGTTTGCAAACATTATTTGATAATTATAGAATTCTTTCAGCTCACTATACTCAAAAGTAGTCCAAAATAGGACAAAATAATGCACAAATTAGAATAAACTAACAAATATAACAACAAAACAAAAATTAGAATACAAAAATATGGTAAAAACAAATAGGTTAAAAAAAAGTAAAAGAAGTAGAACAAGTAATAATGCGCCAAGTTAAATGTCCTATGTATGGGATATAATAATCATGACTCGTGAAAACAATGAAAACTTGAATTGTACTTGTGAGGCTAATATTGTTATGCAAGTCACAAGCGCCCCTTCAAAGAGAGATAAAAACTTTCTATATTAAATGCATAGGATACAAATACAATTTCAACAACAATTGTGTGGATGAGAAATTGTAACAACCTAAAATTTATATGTTAATTAATTTACTAATTTATTGATGTGATTACGATTTTTTTTTTTCAAATTAAACTTTGTTTTGACAAGTTTTTGTCTTAAATATATGAAAGTTCTAAAGCATTTTTTTTTAAAAAAAGTTGATTTTGATTATGAATAACAGGTGATTGTAGGCTTATTACTACCAAACTTCAAGTTTTGTTTTAGAAAAAGAGTCTAGAATTATTTGTCAATTCAGGTTTTTGAGAAGAAAAATTTTCTCTCGAAACCAACATTATATGTAGATGGAATCGAGGTTGAAGACTTAAAGATTTTTCAAGACTAGCTTTACTTGGGTCTATTTCTTCAATATAGTCTTCTATTGATTGTGTGAAAATTTTATCAATGTGTGTTTTAATAGTCATGGCTCATACACATTCATGGGATATTCATATTTTACAAGATTGTGTAAAGATTTTAAAGGTTTTTCAAAGTGATAAAAAATATTTCTTGACACTACATTTGATCTTAGATTTTGCTAAAATCGATATCTTTAAAATATATTGTTACGCCCGGGAGTACGGGAGGTGACGTGGTGGGTTAATTAAGTAAAAATTATAATTAAACACAAGCTAAATAATTTAATTAATTAAGAAATAAGTCATAATTTAAAACCCTTTTTAAACAAATATTTATAATAATTAAACAAGGAACAAAACAAAATGAAATAAAATAATAAAGAAAGAGAAAACACGTGTTGGGTCTGTGTGTACACACATAGTATTGACAATATTTAAATTACAATCACAGTCCAAAATAGAGAGAGAAGTTAAAATAATACATGCCTTGATTAATTTGTACAACAACTTACCCAAGTCTTTTATTGGTCGTAAGTCCGATCTACGAACCCTTCGTCAATCCTAAGTTGTATTCCACCTAGGGGGAAGGTTTAAAAATAAATAAAATGTGAGCAAGAAGCTCAGTAGAACTATGTTTTAAAAACAGATAAATAATTTAAATACAAGTTACTTTTCAAAGAAATAATTAAAAAACAGAGCTAAATAAATAGATTCATTTTAATTAAGTCTTATTAAAAACAGTTCGTCCAGAAAGTATCTTTTTATCTTTCTTGGACAAACCATAGTTATCACCACCGAAGTGGCCCAACTGGGTTTTAGGACCTGCCCCCAAGGTTAGACGCTATACGACCCGATCTCTGATATGGCATCATGCTCGTCTATGTATTTCTATAGTTATTAAAATCTCATTTTTACCAAGTATTTTCATTTACATTCATTACTCATTTTTACCAAGTATTTTCATTTATTCATTATGTGGTTCATTATGAAATTCACCTCAATCCACTATTTATGAAAATAACCATTAAAAATCCTTTTTCAATCAATCATTGAAAACATTTTGGCAAAAATCCTTTTGAGGCCAAAATCATTTAAAAACTTGGCTACCAAGGAAAGGGGTTGAAGTCCTACATCAACATTCGTGCCAATTTTCAACACCGCAGTCTCGATTTGCTATACGTTAGCTCCACGGAACCACGAACAACCTTAAATAGGAACTAGATTTATCAATATCTAGCTTAAAATATCCTATGTTGCTAAACTATCCAATGGTGTCCTGGTGTGCCACTTGTGTTTATAAAATCATACTGCAAGATTGAAATCTCAGTCGGGTTCAAAACGGTGAAAACAAATGAAAAATGACAAATTTCTATGAAGCTCGGTCGGCCTACTAGTTCCCCTAGTCTGGCCTTCTGAACTGTGTAGTTCGGCTTACCGACCATCTGGATTCGATCGGCCGAACTTTTCCAGGTTCAACCTGCCAAAGGTATGAGTCCGGCCAGCCAAACTGGGAAAATTCTAGAATTTTTCAGGCACAGGTTTCGGCCTCCCCAAACCCAAATCCTTACTTTCAACCTGTTTTCTTAAATCTCAGACATACATAATGATCAAAATTGATAGAAAAACATAGTAGATTACTTTTTAACACATTTAAACAAGATTTACACAAAGATTTTTGAATAAACCCAAAAATAGAGAAAAATAGAAAATCTTGATTCAATCTCGTTTTATATCAAACTAAGCTTAGATTCTATATGTTTTAAGTTTCTCTAACTCAGATTAAAGGTTTTCTAAGCCTAAGGAAGCTTGGATTTCAAAATACTAAGAAAATTGAAAAATTTAGAAAAAGTTTAGAATTTGAAAACTAACCTTGAATTTAAGCTTTGATTCGAAGTTTTAGTTGCTCAAACGTGTTCCCAAGCTTCTAATCCACTGAAAACCGAAGCTTGGGCTTGATTTTGAAATCAAAATTTGAGAGAAAGATGGAGAAAGAAAGAGGTAGTGAGAAAGGAGGAGAGAGACGAGAGAGTGAGGAAAGAAAGAGAAAAAGAGAGCTGAGTGAGTGAGGGAAAAAGAGAGAGAGAGTAGAGGATTAAATAGAATAAAGGAAGGTGGTTTTCAACAAGGAAAACCACATTTAGCACATCAATTTAAAAGGACATGTTTGGTATTTGTCGAATTATTTTGTTTTAAAATTTAAAATAATTAATAAAAATAATTAAAAGTAATTAAACTTCATTAAAATAATAAAAAATAACATTAATTTAGAAATTTCACAAAATAATCAAATTAAGTTTAAAACATTCATCTTGACACACTAATCCACCATTTTACACACTAATATCATTTAATTAAATTTCGGGGTGTTACATATATGTTCGTAGCGTCAACATCTAATCAGAGGTAGTGCTTCCATTGTTAGGTAACCTAGGCCGATTACTTTGGTCATTGGGCAAATTTTTGGGGGTTGATAGTGCTAATTCATTTTGCCTCTAACCGGTCAACCGATAATATTTTTTAAAAAAATAAATTTTTGACCATTTAAAAACAAGTTCAAACAACTTTTTTTACAATTTTCTCCTTTTTAAGGCTCTTTTTGGGCTCTAAAATATATATAAAGTGCAGAAAAGGCTTTTAACTTATGAAAACCTTTCTACCTCTCTTTTAAGCTTTTATAGCATTAATTCCCGAAGACAAACAAACCTTCAAATTTTCATTCGTCTATAAATTACTGAACCCTAAGTGAATTTGGCATGGAAATGATTGCCAACATCCTAAGGAGATTGGCAGTTGTAGAAAGGTTAGATATCCTAGGACAAATAAATCACCTTTGTATTGGAGTGATCGAGCTGAATTAGAGCTGTAAATTTAGGTCGGACAAAACGAGCAGACCAATAGCCTATCTTTTTTAGCTTGAGTCTCACTCGTTTGGACCAGGGTAGGTTGAAGATTTAGGCCCAAACTAGAATAGGGCCGGGCCGGGCAGGCCTAATTAGATAACTTTAAATATATATATATATATATATATATATATATATTTAAAAATCCCTTAAAAAAATTCAGGCCTCTTGCCCTTGCCCTAGGCCCATGTGGGCTTTGGGTCAGGTTGGGCCTCTCCTTTCATTAACTAGGTTAGGCTGGCCCAAGTTTTCCTTTTGGCCCTATAGGCCAAGCCGGGCAGCCCAAATCAACATTTCTAAGCCAAATAGACAATCGAATATAATAGAAAAGTTTGAATCGTATCTAATTCAGTGGAAATAGACATTGGCATATTGTCAAATCACTATAAATTGTGTCTGCGATATCTATAACCCTATCTCTCTTAGCTAAATATTCTGTTTCTATATTGTGTTTATTTGAGTGACGTTATATAGTAGGGATATTGCATATTGTTGATTATTATTTGTGACTTTGTAATTTAAACTCCATGAGTTATAGTGTTTGGGCGAAGTATATTTTCTTTGATTGGGTCTACAATGTCTATTTATTTATGGCCTATAAATACACTTAGGAGGAGATTTAGAGCCTTTTTGCTCTCTCTCTTTCTTCTATTTCTTTGCCACCTAATACCGCTATCTCCACCTAGTCGTTCTTGCACAAATTATTCTTCCTCCAACATCTTTGATCAAAATCTCAAAATCATATCTCCATTTCTTTTCCCAAACTATAGTTTAGGATAAATCTTTTTCATCCTCACGAGGTTATAACCCCACTACTCACAAAACTATAGGCCATCGTTTAGTGCATAGTATACTTTTAGACTAGGCCTCACTGTTTTGTTAGTAGTAGGGTTATATCCTCACGAGATTAAATAGGATTGCTCTCAGTTTAGAGACCCAAACATCCAATGGCGGCTCAAGTAAATTGGGGCCTTAGGCAAAAGTGTTAAATTAGGTCTTTTTCAAACTAAAACTAAAAAGAAAAAATTACATGTTATGCCATACTTTTACAAAATGTGTTTATTACTGTAACGCCTTACTTACGTGGCCATCACTTAACTATATAATCATAAATATACGCATATCTTATCGTAAAGATACTAGGTTTTATGGAATAATATTTTTCCTTTCAAAACAAAATCTTAATGATGATTTCTTAAAATATTTCCTTTAAAGAAATAATAATTATTTCTTAAGACTTAATTCTTTAAATCCAACATAATAATAATTTCTAAAAGGTAATTATAATAATTTCATAAGCTTTTCTTTTTAAAACATTTTTAATTTAAATTTAAAATATTTTAAAACATTTCTAAAATTAATCGTTATAAATTTTGTTTCAATTGCATTTTAAAACATATTAATCGTTCCAATTTTCATATTTGAAATTTCATATATTCGTTATATTATCTGCTGCAACATTTTAAATCTTAAAATTCTTTATACTAAGGTTCTATAATTACCACTTTGGTTTTCAAGACATATTTATGAAATTTTATTTACTTATTCATACATACATAATTTCGTAAAAATGCGGAAATACTTTTACATAAACAATATTCATTCTTATCTCCACTATTAGTTTCGCCGCTTGCCACTGCTCATCAACTGTTGCTATTGGGTTTTTTTTCTATAGCATGAACATAACTGAATGAGCTTTCACTCAGCATGTAGGAAGTTAAACTTGTAAAACATAATTGAGCAATGTTTAATAAAAGCATGCATGAAGATCTTATGCTTGCTTATGGACTTATTTTATGCTTAATTATTTAAGTCTTATTTTATCACACTAAATTGGCCTGGGTGTTCGTACCAGTTGCGTGCGATCCTTGGGAGTTTAAGGTTTATGAGGTCCCCAACAACACCGAAATCTTAAGTTGAACTGAACATAATACATCCCTGTAGGTTGAGGGTTGGTATGACACTCTTAACTTATCTTATCTTATTTGTTTCACTTAACTTATTGTGTGTATACAGTATGATATGTTACTCTATAGCATCACAAAATCATAAATCATAAACATGCTTAATTGAAAGTGAGTAAGCGATACAATTTAATACTACATACATCATATATTGCTCATAACTTAATCATAATATAACAAGTCATTGTTAGATATGGTATCTTAAGGAGTAAATGTTGTAATAAGGATTTGGAGACATTTTATCAATAAAGAGTTTATTTATTATTCATATACCAAATTTTGTCCTCTTTATGTTCATTTTTGTTGAATGTATGATAGGAAACAAAAGTCTAAGATTGTCAGTCTAAACCTTTAAGATCATGCATATGATAGACATAGTATGCGGAGACATGAATCTTAAAGGTGATAATCTAAATGATAAGATCTACAATCGAGGGAATAAAGTTGACCGCTTTATTTGTAACGCCAGAGAATTTTTAAAGCATTAAAAATGCATTAAGTTAAGGATTATATTAAGATAAAAAGTACAATTTAAGAAAAAATATTGTATAATAATATGAAAAATTTTATAGTATTAGAGTAATGCAGTGGAAGAATTAGACTGTTTAAGTTGAAGCAGTGTAGAAAGAATACTGCTAAGTTAAACACAGATATGGGAAAGGTTATGTTTGGCCTCCAAAAATGAACTAGAGACAAGTAAAATATTTTATATAGTCTAGGAATATGTTTTTGCACTGATTTTACCACGACAGTATGAGAAAAATACTGTTTGGTGAAAAATTATACAGTGTAAATTTTAAGGCTCACCAAGTGGGCACCCATTGGATTTCTATTGGGCCACCATGCAATGAAAGGTGGCCCAATCACCTTGAGACACATGGTAACCCACTTGATTACCCATGAGTCACCTAAGTGGATAAGGAAGCATTTAATGCAAATTTTGCAAAAAAATCCCATTTCTCTTTCCTCCAAGCCACGGCCACCATGGGAGAACCATCCCAAGAATTTTCTCAAACCCAATTCTTTGCCAAAATAGCCCCAAACAAGTTTTAGAAGCAAAGCTCAAAGATTTTTTACAAGATTTAAGATAAAATCCCAAACTTTTTAGCAACTTTTCAAGGGATTTTTCATGGGTTAAGGGGGAAATTAATTCATGGTGTTTTTGCATGAAAATGAAGCCTAGGAAGGAGGTTAAGGAGCCTTGGAAGGCTAGAAATCAAAAGAGTGTTGTTTGGGTAAGTTTTGAATTTCAAAGTTTTGAAATTTTGTAATTTTTGTTTTGATTTTTATTCCTTTGAACCTATGTGGGTTCTTGAGCATGTACTTGATGAAATTTCATGGATACGTGATGTATGGCATGTTGAAGTTGTGAAATTCTGGTTTATGGTGCAAAATAGTAGTTTTTATAAAAAGAGTTATTTTTGTAATTTTAGTACTAATTTCACAAAAATGATGAGGGGGCATAAAAATGATTCAAACAAGGGTTGGAACTGCCTATGCAGGGGTAGATTTATTGTTTAAAAATAGATTTTTACAAAAATGCCCTAATGACTAAATTGAAAGAAAAAGTTTTTTCTCGACATAAATAAAAATTGCCCCAAAACACCCCTGTATAGTGAGAATTTCAGAAAATTTACAACATAAAATTTGTAGAAATTGTTACAAGTCGTGAACAGTTCATCAAAAATCTCAATTGTTTGAGAGATTTTAATTTTACAAGAATTTCTTAAAATTGAAAAAAAAAAATTTAAGGGAAAAAATGCCATTTTCCCAAAGGATTTTGAATATGGTACTTTGAGCAAAAATATTCCTCATGAAAAATGGGGACTAATGGTTTTAAAAAATTATTTTTGGTTCTGGGGACACAAATGTAAATATTTTTGTGTTTCGGGCCAAAACCATAAATTGTGTAAAAATTGGGTTTTCACTAGGGAACGTTAGTTTCCTACATTGCTGTAGGCAGTAAGTACCATAGATGCTAAGTTTTTAAGAAATTAAAGTTTAGTTAAGGAAATAATGGAAGAAAAAAGTTAAGGGTAAAATGGTCATTTTGTAAAAAAGGCCAAAATGGACTCGAAATGCCTGATGTTAGGAAACGTTTCTTAGTGGAAATTTTTCCGTAATATGTAGGTAATGAAAAGTGAAAGTTACACAATGGGTTTTATAGAATTACGAAGTTGACAAAAAACCCAAAAAGGGTAAAAACGTTATTTTTATGAAAATGGCTAGAACGGAGTCGAACACTCCGATTTAGCAAAGCGTCCCTAGACGAAAAATGTTTCATAATACGTTAAGTAACGTAACCGTCACGTGTGCGATAGATTTAATAAGAGATGTTTAAGTAAACGAAAAGTAACCCGATGGGTTGCAAAATTAAGGAAAGGAAATGGGTAAACCAATAGTACACAAGTCAAGTTAAAAGAAAAGAATGATTAATGTTTACGTTTTATTATCAATCGAGTGGATTGATAAAAAGAAAGTTAATTAATGAGTCCACTGTCGTATGATCAGGACATAAAAGCTGACCAATGGAAGGAAAAAGGAACGAGATGGGAACAGAATAGAGAATGCTAGAGCATAGTCCGGGTAAGTTCAGACTTTACCTACAGCATGAAGTAAATAGTTTTCAAATGCTTACATATACATTTGTAAATGAGTATGCAAGTTTTTTTTTAAAGTATATTTGCATTTATTATGCAAAAAAGTTCTAAAGTACAAAATAAGATTTGCAATAAATTGACAACCATTATGTTTAAAGTATATTTGCATATTGATATGCATAATATTTTAAAAAAAAGTTCAAGTTATGATATTTAAAGTATTTAAAGTATGTTTTGCATTATGATAATGCATAATGTTTTATAGTTTAAGTTATAAGTTTTATGATGCATTTGTTATGCAATAAGTTGCATTTATTATGCAACAAGTTTTAGAATAAACGTTATGATTTGCGAAATATAATTGCGTTATATGATGCATCTGTTATGCAATGAGTTGCATTTGTGATGCAATAAGTTTCAGAGTACAAATTATGATTAGCAAAATGTGCTTGCATTTTATGTTGTATTTGTTATGCAATAAGTTGCAATTGTTATGCAATATATTCTACAGTACAAGCTATGATTTGCAAATGTGTTTACATATGATGTGATTGCATTTAATATGCTCACTAAATTTAATAAGAATGTAATGTAAAGATAAAAAGAATGTATCATTCCAGCCTCCCTGTTGTGAGGTAATGAAAGTAAAGTTAAAGTATGACCTCCTAGATGTGAGGTACATGACTACAAAGTTCGATGGTCATAAGTCTTCCACAAGGGAAGCATCACATTTATGATCTCATGATTAAAGATGTTAGTATGAACACTAAAGGTTATAAGATAAAAAAAGTTAAGGAACGAATGATGGAAAGTTAAAGTAAGATAAGGAAAGTTTTAGAACAAATGTAGAAAGTTAAATTAAGAAAAGCATGTTTATAAAATACTTATAATTGAAGTTTATAATTAAGCATAAACGGAAACATGCATTTTGATTTTACTGGTTTCCCTTGTTATGAAATATTTATATGCTATGGAAAACATTCTGAGGAATGTTTTATATTAAGTGTTTATGAAAAACATTTTTATGTTTTTAAGAAAAAGTTTATGAAGAATGCTTATGAAAACAGTTTCAGAAATGTTTTATGAAAAACATTTATGAAAAATGTTTTCAGAAATGTTTATGGAAAACGTTTATAAAAAATGTTTTAAGGGAAAGGTTTTGTGAGAAAAGTTTCTAAAGCATGTTTTAAATGATTTGTGACAATATGTTTGAACTTACTAAACGAAAACTCATTAAAAGTTTCTTCATGCTGTAGGAGTATGTGGGCGACCGGTAGGACCCGTTAGAGGAGCTAGGTGCTGCGGAGGATGGATGTAAGGATTTAGGTATGGATACTACTATAGTTTGCTTCCACTACACAAAGAAAAGGTCTTCCACTATGTAATATAGTGTTTTCAAAGTATTAAGAAAATTACAGTTTTAAGAAATATTTTCAAAGTTTTACGATATAATTACAAAATATTTTATTTACTTATCAAGTTAAGTGTTAATGAATGGTTTAATAAGTGTTTCTTAATAGGTTTGAAGAGACGATTTGAAATGATTTTAAGGGCAAGTGTTGAGCGAGGTCTCAACCTGAATGGCGACAGAGGTCGCAACAGTTTTTAAAAAACGTTTCACAGAATGTTTAAGAAAAAAAAATTTATTTCAGTATTTTTCTTACTAAGTAAGTAAGATTACTGTTTATTAATGATGTTTAAGTAAGTAAAGTGGCTACCTGAAAAGGCGGGTCGTCACATTATTCATGCTAACGTTGTTATTTTGTCTACATCCCTAATAGGAAATGGCTTGTTTTGATCACTGGAGTGGGACTCCGTGAGTAGAAAATTGGTATATTGTCATAAGAGACGATGCATTAGATCGGGGCAAAAAGTTGAATGATTTGGTTAATAATTTCGTTTGTTTAAATCAATTCACTTTGGACAATCATTTGTGTTGTGTCCAAATCCTGAAATGACTAATGGGCCTGTATTTATAGATATGGAATCCAGAGCTCTTTTGTAGAGTTAATAATATTCTTTCATAGGCATTATCCTATAATTGGAAGACTGGAGCATTTAACTATTCAGAGACATAAGTGTAACTGAATGGTATACTATTTATGAATAGGTAAATATTCCAATGGTGAGATAATGAAACATAAGATAAAATAATTAGGAAAATAAAATGAAATTTATCCTTAAGCCGATTATAAATATCCTATGGGGATATGACACATTATGATATGTCATGGACGGTTAGCTTGTTAGAGCATTGTAATTTTATTTAGTTCGAGAGTGCAACTCTTAGCTTTTAGTGGAGTGATAGTTATAAAATATGTATATGGGATATTATATTTTATAATTATAGAAGCTTGATCTATATATGTCTATCGGGCCCTTTGCTAACTTATAATAAATCATATAACGATACGGCATGTTTTTTTCTACATATTGGTGTCTTGTGTTAATTGTTAGATTGGCTAAAATAAGAGTTAATTTGATTTAATAATTCATGTTAGTTTATCGGATAATTTTGTGAATTAATTCAAGATAAACATGTTGAACTATTTGGATAATATTTTATTTGCATGGATTTATCTATATATGATTACTTTAATTAGATAATTTTTCTATTAAGTTATTTGAATTAAAATTGAGGCTCTATAAAGGATACTCGAGGCAAATAAGATAGGATTTATCCAATTGGTTGAGATTAGATAAATTAAATTACCTTAAGGAAGTTCAAACTCGATTCGAACTCCTATATTACGAGGGCGCGATCGACAAGCGATACACAGGGTGCAATCAATCAGTAGTAGTTAGAGTCAAAAAATGCGTCTATGCATTTTTACTTTGAAATTGAACCGAACTCGAATTTTGAAGCCTAATCTGATAAGGTTTAACCTTAGATCCGACCACTATAAAAAAGGGATGGGTTTTCTTTGTTTTTCAGATCATTTAAGAAGTATAGGGTAAGTACTTTAGTGAGAGAAACTCTGAAACTTCCTGAGAGCTATTGTTCAACATCAAGAACCTTAGCTCTAGGTATTCTCAAGTGGTTAGAAGGAGAGTCACTGGAGGAAAAGCTGTACGATGTATGACCACCTACACTCTAATGTAGATAGAGAATAGAAAAGAAGACCAATTGGTTGAGGCTATTCTGAAACGTTCTTCTCTTCATAGATTCCTGCTGCTTTCGGTATACAAAAAAGGTATGTAAGATTTATCATTAATTTATGTATTTAGCATGTCAAACTTATGTTTTGAAAAATACTCTGATTTAAAATTTTTAAAATTATGCTGCATAGTAGTTTTCAATAATTGGTATCAGAGCTTAGTTTTTACATTGATTTATGGGTCTATGATCATGCTATATACATAAATTATGTGATCTTATTCTTTTCTATACTTGAATTTAATTTTTTTAGAGAGTTGACACTCTAGTGTTTCTATATAATTAAATATTATAATGAGATTATATGGTGAATATTTGTTAATTAATTATGATTAATTAAATTTTTATTTTAATTATTTTATTAATTAATCATTTTTTGCCAGTTATGGTTCCTTAAAAGTTAGAATGTGCATCTAAGTATTCCATGTAATTAGATGGTGGTCTATCATCACCATCTAGGATTTATTATTTTAATTTTGATTTGCAAAATTTGTTTTAAAATAATTATTCGAAGTGAAGATGGATCTAGAAGATGAAGATAATTGGAGTTTTATGTTTTTCTATGTTTATAAGCCTTTGTGTTTTTGAATTGTCAAAAATAAAATTAAAACTACTTAAAAATAATTTTTACAAATTTTTTAGAAAAACACTGGTTCAACACCAGTTGATAGGCTGAACTTCAAAAATTGGCAGGCAATGGTCGTAGATCGGCAGGCCGAATTTTCAAATTGGCAGGCCAATGGTGGGGCAGAACAGTTTTCAAAAAAGGGTACTTTTTGGTTCAATTTTTGATTTGTTTTTAAGATAATTCTGAGAAACATGAAATTTTATGATGAATAGAAAAATAAACCTTTTTGATCTATAAAATGTTGAAGAATAGAAGACAGATACCACATGAAGAAGGATACAACAAAAAGATACAAGATGAAGAATTGATAATATGTTTCATTGATCTTTTGTAATCTTTATTTTCTTTTCTCAAAGATAGAACCATGATATTACGGTTATTTATTATATTGCTTATAGCTTTGCATGTTGCTTTGCTTGTTTGCATTATAATATGATTTATCATGTATGTTGATAACATACCATGTAAAATAGGGAATGCCACTCATTAAAAATTGTTCATGTATATTAACATAAAACCTTGACTTTTAAAATATTAAATGGGAAAAAGTTTTTGAAGAAAGGATCTAAGGCTTCCATCGTTGGTCTATAGGTAGTACATGGTGGTTCCAACCCCTATGAAGGAATTTCATCATGCACCAAGTTAGATCTCCAAAGGGATAATTTATTTTAGCATGATTTATCATCCCTAAGTGGCAATTATAAATCATGGATAAAATAGTTGAAACGATGGTTATACACTCAAAATTAATTTTGTTATTAACCTCCTCTAGGAGCTCTGTGAATCAAATTGATAGCCAAAGAAAACGATTATTATTATATGCTAGATCATATGGGTCTTAGACGGCATATATTAATCGGAGAGGATGTATGTTCCTAATTGAATTTGGCAAGTCTCTTCTAAGCCGCTTATTGAAATCTAAGTTGGTAATTATCATTGTAAGGTTGTGATATTTTCAAGGTTTTGACACATAAACACACTTGTATATTTACTTTTTTTTGTTATCTTACTAAATTATTGTAGAATACTTGCATATATTTGGTATATGAATCTTTATTATAGATTAAAATGTCTAAAAACGCTTTATCACCGATACTCGATAAAAACATATTAACTAGCGAGAATTACAATGATTGGAAATGAAACCTAAATATCATCCTATCTTTTGAGAAACTAAAATTTGTGCCAACCACACCGTGTCCTCTTGAACCTACCGGGAGGTCCACAGATGAGCAAATCTAAGTATATGATTGCTGGAAAGATGCTAACGATCATGCCTACTGTTACATTATGGCTAGCATGAATAATGTGCTGCAGGCTCAACATAAGGATTATGAGACTAGTAAGCAGATCTTGGATAATCTTGAAGACATATTTGGAGGCCAAGCCCTATCGAAACGGCAAAGGGCTCTTCAAAAGCTCTTAAACTGTAAACAAAGATCGGGGACTCCTGTGAAGGAGCATATGATGTTGGTTATAGGTTACCTTACAAAGGCTCAAACCCATAGAGCTGACATAGATGCTGAGTTATAGATGATTATGGTCTTTAAGACTCTATATAAGGAATTCATCTTGTTTAGAGATTTACATAATTTGAGCAATAGACAAGATGTGACCTTGACTTAGATGATGAAGTAGTTACAGGAGTTTGAAAATCTAATCAAGGAAACTCTAGTTGTTGGTGACGTAAACTTAGCAACTGTATCTAGTTCCAATCCTAACTGGTTTGCGCCCCAAAATAAATGTTTATTCTTTATAAACGGCGGACGTATGTAGTATAAAAAAGATTGTTGTATCCACAGGGAGGTAAAAATTTGTAACTCGAGAGATTGATAAAAATAAATATTCAAAAAGGCAAGCGGTTTTTCAGATCAAAGTTTAAAATGAAAAAAATATTTTTGTGGTTTTTATTTTATTTAATTCAAAATTTAAAGCATAAAATTAAAACGGTGAAGCTTTGAGAATCCCTTGTATGTTTCGCAACTGATATGAAATTTTAACTCTAAATAATAATTATCTAAAGCATTTGATTTATTATATCTTTTCTTATTAATTGCAAGCACTTTTTACTAACTATATAGGTCAACCTAAATTGATAATATAGCAAGTCATAATGCAGTAAGGGTAATCCTATAAAAACTAGCAAAATAATCATCTGTCACTAATGATTTGGTGCACTAATTATGAAAATTATAACCGCTGTCACTCAATTATAATTAACATAATTTTAAGATAAAAAAGATAATAACAAATCAAAATTAATATATTTTTATGGAATAAATTATTGCATTAATTTCGACAGCACCTCGACTTATTAAATAGTCTAAGAATACACTATGCCATCCTCTGTCTACAATAAATCAAGAATTACTAAACATTTACTGTGCCAGTCCATGTCTATAATGCAGCAGAAACTCAGCTTAATAAACAAGCATGACTTTAGCATTATTAATATTAATTATGCAACACAATTAAATTACATAAAGAAAGCATGACTGAATTTATGTAAAAACTGGCAGCATAACAATAGTAACAATAATTATTAAAAACATAAAGATATAATTTATTTCACAAAAATATAAGCATTATAACACAGATATAGAGTAAAAACCCATACCAGAGTACTATGCATACAATATTATCTCTCTGTCTCACCAGACTCTCTACACTAAATTAAACATATATATATATATATATATATATATTTTACCTAAGGAGTAAAAAAAGGTAAAAAGGAAAAATGAAAAATTGAGAGAAGAATGGAAGGGAGGCCTGAAGGCCTTGAGGTGTGTCAACTGAGGCAAATGCCTCAATATTTATAGAGGCTTAAAAATCATAACTTGTCATTTGTAATTATATTTTTTTCCCTGTTGAGAGTTGACAATTTCGGATCATTTGATCCATTTTTCTCTTCTTTTTTTCACGCTGAGATTCGCTCGTTGATATGCAAATTTAAGTTTGTAATCCAGTGTGACGTAGACCATACCAACATAGAACAAGCACGATTGAACCGTTCAAAGCGTGATTTAACGGCTGAAAAGTGCGCGAAGGATGGGCCTAGATGGGACCAGTGGGGCCAAGATTTAGGACCGTTAGATCAGTCTTGGTATTCGCATCGAATGGCTGAGAGAGTGGCTGCATGTAGACATGACCGCACGAGATTCCATGCAGGCCAAGATTCCCTCTGACTCTCTCTGCAGCTTTGTCGACGTGTGTGATACACGTGCCAATCATAGGTTGACACGTGGAATCCACGATTGAGACACGCTGCTTCTCCGACATGCGTCAGCATTGACGCTTCTCCTCGGCTAACGCATGGCATGACGTCTACAGCGGATGGACGGACGAGATTCATTTGGCAGCTGATCCGAGGGATGAGAAATCGCCACGTGTCCCTAAAAAAATTCAAACTTGAATTTTATTCATCTTCTTGATGCATTTGATGTCCAATTTTATCCGTTTTGGTGTCGTTTTGCTTCGTTTTTCCTCCAGATTTCAAATCTAAAAATCACAAACACACTATTTTACAAACATAATATTTACAAAAATATTAAAAATATTTATTTTACATTAAAACATACAAAAATAAATAAAAACTCCTAAAATTTTCAGTCTCTTATGATTTGACACAGATATAATTTTTATGACTTGAAAATATTTTTAGAAATTACTAAAAATATAATAGAACATATTTACAAACTTAAAACACACTATCAAACACTCTAGAACTCAAAATAAAATAACCGTATTACTTTTACGGTTTTGACTATTTACAAACTAGACACTTATTTAACACACCGAAAAGACTTTAAAAATTACTGCAAATCCTATTAAACATAAAAACACACTAAAAATACATTTTTAAACACATTTATACACTAAGACACAAAAATACTTATTAACATAAAATTGCTATTAATTAGAGAATTTAATGAGAAATAAAAGCATAAATAAATGATTTAAGCCTTAGAAAATGTACACTTTTACAGTCTCATCATTAACCCAGGGAATGAAAAGAAACTAAGGGCTAAGAATGGGAAGTCTTTTGTTCTAGGCAAAAGGCAAGACAAGAAGAAGAAAAAGAAGAACCCAAATAAGCTAAAAAGCTTTTTTGGTGGGAAGATTGGGCATATTAAGAAGAATTGCAAAGGCTTCCTATCTTGAGGAGGGAAGTGCAAACTTTTGGTCATTAAAACTTGTTTAGTTAATGAATCAAATAACACTAGGTTCATAAATTATAGGGCAACTAATCATTATTTGTGTTTCTCTATAGTGGTTCAAGGAAACGAGAAGTCTGATACATGAGCACTTCACGTTACGTATGGGTGATAGATCCTTGGTGTTGGCTAAAGTAGTGGGAGATGTCTATCTCTATTTTGATAGTTATAAGATTTTAGTTTTAAGAGATTATTTTTATGTTGCTAAACTCAAAAGGAATTTAATATCTATCGCTTATTTAATTAAAGGCTCTTATTCAATCTCTTTTAATGATAAAGTTGTAATTCGTAAAACAAAATTTTTATCTGTGATGGATGGATGTAAAACAATCTATATTTTATCAAACCTGAGGTGGACTCATTGTTGAATACTAAGGTTAATGATAACTCTAAAAGACTTAAAACTTCTCACTCTAATAAGGCTTATCTTTAGTATTTGCGATTAGGTCATATTAGCCTTAATAGGATTTAAAGGTTGGTAAGGAATGGACCTTTAAGTCACTTAAAGATGAAATCTGTACCAAAATGTCGATCTTGTTTGGAGGACAAAATGACTAAGAGACCATTCGAGTTTACGGGCAATCGAATCGAAGGGGTTCTAGAACTTATACATAGTGATGTTTGTGGTCTCATAAACGTTAGGGCACGTGGAGGGTATGGGTACTTTGTCACTTTTATTGATGATTACTCAAGCTATGGGTATCACCTAATACATCATAAGAGCAAAACTTTTAACAAGTTTAGGGAGTTTTGGGCTAAAGCAAAGAAGCAATTAGGTAAACTCATAAGGCACTTTGATCTGATCGAGGTAGAGAATACCTCATTGATAAGTTCTTGGGACACTTATTAGAGAATGTGATCTTATCCTATTTAATTATAACGGGCACTACACAGCAAAATGACGTAGCTGAGAGAAGAAATAGCACTTTGTTGAACATGGTTAGGTCCATGATTAGTTATTTGACATTACCTTTATCATTTTCAGGATATGGACTACAAACAGCTTGTTATCTTTTCAACAATGTGTCTTTAAAATCAGTTCTTAAAACTCCGCACGAGTTATGGATGGGTAGAAAGACATCTTTAAACCATATTCGCATGTGGAGATGTCCTCATCATGTCTTGAACAAAGAAACGAACTAGTTGGAAGCATGTTTAAAAGTTTGCGTGTTTATAGGACATCCAAAAGAGACTAAAGGGGATTATTTCTATAACCTAAAAAAAAATAAAGTCGTGGTTTCAATGAATGCTACATTGCTTGAGGAAAGTTATATGAGTGACTTTAAGCCTCATAGTAAAGTGGTACACAAGGAGTTGGTGAGTGATTCGATCACTTCGGAAGTTCTGGTTGAAACCAATCCAATCAATATAGAAAAACCAACTGAACAATAATCTAGGGAGCTTTGGCGTAGTGGGAGGATCGAATGTCAACCCAACAGGTATATGTTCAATGGTGAAGTTTACTTGGCTGAAACGGTTGAACATGACGGGGATTCTTACACTTACATAGAGGCTATAGATGATGTTTATTCAAAGCTCTTGATAGAAGCTATGAACACTGAAATTAATTCTATGGAGACTAATCAAGTCCTTGTGGATCTTCCTGAAGGGGTAAAACTCATAGGATGTGATGCATCTACAAGAGAAAAAGAAAAGCAGATGAAAAGTTGAAACCCATAAGGCTAAACTGGTAGCAAAAGGATGCATGAAAAAGGAAGAAATTGATTACGAGGAACCCTTTTCACTTATAGCCAAACAGGTTTAAGGCTAAGGGTTAAAAGAGCAAGGTCTGCAAGCTACTATGGTCAATTTATAGACTTAAGCAGGATTCCCGTTCTTAGAATATAAGATTTGATCAGTTGATTAAGACTTATAGGTTCGAATAAAACATGGACGAACCATGTGTTTATATACACATTAAGGATGAAAATGTGGTTTTTCTACTGCTCTATGCAGATGACATTCTGCTTATTGGCAACGATGTTGGGGCATTGTCATTGGTCAAATTATAGTTGACCAAGCAGTTTGGCATGAAGGACTTAGGTGAAGCTAATTATGTTTTGGGTATCTAAATCTTTCGGGATGGAAAGAACAAAATGATAACTTTATCCTAAGCTGCTTACATAGATAAAATTCTTGAGAAGTATGCAATGCAAAATTCTAAGAAAGATGGGCAATCATCTAGGTCTGGAATTACTCTTTTTAAGAAAGACTCTCCAAAGTCTAATAAAAAAAAAGAATACATGAAAAATGTGCCTTATGCTTTGATAGTGGATAGTCTCATGTATGCTATGCTTTGCACACAACCAGACATTTGTTATGCGGTCAGGATAGTAAGTCAATTTCAGTCGGATCTAGAACCAAACCATTGGGTTACAGTCAAACATATTATCAAGTACTTGAGAAAGACTAGAGGTTAAATGCTAGTGTATTTGGGTGAGGATCTAACACCTCTTGGATACACTGATTCATATTTTCTATCCTGTCTGGATTTAAGAAGATCGACTTCTAGTTCAGTGTCTGCTCTGGGTAGAGGCACCATTGTTTAGAGAAGTGTCAAGCAAGATAATTAATATCACTTATGTTGGACTCATTTTTATACAAAGGGTCCATTTGATTATGAATAGTGTTATTGGGCCTAAAAGCATATGTTGTTTAATATTCATTTTAATAGGTCAAAAATGGCCCACTTATACTAAAGGTGTTTTATGGTATTTTGAGCACTAATTGACAGAAATTTGGATCTTGGAATTAGCTTCTAAACATGTATTGACGTTGGACCCATGATTGCTAGCATAACATTGTGATCGGTATCTTCGTTATTCTGTTATTTCATTTTGAAAATTGTTAGAAAACCCATTGAGGTTTGTTAGAAAAATTTGTATTGTGTATAATAAATTTGTGTCAAGAATCTTATCTTAAAATAGAGTCCAAATTTAATAAAGTTGTAAACTATAAACTCATATAGCTTTTCGAGTGCTACGATTTTTCTCTTGGTCGTAAATTGAAATTTTTTCCCTAAACAAGAGTTATTTTAAAACTAGTATTGAAAGATAGTTTTTCATTAGTTTTAAAAGTCACCACATAATTGTATCTTAGAAACAGTTTTTGTAAAAGTTTTCTTCACGAAAGTTTCTCATATGAACGAGGTCTAGAGCTTTTGTGTTTTCTTAAGATTCTATTTTTTGTCTTTAACATATCCCTTTTTTTTTTTTTTTGTAAATTTTGTTGTTTTAATAGTTTTCTATAAAAGTTTAGACAGTTTTTATAAATCTTTTTTAAAGTCTATTTTAGAGGCAGAACTTTCAAAAATTTTTTGCATGAAAGTTCTTGGTCTCTTCAAGATCTAAAACCCTCGTGTTTTATAAAAATCATGATTCAGACTTTTTAGGAGTTGTTTTCACAAAATAATTAAATTGCACTGTAGGTGTTGCAACTAGTGTTACAATATCTTGTGAAACGCTAATGGAAACAAATTCAAAAGCAACCTTAGACTATACTAGAGTTACTTCAACAAACTTGAAAGACAATAAAATAAAAAGTTCAACTTTTAAAATTTAAATCTGAGTAGTTTTGAAACAAAAATGAAATCTATGCTGTAAGTATTGCATAACAATGTTGACACGTCCTAAAACATTGAGTGGAGCAATTTTGAAAATGCTTAAAGCACTGTCTTGGAGTCAAGACTTTAGTTTTTCATTTCATATAAATTTGTTCAAATCATCAAGATCTATAGATTAAATGGGCCCTCATGCTTATATTGGTTGCAAGCGATTCTCAAGAGGTTAAGGTTTATGAGGTCCACAACAACATCGAGATCATAAACTAAAGTGAACTAAACTGAATGCCTTCTCGTAGATTGAGAGGTTACCGCGACACCCATTACTAATCTTGTCTTATTTGTTTCACTTATCTTATTATGTGTATGCAATGTGAAATGCTACAACATAGCATCACAAATCGTATATCATAAACATGCTTAACTGAAAGTGAGTAAGTAATATAACTTAATATTGCACACATGTACGGTTCATGACACAGCATATCATGACGTATCCTAACATGACATGGCATAATATTGATCATGCATTTACATAATTTTCATAAATCATGTCAAAACACTAATTTGAAAATTGTAGTTTTCTTGCATAGTTGAGATTCCTATTTAACTAGTTTTTAGGAAGACGATATGCTAACTCACCACATTCTTAACCACTAATGTTAGATTCTATGGAAAAACACCTAGTGAGAGTGAAACCTTAACTTGTTCTATGCTAATTAGTTTTGCATATCATACGAAGGAAATTAAATTCTTTCTTTTCTTGTTATTATAGGACTAACTGGCCACTTGGGTAGCTAAAAGAATTAATTAAAAATTTAAATCTTTATAACTTAGAAATCTTGTCTAAATTATTTTCCGTAATTGTCTTTAATGGATCATGCTTGCATTGATGATTAAAAATTAATTGATTGTCTGCATCATATATCTTGGCTTAATAATTTCCTATACCACTTAAGTCAGACTCATTTTTATACAAAGAGTCCACTTGAATATGAATAGTATTATTAGGCCAATAAGCTCAGTCTATTTAATATTCATTTTAATAGGTCTAAAATGGCCCACTTACACTAAAAGTCTTTTATGGTATTTTGAGCATTAATTGACGGTCATTTGGATCCGAAAATTGGCTTCTAAACTTATATGGGCATAGCTCTCACAATTGCGATCATAACATTGTGATAAACATCTTGGTTTTTCTACTATTTTGTTTGGAAATTCATTTGAAAATTCATTGATGTTTGTTAGAAAAATCCATACTTCGTATATAGGAAATTTTGTGTTAAGAATCTTATGTTAAAATAGAGTCTGAATTTAATAAAGCTGTAAACTGTAGACTCATATAGTTTTTTGAGTGCTACGATTTTTCTCTTGATTGTAAATTGTAATTTTGCCACTAAACAGGCGTCTTATTTTAAAATTAGTACTAAAAGGTAGTTTTTTGTTAGTTTTAAAAGTCACCATATAACTGTATGTTAGAGACAGTTTTGTAAAAGTTCTCTTCACAAAAGTTTTTGTAAAACAAAACAAAACAAAATTTACACACTAAGTGTTGCACAACAGTGTTGCAACACCTGAAATATTGAGTGGAGCAATTTTAGAAGAATGCTCAAAACACTGTCTTGAAGTCAAGATTTTTGTTTTTGACATTTCATATAGAGTTGTTCAAATCATCGAGATCTACAAGTCTCGTGTTCAACAAAATTCGAGGTTCAGCCATGATGAAGCTCGTTTTCTAAGTAAAGAGTGTAATTAATTAATTTTCTTGAATACCCACTTTCAAACTTGCACATACATGATAAGTGCTTAATTAGATATAATTTTCTAATTAATTGTTCCATATTTCCTTTCTTATTCTTAACTATTTTGTGTTCTAATTGTGGATTTTATGTATTGTAGCTATTTCAAGGTAATGAGCTAAAAATGAATGAAAAAGGTGAAGATTTGAGGTTTAAAATTCCATTTATTCATTTTGAATGCCAACTGGGAGCTAAAGTTGGATTTTTGAAGATTTTCAAGACGAAATCAACATAGAGAGCGAACTGGGTCATGCCTCAATGAAGGCCCCCAGAGCCACGCCTTAGTATAGAGAGTAGGTGCGGCCACGCATAAAGTTCTTACAGCGGTGCCAAAACACAGCCAAGCGACCCCACCCCCTTGCTGCATAGATTGGCGCCCCTTCGCGTAGAAAAGAGAATCTGCAACGCGTGTTAGCCTACAGTGTACGAAATGTCCATTTCATGCACACTCGCAAGGAGAAAATATCGCCCCCATGTGTCCTTCAAGTTATGGCTCCATGTTTGGCCTAATTTGTGCCCAATCTTGCCTCTTTTCACCATAAAAATCAAAACCTATAAATTGTACTCTTAGAAACACAATAAAAATCATTTTTTCAGTTTATTTTCTATTCACCTTTTGGAGAGAAAAAGAGAGAGAAAATAAGGAGAATTTTCTTGGTGCTCAAGGAGTTTCATTCGCTTAGAGATTTCTTGTCGATTATCAAAGAGTTTTTTCTTTTTCTTTCTTTCTTTTGAACTCTGAATATGTTTTTCATTTATTTTTTGATGTTTAATTTCATGAATAAAGTAGCCTAATATTCTCTTAGATTCAAGGTGATTTCAAAACCCTAGACTCAATTATGTGATTGATATTTTTAAAGTTATTTCTAATTTTCCCAATCGAAATTGTTTATGTTTTTCTATTTTTAACGTTTATAATTTTTATTTTATTTTATTTAGGGTGGCTAACCAAGTGAGATAGAATAGTTATCTATTGCTAAATTAGGAATTCTTGATCTATAATTGTCTTGTTTTTCAAATTATTAGTAGTAAACTATGATTAATAATTGAGAGTCTTTTGTGTGATTGCATTGAGGAACATAACTTAGGTTAAATAATCCAAGCTTGTGTGTTTGTTATGTAGATCAACCTATCTTTCTTTATGTAATGTTTCTATTGAATTGAATCTAGAGGGCTTATACTAGGTTATTTGAGAGAAAAAGATTAAGTAAAGTGTTTGTTTTGCTTAACGAAGCACTTAGGAAAGATTATAATAGCACAACTTATTGTTATCTACGGTTGGTAATTTTGATAAAAAATTAGGAATAATGTTGTACTCCATTGCATAATTGTTGCCCAGTGGTAGCGATTGAACCTTTAACATATTTCATCATTATTATTTCTAACTTCGTGCCATTAGTTTAATTTTAATTTTTGTTTTCATTATTTTTTATAGTTTTAGTTAATAAATTGAAAAACCACCAATTTATATATTTAAAGAATTAATAACTAATTAATTAAATTCAATCCTCTACGGAGAACGACTCGTACTCATTATTATACTTAACTGCGACAACGTCTTAAAAGTACGACTTTAATTTGGTGCTTTCCTCAGGGCTTACCAAATTTTGGCGTCGGTCATCAGAGATTGATTATTTAATTAATTTTTTATTACTTTTCTTTTTTAGTTTTATTTAATTTTGTTTTCATTTACCTTGTTTCATGTGTGCATTGAATGTCCGACAATGAAGTTGATGAATGCCTTCAAAGGATACAAAATTTTAAGAAGTCATCAACCAGCATTAAGCGTGAGCCATCCTTATCCCCTTCTTCATCCAACACTTTTTTTTGTTGAAGATAGTACATTTTCAAGACGAAGAAATAATGGCGGCTCTGGTTCTTGATCAATAACTATTTTACATAGAGTTCCCCGCCCTTACGGCCCTAGTTAAACTAAAGTCAGGGCTAATACATCTCCTCCTCCCACTTTCATGGCTTTGCATGTGAAGACCTAGACAAGCACCTCAAGAAATTTCATGTGGTAGGTTCTAGCATGCCACCAACCAAAATATCCGAAAAACAAATAAAGTTGAGGGCCTTTCCTTTCTCTTTTGCGGAATCCACCAACTACATTTCAATCCCAATTCTTTCAATCAGGAAAGCTAGCACTGATCATATAAGATAAGATGACAAGGAAGAAAGCAAAGTGGTATATACTAAACAATTGCTTAGAAATTGAACATTAAATAAGGTATGGTCCTATTACTAATCTTTTTGTTCAAAAATTAATTATGCATCATAAAATATGATTAGTACATTAAAAAAAATAATTTATGCAGTGAACACAAAAGGGAATTAGTAGCAAGTGAGCGACAAAACTTAAATCAAATTTCAAGAAAAAGAGTTCCATAACTAGGTTTACAAGAAGGTAATTTTTGATCGCTTTATATTGAATGATAATTAATTCATCAATTGTATGTAATCAAACTTCTAACTAAGATCTTATTGCAGATATATGATCTACGACAACTTAACTCATCGATAGTAACTGATGAGTTGTTTGCCTTGTCATCGGGGTATAACATGTCCATTCGACTAAACTACAGTTGTGTAGTTAGTGGTAGTTTGCATACAAAAGTGACATAAGGCGTCGAACTTGAAAGCTATGGGGTATGCTACATGAAATAGAAGATGAAACTTTTATGGCAGTTGGAGGAGGTCATTCAACTATCGTACATAAATGATGGTTCTGTGGTATTACTTAGATGCATGTCGTTTGACACCAATCCAATTGTGAGACGAAAGCAAGTGTAGAAAAATAAGGTAAGCATTTACATCAACGTCGAATGGTATAAAGATGATCCTTTGATACTTGCTTCCCAAGCATAACAAGTATTCTACATAGATGATCTCTTAAATGGTCCCAAATCGAAAAGTTGTTGAACACATTAGGCATTGACATATATGGACATGCCTGACGAGGAAGTGAATGAAGCTCAAGTCTCACAAGACAAAAACTCTTTCAACTTTCAATTGGAGATCGAACAGCTTTAGTTGGACTCCATAACATTTGGTTGACCTAATATCGGATTTGATGTTGTGGAAAATGTGCAAGATATCTTAGGAGATAACCCAACAAATGATTCAAATTTCATTGATGATGAGGAGGCCGATGATACAATGGAAGAGTACGACGATGATGAGGTGTCAGTGCACGAAGATGATGTTGAAGATGATGATACAAATCATGACTTTGGAGATAGTCTTGACACAAGCAGTGATGATGAATAATTTTTACCTATTGTATTTTTCTTATATACTTTCAAGCCTATATAATTTACTATAATTTTTGAATTATTTAATGTCATATAAAATAATCATCATTCATCTACTTTAACATGTAGATTTGTCTAGTCCTGTTGCGATGACTATAAAAGGATCTGCCATTGCTATAATTATATTCGTAAAAGATTGTCATCACTACAAACCCAAATTCAATTTTAAATTAAAAAAAAAAAGAAAATTTTTAGCGATAATATTTTTGGAAATTCTCGTCGCCAAAAGTTTTTTCTTAATAAACCTACAAAACTTTTTTAGCATAGCAACGATACAAAGACTTTTTAGCGACAAATTTGTTGTAACGACGAGTAATTGCTAAAAATATTTTAGTGATAACATTTTACTTTTGTCATCACTAAAGACCTTTTTCCTTGTAGATTTAAGCAAAAATGAACTCTTGGAAACATAAGGCATATATATAGGCTTAAAGCTAACTGATTTAGATTTTCCTACCCTTGATTTTCAAGCTTCCAAGTGAGCTTTTAGAAGTTTAAAAAAAAATCATTTTTAATGGAATGGCGCCAACTTGGAGAAAAAATGAAGGGAAAATTTTTCCATCATTATACAGTTCATTTTCACCTTTTGGTGAATAGTGTAAAATGATCTCTCTTTTAGAGACAAGATATACCTTTTAAGGCACCGTTTTAAACTTAAGTGACTTCTAACTCCACAAAGTCTAAAATTTAATTGTTCTATTCATATAGACTACTTAGCTCTTGGTTTGAGGTTTGTTTTCCAAACGAGGTATTTCGAGCACCTAATCAGCCAATCGCTTTATATGGACTGAAAACAATCTTAAATCTGTTTCTAAACTGAAATCATAACCTTTCTACTCTTAAGTGAGGCAAAGCTTAATTGTCAGAGAGGTTTCGATCCTAGCCCACTAATTTGTAGTCTCGAATTCAATTCCAATTTAATCAACAACGTGGTTGCTACAAAATTGTGTAACCAAAATGCATTTCTATGTTACTTCAATTATTCATTTACTGCATAAAGCCTAATCTATTTTTTTAAAACGATTGAATGCTTAATTATCAGACCGAAATTCTGCTTGGTCCGTTTAGGATATATATGTTGATCCAAATTCTGCTAAATTGTTTTTGCCAATTTCCTACCAAATTTATTGTATCTCATACTAATTTTATCCTATTTATTATAGGTAAGTTGAAAGTCCATCTTTCTTTTAACAGAATGTTCTTCCATGACACTAAATTACAGGTGGATAGGGTCTCTTAAATGTATGAAAATTATACTATTTATTCTCTTTACTTGTATTTATCTTAGAAGTTTAAAACATGCTATCATAGTATACCGTAAATAATTGGGTGATTTTATCCTTTTTGACAACCCTTCTATGGATAGATGATCATTCAATATCTAAATATCTTATTATTGAGTATGGTATGTTATCCTAGAAAGAGTGAAACTATACTATCTCATTTAAACTGTAAGAGGTTATTAGAGCCTTGACTATATTCTATCTACTTCGAGATCATAGTTTTAGTCTTTCAAGTACCTATTTTCTTAGAAAATTAGGTGTTGTTCTAGCTCTAACTTGCTCTGTCTGTTCGATGGCATAATCCCTCCTAGGCTATCTTACAGTATTTCATTATTTGTATAGTTTATCGCTCCTTTGGAGTTCTAATCGGTCTCATTTCCACTATTGAAATGTTCACGATGTATCTTTAGTTCTCTACATGGTAGATATATACCTTAACTATTTCCACTATTGAAATGTTCACGATGTATCTTTAGTTCTCTACATGGTAGATATATACCTTAACTATGGTTGGCTATGTATTCCTCCTTTTCTAGGTCACTATAGTGTCCAATGTGATTTAAGACTCTCCTATGAGTCCTAGTAAGGATTATGTCTTGGGCTTTAAAAGCCTCCTAAAGTGGTCTGCTACATCTATTTTTTCTCATTGTCGGGTTTAAACTAGGCTAAGAGTTGTGAACTAGACAAAATATACCTGCCTTTGGTCCGTTCTTATCATCTTAATCCTTACTTAATCGAGTCCTTAGACTCCTTTCATTTCATACCTAATGGGTTTGTCGTCATTACTGCTCTAATTAGATATTGTCAACATTTCAAAGCTAAGGTTCTGCTAATGATCCTAGTTCATAGGTTGGATAATTTGATGTCATGATCTTTCTATTTTCAGATTATTAGTGGGTCGTGGTTCTATTGAGTGCATTCAAAGCACTCTTAATCTAATTCTTGTTCAACCTTAAACATAACAAGGTCTCCTTCTCATGATAAAGTCAGATATACTAAGAGTCTTTTCTTACTCTCAAGGTCTTGATTTTGAGATTTTAAGTTTTATGCAACTAATCTACAAAAGTTTTTATCGAATGCAATTCTTTACAATGTGACATCGGTTCTAATTCTCTTTCCACATTCATTGAAGGAGTCTAAAGTTGACGTTGTAGCGAATCCAACCCTTCCTGTGTCTGATTTGGTTAATTAGTTTTACCAAATTGATATTGATGCCAATTATTTCTAAAAGCTTCTAAATTTATTTATTTATTTATAAATTTTGAGTTGGATTCCTACAACAAGAAAATAAAGGAGAATCATGAGAAAATTAAGCTCAACAAGCGGGTGCTCTTACTTGGTGCAAAACATTGTTGAGATGTGTTGTGTTCTCTTGCCCATAAATATAAATGCTTTTATTGTTATTGATGAATTCTTATTGAAAGTTGTATCCAGGTTAGGCTCAAGTTGAGGTCAATTTTTTATCGTATTGTATCCATGATATCATTTTTTTTTTTTTTTCCAATGGTGTTAGCTATATGGTATAAGGACTTGAAGGGATTCATTTCGAGTGAAGATCAACTTAATCATACAAGGGTATGCAAAAAACAATCAAGTTGTTTTCTCAAGATAATGAGGCAAGTCATGGGGAGTACTCTGGTTTTTTGCGTTGATTCTTTCAATTTGTCTTTTGCTTCTTCAAGAAACTGCCAACCTAATTCTTTCCATTCAATTTACCCCCTAGTTTGGCATAGTGGTGGGAACCATGGTTCTCCACACAAACTTAGTTATAAATAGTGTAAAGCTCTCACATGCTAGCTACAGTAACAATAAAAAAAAATTGATACAATAAAAGTGGTTCTAACCAACGGTTCCCACCACCTTCTAAACACCACCTAGTCTCTTCGTCCATTTTAGACCTGAGATTCGAGTGGCGTGCTAAAAATCAAGGCCTGGTCAGAGATTTTAAAGAGAATTTTCTCTCAATTCCAATTTAACTCCATGAAGTTGATTGGATTCTATAATATATTCTTTCCTGCTCTTTTTTCATGTTTTTGGCGCTTTTGCGTTTAGTCTGTCAAGTACTCGAGCTATGTTCCTGGTTGAATTCCTTTTCTATATCATGTATTTTTTTTCTTTTTTTTCTGTTTGGTTTTTGTGTCTCTGCCTCGGAATGTTCAAGAAATGGTACCTGATTTTACACTTTTGCTTAAATCAATAGATTACCTATTTGAAATAGGGATTATGGTTGAATTGCTTGCATGAAATAAAATATAGCCTGTCGTTCAAATCCATCCTAACTATTATGAATAAATGTTATTTTGTTGCATCTATAATGCTTAACTGTACGTGTGAAATAAAGCTGTTCTCATTAATTAGGATCATATGTAAAGTGTTAGTGTACTTTATACCATTATTCTTGATGTTGTTGTTGTAATTATTATCATTATGGTAAGCAGAGTAGTAGTGTTACTTGTTATTTATTTGGATTGTGTTGTCATTCAAAATATTCATGCTTTTGGATTATTTGTCATTATTGTTTCCTTAAATTTCTAGTTCTGATTGATCTTTTTATCTGTTGGGTAGTGTTCTTTTTGTTTAATAGTTTAGACTATCTTTGTTACATAATGTTATATAAATACTCAGTCCTAACTTGTCGGTCTAATCTTGGTCTCGAACTCAGGTCCTCGGTCCATTCCGGATACCAATCTCGCTCCTCACCCCAACCCCTGCCTCAACCTGTCAGTCTGATTCCCGTCCCATCCTTTCTATATATTATAAGCCCGTTTGATTTATAGATTTGAATAGAAAATTTGAATGAAAATTTAAATTTTTGTGAGAGAAAATACTGTAGCAAAATGATTCGAACTATGATTCGAACCACGAAACGAATGCAACCTATGAAATTAAGCTTAGCTCGATAATATTTTTGTTTTGGTTCAAAAAAATATTGTAACAAACTATCGTTACCAAGATTTTTTGTTTTTTTTGTTTTTAGATCAATAGCAAACAAATAGGTGGTACCAAGCATTTTTTTGTTTAAAAATAAAAAATTCAAAAAATATATAATTTTTTGTGTTAAAAATAAAAACGAAAACGACACCAACTAGAACTTTAGCATTAAGACAACTATTTTCCACCAACAAGAAAATGGTACAAAAGTTAGAAAACTATCAAGCTAATATGAATGTCCAAGAAAATAATAATTTGTAAAAGGTATCTTTGAAGTGAGTGATATAGAAAGACGATATGCAAGTTCATGCACATTTTATTAAATGAGATGAATATAGAAAACTAATAATGCACAAAGTATAATGTAAGCTTGATATGCTAGTTGTTTTTTTATCAATTTTTGTTGCAATGTGTTCCTGATCATATTAAGTAATAGGACTAAATTTCACGAATTCCTCTCGAACTATGTTACTTGTATCAATATGCTCTTGAACTTTAAAACGTATATATTGTGCTTCTAAAC
Source organism: Artocarpus heterophyllus (assembly GCA_025403435.1). NCBI lineage: Eukaryota > Viridiplantae > Streptophyta > Magnoliopsida > Rosales > Moraceae > Artocarpus > Artocarpus heterophyllus. Next base: position 31,122,128 of record CM046349.1, read on the forward strand.
TATAATATTTCCCCAGATTCACCCCTCAAATATTTAAACATATTGTTTTTCGGATGAAATTACTAACTTTCATTTAATTTAAGATTAGATAAAATATTTAAGGATTAATATGAATGTTTTTCACTTTAAATGAACTAGTTAAAAACCAAACTTTCGTATATTCTATCTTTGAAATCTCTATTCAAAAGCAAGAAAAAGAGGGAGAAAAGTAGAGAACATATCGTAATTCAAGTTCGTTCTTTAAGGTTTTAAGTAAACAAATGAAGTTATTCATTTAATGAACGTAACAAGTATTATTTTGTCCTAAAAAATAACATGATTCAAAGTTCAAGGGATAATATATAGTAGCATTATATCTTAGAAGGGTATAATAGTTACCTTTTAAAGTTTACGGGGTATTTTGACACAAGTTATATAGTTCACATGGAATTTGTAAAATTTGTCCTAAGTAATACACACGTCCCTCAACTTGCTTGGTGGACAAGTATTTAATCTTCTTTTTCCATCATTAAACATTCTGTATTTTTTTTTATTCAAGATCTTAAATCTCTTTACTTTAAAGTCTTCAAATAGAAGAGTAATTTACAAAACCTAATTACTTTACAAACATGATTTCTTATTGTGCTAGAAGTTTTCACAAAAACAACTAAGAAAAAAAGAAATGAAAGGATGGTTGACAAAACAAACACCATCAATAATGTGGGAGATCCCTCCAAAACGGTACCAGCATGGAAGAGATATTATCGCGACAACCACCCCGAAAGAAGATCTCATAGTAATGGATTAGTGTATATATATATATAGATAGATAGATATAGATATTGGTGGCAATAGTCATTCCAAGGGTCTGTCATATAATCTAAATATATCTAAATAAGTATTTTTCAATTTTATTGTCTGTATTATGTGGTCTAATATTAAAACAATTTGTAATACAAAAGGAAATGTTATATATACAAAAAGCATAAAAATAACATATTAATTATGTTGTTCTATTTTATACTCTAAGAAATAGTACTGTTTCAAATGATATATTTTCTCTTTTTCCATAAATTATAAGCTTTGCAATAAAAAATAAAAATTATAAATTTTGAAAAGTTAAATAATAGCAATGCTCTAATTGTTAAGTGAAAAACTCAACACATAAACTAATAAGTAACCAAATTTTTTAGCAAAAAAAAAAAAAACAATTTCAAATTATAAATGTTAAGTCTGACATTAAAAATATTATGGCATTGAAATATAATTTAGTTACCTAAATATCAAATCTTAAAGATTATATTGTATCTTAATCCCCTAATTTTTTGCCAACACCACCTATTATTGTGTTTTGATCTGGCCATCAATTGGTCTGCCATGGATGGATAATTGTGTTTTTATAGGTTTCAATAAAGCTATCATGAAATGGGCTAAATAATCTTCCACAGAAATGAAAGACAAAAGGGGGAAAAAAGATACATGAGAATCTAGAATAATGCCCCCTCTACTCTATCAATAGAGTATGAAGATTTACGCTTTTCTTAAACATTATAAAATTTATACTGACATTTATAGCTAGCTTGATATTTGGGTTTGAATAGATTTTTAATTTGATTGAACTTTTGTGAGATAATTACTGCAGGAAAAATTATTTGAACCAGAAATTTTTGTATCCAAACTCTTCAAACAAACAAGTGGTTCCCTTTATATATTAATTTCAGAGGAAAGATTGCTAAGGGAAAATGCACAAAACTAAAGAGGTGAATTCAAAACAGCACATTCCCTTTGGAAGATTTTTTTTAATATGAATAAAAAAAAAACTTTTATAACTCGAGCCAGATCCTCAAAAGTTTTCATAAGATGGATCACGTTTTATAATAAAATACTCAACCTTATTAATTAATCAAAGCAAAAAAACCTGTCATTAGAAGTAAATTTCTCCCACAATCTTAAACCTGTCCATTAGGGGCCCGTTTGGTTGGATATTTGAATCACGGTTCGAATCATTTTGCTACAGTATTTTCCCTCACAAAAATTTAAATCTTCATTTAAATACTCTACTTAAATACTCGAACCAAACGGGCCCATTTAGATTGGTTTCATTAAATTAAGATGAAAGAGACAGATCCATCTACCATCTTATATTTGCATATAAAATAATACGTAAATGGAGTCTTTGTCATACAGCATAATATGCTAATGGTATATTCGAAAATTTATTGGGTCAACCTTCATTCACAAACAAAAGGTGTGTGCCAAGTATTTTTCACCATTTGCATAAATTAAATTTGTTGGCTTTCTAGATCAAAGTATTTTTCTTTAAAATAAACAAGTCTTTCAGAATAATTAATTAGTAACTTCAATTGATCATATTAAACTAATATTTAGTTTCATAGTCTGCTTACCTAGTACAATACTGATCCATTTTACCCTCTTTAATTCTTATTAGTGTACTCGAACAAAAAACTACTTTGGTTAAGTTTATCTAGCAGAAAAAAAATCACTTCAACTTGTAATATAACTAGGTGCATTTCACATAACATATTTTAAGAACTGCAATAGAATCTTAGGATTTACTTTGGTACTAATTATTTTCTGATATAGAGTTGAAGCCTCTTATATGGCTACACCATTTTTTGCTAATAACAAGTAGCACACTACAAAATAGAGGATATATGATACCATCTAAACTTTGAAATGTGATAAGGGATTGGTAATTATTATTCTTTCTTCATCAGTAATTTGAAGCGATTTTCAAAATTTTATGATTTTTAAATTGGACCCCAAACTTTTAGTCCTCGTATTTAGACTCCTAAATTTGGAAATGTATTGGCAATATATTCTAATCAATGATGAACGAAAATTGGACAAGAACTAGAGTCCTAATTGCTGAAATTAATGATATCCCTATGTAATGTTAATACAAGATATAAGGGCGCTCTGACATATTTGATATTAGACATAGAATAAAACTCCTAAATCCTCATTTATGATCTGTTTATAAATATATCATCTATTGGAGTATTAATGGAACTCTCGGATTAAAATGTAATTATAGAGATTTGATAGAACTATAACCTAACTCTAATTATGGACGTTCATAGTGGAGGGTTGCATCATATGGCTTATATCGATGGACAAAAAGCTTATTACGAATTAATTAGGCTTCACCATAAATATTATGCATAATTTGTCATGACGCAAAAACGAGTTCACGATTATATAAAAATTAAGGAAAAGTAAACCAAACTTAAACATAACTAGTCAAAATTGCCTCAACACATACATAACAATGATACTAATAAATTTACTGCCACCTGTACAGGGTTTAAAAGTATATAAATTACAATACAGTCGAAACATAAATATCAAATACCAACATCGGGACAAACCATACTATACAGTTTACAACAATTACAAAAACACTAAACCTTACCGACCTTGCGCGTTATAACACGACTCAAAGTCTTCCGCAAAACATGGAAGGGAAATTTTAAAAACAATAAAACGTAAGCGAAAAACTCAATAGGATTGATTTTTGAAATCATAGCATTCAAAACTTGCTAAGATAAATAAAAAGAAATATTCACAGATTCACTTACAAGAACTAAACATATAATTTATCAAAAATTATAATAATTAAATACTTTCTTATGTGAAGCCTAATTAACATCATTGAAGTAGCCCGTAGGGCTTTTGAAACCTACCTTCTAGAATGCCCTTTGCACAAACTAAACTTGAAGGCTCTCATGATAAAAGCTCAACCATCTAGGGAAATTTCATGAGGCAATGACAAGTCTCATACTGGATAGCGTTTGAAAACTATTGAGAACAGAATAGAGCTCGGAGCAATCACAGCCAGAGGTCGAATTACCTTGGAGCAACCTTAGTCTAAAGTTTGATTTTTCTTTTGCAATTCTTTTAGAAATCATGTTATCAAATACTTCAAAAATATTAAGAACATAGTTTTTTTAAACACATAAAAAGTTTAAAATTGAATAATTCAAAATCACATATTTTAAATATCTTAAAAATAAAATAGAAGCAACTTTTAAAGATGGCTACCAAAGAAGAGATAGAAAATATCCTACGTCAATATTAACGTATCGAACATCGAGAGCTCCAAAACAACTTTTGTTTAACGTACGCTCTATTAACGTTCAAAAACCTTTAATACATATTTAAAAGTTAGGAATGATTGTCAAATAAATTCTTTTTAAGTTCCATCATGCTAATTTAATTATTAGTGTGTCCTTTTGTGCAAAACAATTATGGAATAGAAATATGAAATTCTCAATGTTTTAAAAGACAAAAATGGGATATTTAAAAATATTTTTAAGTCACAAAAGAGAGAGAAATTGATCTAATGCAAATTTGGAGGCTTGAGGGGCTTGGAGGACTGTCGGCGGCATAGCAGCTGTAACCAGCTGGTTGACCGGCCTCTAAAGGGGCAGTCGACCGTTGCATACCAAAACTGGGCAGAGCCTAGTTCATCCTCTCCACAGCTTGATTCATTCCAATTAGAGTTTTTCAACTCCAAATAGGGTGTTTAGACGAGTAGTTTTAACTAATGGTTTGAATTATAAATAGTATAAAGTCCTCACATGCTATAGTAAAAAGCTATAGTGTAAAGCTCTTACATGCTATAGTTTTCAAATCTAAACTGATGGCTTAAACTACTCTCTCATGCACCCTAAAATTAGTTTTTAAATGGAAGAAATTTTTTATAACACTTTGTTTAACAACTTAAAACATAGATAAACATTTTCCCCTAATTTGCATGTTCAAAAACACAAACTAAGATCAAAAATCAGAACTTATTATAAAATCAAACCAAGAGCACATGTAAACCTAACTTTTTACATTTTTAATCATGAAATTATCAAACATGCATCCGGTAAACAGAGATTACTCACTTTAAACATGTTCCAAAGCCCACAGGCATTCTCATAGCTTCAATAATTTCATATTATGCTATGAAAATAAAACATATTTAAATCATCGAATTCGAATTAAAAAGAGAGAGAGAATTTTATGTTAGGTTTGGGTCCCCAATCTTAGAATTTTCGTATGAAAAATGATGGTTTTGCTTACTAAATCTTTGAACCCTTTCTTCATCATGATATGAGACCATAAAAGGGGAAAATTTTTTGGCATCTTTTGTGTGGTTTGGAATTAGAAATTTGAGAGTGAGAAGGAGAGGAAGACATGAGAGGGAGAGTGAGAGATATGGGTTTTGTTTTCAATGAGAATCTGATTTGCATGTATATATCAGAAGAATTAGTCAGTGGTAGATTTGTAAATAGTAACTAATACAATGGTACAAAGGTAATTAACTCAAAATAGACAATTGCAAAATAAAAAAAAAAATATAGGTAAAAAGGTTGCATATCTAAGTGTTTCAAAAATTAAAACAAGTAACCACAAAAGATTAAATCAATACAAATGTTGAGTAAAATTTTAATTCGCATATTAATTAATTAAATTTAACGCAATCAAATTTGTTTAAAACTCTTGGGTGCTACAACATCTTAGAGTACAATTTTGGTTTATTATCATAGCTCAAATCAAAGTTAATAATGACTTGCAATTGGTTAAGAGTTTAATCGAATTAAAAGTTGATTATTGAAGTTTCGATTATGTATGTTTATTTAGTTCATATGCTAGCTCCATATATTCTCAAGGTTAGAATTAATGGAATCTTCTTGACTTACTATTTGTCAGGATTTATAGAAAACGCCTACATAAATAGTTTTGATTGGGTGTGCACCTACTAGGAATGCCGAACATGGTCGGTGGTGTGGTTCCATATGGTGCTAATATTCGTGTTGTGTATATATGTAACAATATTAATGCTAGTTGCATGAATAATATTTATTTTAGTTGTTAAAAGAATAATGTATGATAATTACCTGTTTTAGTTATTAAAATAAATAATTATAATAAGTATAGAAAAATGTTTATTTTAAGTGAAATAAACATGAATCTATTTTTAATTCCAAAATAAGTCCTAATTTTATAAATGTTAGACTGTGATTAGATAAGGTGAATCGTGCAGTAAGAAGTTGACATGTGGCAAAATTGTTGTGGGGGTCTATTGCGACACGCCTGGTCACACAATGATTGGGTGTGCACATATTGCTAAAGGAGCAGTGTGGTCTTTTATTCCATTAGCCCTAGCAGTATAAGCGCCTCTTGGGACCTCTTCTGATGTAGATTCTGTAATGACTGAAAAAATCATAGAATTAAATAATCCAATTGACATATTTAAGTTATGCATGTTCCTGAAAAATATTGTGCTTGTTTTTTATGACTCTAATGTATAGCAAGTCATTAATTGCTTTGTGATTAAAAGTCGGAGTTACAAGAGTAGCATTTTCGATAAAAAGAAGACCTCAAGAATTGACACTGTCGAAGACTAGGTTATTACCGAGGCAAAAACAATCCAATTTAGGTTTTAGTAGTCTAGAAATAATTTTAAGTTAGTCATAAAAATTCAATACTAATTTCTGACTAAATCAATATTGATAGTAACTCTTAATCGCTTAATAAATTGGATTGTTTTTAATCTTAAAATTATTTCTAGAAAATAAAAATTCCTGCTAGCTAAGTTAGTCACCTCCAACTAGTATAAAATAATCAATTTAAGGAATCTTTAGGAGATGATGAAGAGATAAGATCAAGGACTAGAAATGACTTTGATTAAAATTTGATTGATAAGTGTCCTTGAGTCTTTATGGGATACACTACTCCACTTTTTCTCCTCCCTTGTAGCGCCAATATTAGGGCTTCTTTAACCAAATTTTTTTGCTCAAATGTGCTTAATTAGAGGTCTAGCAAAAATATATGAGCCTATAGTTCACCGTTTTATTAAATTCTGACTTTATTTTAAAGTATGATTTTTAACACGAAACTTTACATATAAGAATATAAGTTTTTCTATAAACTTTAACAGTTTTCAAATGGATTTTTAAAAAAATAGGATTAGTTAAAGCCCAATAGGTCAGGCCTGCAAAATCTTGACGTCAAATATGGGCCTGACACCTGTATTGGTTCAAAAGCCACCTCTTAGATCTAAGTTCAGACAACATAGTATTTAGAACACCATAGAATGTCTATGGACTTAACGGGCTATATTGGGCCTACGAAAATCAATAAGTATCTAGATATGTACCTTTCTACAACTATGGCCCCAACAAGTGTAATACAGAGATTTTACTTAGACTTCGTAGATGAATAAGATAATTAATTAGTAAATTGATTAATTTATTATTAACTCTATCATGGATAATTAAAAGCAGTTAAGGAAAACAAAGTTATGAGGGTTATATTATAATAAATATGATGATTTTACGATCCTTTAATAAAAGAAAATATGTTCTAAAAGAGAATTTAATTATGCTAAATTAAATAGCATAAGATAAGCTAACTTTACACTCTCAAGGGGTGTTTTTCTTCAAAAATTAGCCGTGATAGATAGGAAACTTTGGCGAGTTAGGTAATCCTAATGATGGAAAACAGGTGTTTTAATTTGCAAAGCAAGTTTTTATAGTTTTCTAGTTTGACTAGGAGCCTTTCTACCAATTCTATAAATAGAGGTCTTGAGTCTTCATTCATTCTTAGATTGCATAGGTTCAAACTCTTTGGAGAAAGAGCTCTAATAACTCATCTTTAGTGATCTATGGCTCTTGTACACTTATGTAGTTGGAAAAAGTATTCTAAGAGATAGACGATTTGTTGAGTTGTGCCTATATACACAATGATCTATTGGAGGAGAATAGCATTAAAGATCTTTGGTAAAGTTTCAATTGTTCAGCCATAAGTGTAGTTAATAGTCATGAGTTAATATCTTGGCAAATAAATAAAAATTTTAAGATATTATTGCGCCACTCCAATTATATTTTCTAACATAATGTGCCTAGCTTTATTTACAAACTGCAAACTATATATTTTTAGGCTATTCATCTTAAAATCATATCTATCTATATATGAACTTCGCATATGCCCTTGGCAATATTGTCTCTAATAGTCACAGATCACATCTTTGCTTAATATATAATCAATAATATGAAAATAGTATGAGAACCCTTATTGAGATATGAAATAATTGCATTAATATTTATCCAACTAGAAATTTCATAAACATAAAGAAAATATTTGTTCCTTAGACTCAAATCCTAACACGGCATGGATAGGTGATTATGCACGTCCTCATTATCTCTTTCAATTTTCATTTTTGTATTAATGTCTCTCATGCTTTCCGTTAGATGCAAATCCTCTTCAAATGGTAGCCTGCTTGCCTTGCGAATTAGCACAATGTGCTTGCAGGTGATGTCTCAATTCTTCTACAAATGGTGGAGGCTATTGACGTTTTGTATAGATCAACTTGAGTCCTCAAGAATAAATACTTCTCCCTTGTGGTGGCATCGATTGAGGCCACCACTGCATTCATTTTGTCTCGATTAGCCTCCATCTTCTTGATTTTAGGCTTCTTGGGCCCTTTGCCTCTCTCATCTTCCCATTAAATTATGGACTCCACTCTTGTCTTGGCTAATTGTCGCCATTTTAGCCAAAAGTCTCTCTTATTTCCTCCAAATACCATCAAGAGGGAGGATGAAAAACAAGGACCACATTAAGTTAAGAACAATAACTAAGTGCTTATTGGAAGGCAACCCAAGGTCGCGGTGCCAATTTTCTTGGCCGTGGTGCCTGGTATTCCTCCAAATACCTCCATGGCCTCCAATCATCTTTAAACCTCTAGGACACCTGCAAAATACAAAAACACAAATAAAACACAAAATACTCAAGAATAAAGCAAGGAAGTTTGAGAAAAATTGATAAAAAACTATATCTAATTAAGCACTTATCAAATTCTCCCATACTTAACCTTTGCTTGTCCTCGAGCAAACCTAAGATAAATAAAAAAAATAACCAAAAAACAAAACAAAAACTCTAACCTTCCCAACCTTTTGTCTTAAAGAACCATAAGAGATCACTGCTTTAATATCAAACAAGCATCAAATCAAATTACTAGTTATTCTCAAGCTAATTCATCCTATAACAATTATACTCAAGTGTGTGTGTGAAATAATCATTCTTACCGACAATGAAACCATGCATGCTTTGAAAAAGATAAAAGCATCATTATCCTCATAAAATCAATCACCCAATCTTGGTTAAAAGGATCAAACGTGATAAGCTCCCCTATTGATACAAATCTCCACTATGCCGAAGGCACTACCTGAAATCAAAAGGTCTTTAATACATGTTGCAACGAGGCCAAGGGGTCATGGTAAGAGAAAGAAAGGTATGGATATCACCAAGGCTGTAAAAACTTCATAGAGTTATTGAGGTCGTAAGATTTTTCAATATACACCTCTCGAAACCCCACAAAATTCTTATATGGATGGAATATCATTGTGTTAGGCCTTTGTTTCATTCTAACCAACCTTGTAACACCCAAATAATGATCAGAAATGCCTAAGATATTTTATTGAATTTTCTTGTTTTTATTTTTTTTTCTTTTGCTCTCTTTTTTTTTTTTTGTTTTGAAACTTTTTTTTTCATTTTTTATTTTTTTATAGACCTATCCTTATAAAAATTTCCCTTTCTTTCTTGATTCGATTCTTTCCCACACACTTATCTCCTATCCCCAACCTAAATTCTTAAAAAATTCTCTTGTACTTGAAATAAGTCTCTAATTTCCAATTCATCTTTAGAATAAGGGTAAAGATATAAAAATGTTTGGGTTAGGTAAGAAGATATAGTTAGCCAAAAAATAAGGTAAACATGAAAGCTCAAATTGGCTTACTAGGGGGATGTGCTTGTAGAAACATCAATTGGGACTCTGGCTTATTTGGGCTTGGTGCTAGGAATCCTAGTGCCTTAATCATTTTTCAAGTGATTCTTGATCAACCATTCTCCTCGAAAAGACCTCTATAAAAGTTCTAACATTCAAAACGCTACACGTAAAAATCAAAATGAAAGTTAAAATGATGGTATAAGAATCAACTTCTTCTAATATGCTTGTCTCTTTACTGAATAACATGGTTATTATGTAAAAAGAGTTAGTATAATCATCATAAAAACATATTAACTAAAGAATGATATCAAGATTCAAAATAATACTCGTCATCAATCAAAGTCATGATATTAAAGCTCAATTCTCATTAAGAAAGTTAGAAGGTATCCTAAGACTCAAAAATGACTCAAAAACCTGTTGAATTTGCAGTGTTCAAGCTCAAAGGCAATGCCAATGCATGGCTGAAGCAAGTGAGCTACACATAGAATACTATAAACGTGAATTAGGTAGGGTTATAGAGGTTGTTTTATGAACAGAACTTTCAACAAAGCTAAAGAGATTAGAAGATTGCAAAGTTCTATGGGTTGGAACCTAGAAGAGATGAGAGTTAGCGAGTACGAGACAAAGTTTACTGAGCTGGCTAGGTTTACTCCATCAGTAGTTGGGTTTGAAAAGGAAAGGTGCATTAAGTTCCAAAAAGGACTTAAAGGCCTCATCCATCATCAGTTGGTTACCTTGAGGATCCTGAACCATGTTGATTTGTTGTCGTTTGTAATGTTAGTTGAGAGAGAGACAATGCAAACTATTATGAGAATCGGATGAGTAAACAACAACAATTAGCATTAACAGCAGTAGTCTAAAGGTCAAAACAGTTATAGCACCAAAACGATAATAGCAATTCTTTCGATAGTGATCGGACCAACCCTACAACTTCCACCGTCACCACTGTAAGCAGCTCGATCACATCAAGAGGAACTATCTGCTCAAAAACACTCAACAAGCAACATAATAAGGAGATGGCAGTCATGGATAGCCTCTAACATAGCAGTTTCCATAGCCTTAGTTCCATTGGTTCACCCTACAACAAATGCCCTTTCTAGTGTATAATTTCTGCCCGTAGAACTTCCCATGGTTTTGGCCATAAAGTCCAGGTTGTGTGGAGTCTCCACCTGCCATAACACCTAGGACCCAACAATTTAAATAAAGGAAAAGGACCCAATAATTCAGATTGAATTTAGTTCTATTTTTCTTATTTTTAAACAAACCATAAGTTGTGATCCTTAAATGTTAAACGTGTTAAAATGATTGTAAATATGGCTTCATTAAGTTCATATGTTGATTTCGGACCTCCATTACATGTTTTTAATGTAATAAATTTTTTTGAATTGATTAGAGTTTAGATTGAACTTGGGTCCCTAAAACAGGGCAAGATGGAAAATTCCAACTCATGATGGCCTGTTAACTGACTTGCTCACTCGACTTGTTGGTTGACCGATGCAAGTGTACCCTGATTGACCAACCTGTGTCTAAGCCTCCCTCACTTGTTCTTATGTTTTACATATATTTTTAACCCTTGCCTTGATAAAAAATGATTGAAAATATGTTTTAAAATGTGTTTACATCTATATAGTATAATCATTAATTTAAAAGTTTACATAAGGCACACTAAGGGCCATTAGTAACATAGTAGTGTGACACCCGTTATTCTCCTAACGGGTATTGAGGTAATTAAATTAATTTTTAATGTATAAAAAAAATTGCTTCATTTAAATTTATTTTATAATATTTATTTTTATCTATTTTTAAATTTTCTAAAATTCTCCTATATTTATTTAGTATGATTACTAAAAAGCCTTAGAACTTCTAATAAATCTCAAAAATGTCATATTGGCATTATGTGTGTTAAAGTCTTTAGATGAGACATAAGGATATCTTTTCCAACTACTCTTGACCCTCATTTTCTTTATTTCCTCCGTGACATGCTTCAACATGTCTCCTCTATAATTGTTTCTATCACTTCTCTTCAAAGACTTCATCTTTTCTTCCTTTTTCTTCCACGGTTCCCACACTCTTCTTCTCATTTCTTTGCTGAAGCAAAATACTTAGAGAACTTCTTCAAGGCAGCCATAAAAATCAGCCACCATCACCTCAATTTGAGCAAGAATTTCAGTCATACCGAAGTAAAGGAACCTGTTTTGAAGCCATTTCAAGCTTCCAACTAACCATAATCCGAGGTTAGAATCTTATGAACAAATTTAGTCTTTCATTTATAAATTTTCTTTTATACTAAAGGATTATTCAAATTTGCGTTCTTAAACCTAAGTATATGTTTGTTGCTATTTTGGAGCATATGTATGAAGTCTAAGTGTATATGCCCTAGACAGAAAATTTATATTGTTAAACTTTGTAATACCTCTATGGGCAGTGGTTATTTCTTGAAATTCTAAGATTAAATTAAAATGAATTTTATGAATTGGTTTGCATATTTGAAAAGTAGCATCCTAGGCTTTCTAACGAGCTATCATAAACCTAAATCGGAGTTGTATTTTATTTTCTAAGAATTATTTAATTTTTGTATTGGAAACTAGTAAATCTACCAGTTTGTTATGGTATACCAGCTGCTAACCTGAACCAAGAACCCATCTTTGCTCACCACCTAATTCTTTAATGTCTTGCAACCTTTCCAATATTATCCTAAGTGATTGATGAATCTTATTAGGGACTAAAACATATAGATTACTTGTTCACATTTTATATTGTGTTAAGACAAAAATTGTTTACTGTGGTATTCGAAAGAGATTTATATAAAAGCTTTAATGGCATACTAGTAAGATAGGTTTACACATGATTTATTTATGAATGTAGTTGTATGTTGTGCTTTAGTTTTAATTGTCCTTATGCACGCCTTAGGATCAAGGGAGTATGGAGCTAACGTTAACTGATTCCAGGATTAAAAGATTGTTGATAAGCTTGAAAGGTAGGGATTCTATTACTCATCTTTTGTGAGGTTTTTATAGAATTAAAATTGATTGTTTTGCTGCAATATATATATATATCTATGTTGAACTGATATTATATGTGTATCACATATGAAACTATGACATGGACTCGTCTTGTATTGTACGGCGAGGAACATAATGAATTGACACATGTTATAAATTGAGAAGCATGGTTAGGAAAATTAACTCTATTAATAATGATTTAATATAGAGAAATTGTGAGACATGAAAAGGGCGACGGTTACGTCCTTGGGCATGAATACCCTAAAAGGTAAAATAGGGGGAAGGCGATGACGCTTCCTTGGGTTGAAAGTCCCAGAACACACTGTACAGGAATCGATTTGGTGAGGACTCGGGGCTTGATGTCCCCTCACCGGAACACCCTTGGAATGTTTATAGGGTGATCAAGTGCGCTCATTTGGGTTTCGATGAGTTGAGTGATACTCAATTTAACATGGATACCTAGGAACAATGATGATTGGTAATATTTGTATAAATGTGTAATTATGACACTTGGTAATGATTAACTACGGTATCCATAAGATGTGATCATAATAAACCTCATAATCTGGAATATGATGTAACTTACTAACCATGCAGATTTTAATGTGGTAATGATAGAGGTGAGTAATGGCTTTCTCTACTGAGCATAGTGTTGCTCATACCCTTATGTTTATATCTTTTCAGGACTCACTAAGTGTGAGGTGGCTACGAGAAATATAGTTGAGGAAGTGATGTAGCTATATTACATTGGGACTGCTTCAATTGTTGAGAATGTTCTTCATGATAATGTAAGCATCAATTGTTACTTTCTGTGACTGTATTATAATGTGTTGAGGGTTAAAATGATGATGACAACAGTTTATATTATTAAATTTAAGGTGCTACATTAAAACTGTGGTTTATTTATCGTTTATATTTTTATTTTTGAGTTGAGAGTTTTCATTTAAGTCCCGGGAAAATTTTAATCTTTAAGGTTTTACTTTTATTATTTATTTTTATTTTATCTCATTAAAAACTGTTAACCCCCATATAGGGGCGTTACAAGTAGTTTAATATTTCCTTTGATTTTGGTGTTTATGTGTTAATGCTGGGATTATTGGAAAGTTTAGCCACTGTCGATGTGAAGCTCACATTTGGTCCATAACGGAGTTGCAAGGAGTGCTCTGTTGCTTAGGAATCAAGGTAGGATTTTTATCTCCATTTCTTCCATAGCCATGATTTTAAGGTTTTTAGCCTTGAAATGCTTTCTTAAAACTTTTAAGTGTTGGTTTATAAAATAATCATTTTCAAACATTCTGAAAATGTGTTTTTAAAGAATAATTGAGAAACAAAGTTTAATATCTCAGGATGAGATTTCTCGAGTGAGAGAATGTTTGAAATTGTTTTCAAACACTAATCGGAGATCCTCCAAATAGTTGAGTTTTTGAAAACACATGGTGCCTTTAGAGTTCAGGTCATGTAGAGGGCGACCTGGGAGGCAGGTTCCAAAACCTGGTGTAGGTCACTTCGATGGCGAATCTAGGCTTTGCAAATGAGTAAGTATTTATTTATGATTTTGATAAATCACACGATACGTTTTGGTAAGTTCTTATTTTAATTTTATTTAATTCGTGATGTCTTTTAAGCTGGTTGCATTATTTATTAATTCTTATTTATTTTATTTTTATTTTATTTTGATATTGTCTTTGAACTTACAATCGTACAGAGCCTTTCGCTCACAGTTTTTGCACTTTGTTTTTATTATAAATCTCCCTCTCAGGAGGAGCACAATACGCTGCAAAGTAAAGCGTTGCTAGATAGCTCGTGGAGTTTGTGAGCTGAGTTATTTGATTGTGTTTTCTTCAAGGCATGCAATAATCTTATTTTCATGCACATCTGGAACATTTTCTTAGACTGTGGTTTGGAAGCTTATTTTCCTTTTTTGTCTTAATTATACATACACACACTGTGTGGTTCAGTAGGACTCGAACGGTACCTTTGTGGACTTTTAATTTATAATATTATTTCAGTAATTTTCACTCCAAATCTGTTTTAATCATTTCTTTAATACTCTTGACCATATTGGGATTTAGTATGAAATGAATACATTTAGTTAAAGATTGTTAATTTTTTTTCACAATTTTTTCCCAAAAATAATGATTATAATAGGTGTTTAAATTTAATCTTAATTAATTATAGTAATCAAATTACTACGCCACTATTCCCGATTTTGGGGCATGACATATGCATTTTGAACATATTGGTCGATTCTATTATTTTTACCATTATATTGAATTTTCAACGGTCTATCTGCTGACTATATGAATTAAAAATTTGTAGCGCATAATACAAAACCTATTTTCAATTATAGATCTTCATTGTTAAAAAATTAATTTAATAATTAAAATAACATAACCTATCAATTAAGCCAACAATACATGTCTACTATAAGTTTTGTCCTTTTTTAATGTAATTCTCTTTTGAAGATTACGAAGATGCTAGCTAATAATAACATCCATACGATGAACTGATTATAGACCAAGAGCAACCTGAAGAATTGCATTTGAAGTTTTCAAACAAGAAAAAAGAATTAAACGCACGCACGCACGCACGCACAAAATTAGGTGAGGATGAGGGTGAGGGTGCCTACGCACGGCCATATTTGACGTTCCATTAGATTGGACACATCCCAATCAGTTTTATAGGCCCCGCTGTCACCAACAATAATTATCATATAAAAATTTCTTAAAATTGAAACGCCGGCAGCCTTCCCCAGATAAACTGCATACTTTTATACGTTAAAGTGCATTTGGTACAAGTATTTAAGTAGAATATTTAAATAAAGATTTAAATTTTTATGAGAGAAAATACTGTAACAAAATGATTCGAACTATGATTTAAAAATCGAAACAAACACACTCTTAATAATCTTAAGGATTAGCATATATTTATTTTATTCTTGGGAGAATGATTTTTGAACTATTTTTTGGTTGAGAATATTGTGGCTTTAAATAGTATTAATTTATATAGTAAGTTTTCATATCGTTATTCATTCGAACTCCTTTGCTAAAGGTAGGGTCCACTAATCCACTTGAAAATGAGAAATTTTGCATCATGGAGTCAAGAGGGAAAAGAATAATAGCTAAACTATCCAAATGAGAAAAAAAAAGAAAGAGTTATATTAGAAATAAATCTTAGCCTTTTCACAATGTCCTCAACTTTTAATGTAGGTCCATCTAATTAATACCGTAACAACTTTATCATCAAAGTCAATATTTGCCCTATAAGTTTTTAGAAATGATCCTTAAAGGCTAAAAATCTGAACCCCACCCCCCCACCCACAACACAAAAAAAAAAAGAAAAACAATTTAACAAATTACCATCTATATATTAAGATTTTTCTTAAAATGCTTAAACAATAAAAAAAATCTATGTGAAAGGGATTGAGATGGAAGTATTGTCAAAGTTTTGGGATAAAAATGAAAAGATAAGAAAAAAAAAATAACAGAGTTAGAAAGAGAAGCTAAATCGGATTTCCATACGGCTTCACTCTTTTTTATCCTTCTTAAGCATGTTTACTTTGTATTAAGGGAAAGCAAAAGTAAAAAGTAATTCTCTTTCTTTTAAACAATGTGTTTACTTATAAAATCAGTAATAAGAGTTTATGGGCCCATACTAATATAAAAAATAAAGAAATAACATATCAATTTTCTCACTCCTTTTAATATTGATTGCCTATAAAAAATAAATATTTAAATTCAAATATTATTATTTAATAGCTATTAGTTATGTAAAAAAAATATTTTAACAATTACATTGAATAAGCTCTTGATTTTAAATAAGTAAACACTAAAAAGTGAATGATATTATTTCTATTACACCTATCAAATAATTAGGTAAACTCTAAAATGGAATAAATGATATTCATTCTCCTTACTTTACTTTTCTTTCAATGTCATTATCTTTTCTTTTACATTATTTTATGGTTTGATAAACATTCCTTAAAGTTATGAGTAATCCTCTTTAACCTTATGGAGGCATAATTTCGTTACTAATAAAACAGTAAGACTCAGTTTAAAAAATATACTGCATGATAGATTGGGGCATATAATCTTAGGAGTAGTATAATTATAATCCTGCGAGGACGAAAAGAAGTTTTCAAAAGTAATTCCTTGAACGGCTATTTACACTGGTAAATAGTAATTACTATTTTTTTGGGAAGATAAGGTGCAATTACTTTTTATTTCCTAAAAAGATGGCAATTACTTGTTATCAATAAATTTAATAGACTCTACATATAGTGAAATCTTGAAACCTGAAATAACATTTTTTTGAGCTCTACATTAGTTAACATTAATTGCAGATAAAATTATGACTGAAAATGTTTATTTAAACTGATCACTTAAGTTATGAATCCAAATGAATTTAATAAGATATTCATTTTTCTAGTATAGAACTTGATTTTAATTCATTTTTTTCTCTACTCATTAACTGCCATCACCACATATCCATGTGCAATATAAGTTGTAAATCTTTAAATGAAGTTTACTTTTATTATTACCTTTAAAAATAAAATAAAATAACTCCTAAAAAAAATGAGGACACGAATTTATTTATTTATTTATTAATATTCCAATTTCCTCAAGCCACTTCTGGATCCGCCGTCTTCAGAAAATGATAGTAATACTTCTGGGTACAACTCTCTCACTTTCTTTCTCTCTCTAAGCTCTCTTGCTCTCTCACGTCTCTCTCATAATTGGCGGAGGATGACTCGTCTGCTTTAACTCCTTTGAAGAAAAAAAAAAAAAAAAAAAAACCAAAAGGCTCTCTGTCTTTTTGCTTAACTAAACTGCCAAAAACAGCCTGAGAAAACCAAACCTGCACAGAAAAGAGGTTTTTTTTTTTTTATTTTTCTCTTTTCTGGTTCGGCTTTCCTTCAACTTTGTTTGCTCTCGGAAACCGACTTTACTCTGTTTTTCCATTTCTCCTCCGTTTTGGCGATATGGGTTTGCTTCAGCTTTTGATGTGTTTAATTAATGATTGAATTTTTGATCCCGTTACTTATACAGAGTTAACCCCACCTGGGGAATTTCATCCAGAAGCTAATAAATACGAGTTTTTTTTTTTTTTTGTCTTGTTTTTTATCATGTAGTCGTATGTGGTGTTTTTGAGCTGTTGTTATCCTCAAGTGGGTCTCTTGTTTGGGTTTTATTGGGTTTTTTTCTTCTACTCAATTTTGGTATATGGGTTTGCTTGTTGGAACTGAATTGAGTTTGAGGTATTATCAAGTTCTATTTTTGGTTTATTTTCTTTCTTGTTGTTTGAACTATACAGTTGATGAGAAACCATCGTTTGGAAATTTTGGGACATATCATCATATTGAGGATCTTTTTTTTTTTTTTTTTCTTTATTGAATTTGAGAGTTTGGTTGGAGGGATCAATTGAGCATGGTTTTTGAGTGAAGTGCAAAAAATTTGAGGATCTAGATTAGACACTGTTTTTGTAAATAATTGATTTTCTTTTAGAAGTTTTGAAATTAGGTCTGGTTTGAGTGAGAAAAGGAGGATATTAGTGGGGAAATTTATTTTTTTTTTTGAAGGTTTAAAGATAAATTTTAAAATAAATGGATTCAAGAGTGGGAGATGATCAAGAAACTGAGAACAAAGGGAGTATGTGGGTTTTAGATCAGAAGCTTGATCAGCCAATGGATGAGGAGGCTGGGAGGCTCAGAAATATGTACAGAGAAAAGGTACTATTTATCTCTCTCTCTCTCGCAAGCACTCACAAATTGACAATCTTCAGATTTAGTTTTATCAAATTTGAACAGTGTCTCTTTATGAGTCACACTTATGCTTTACTAAGGTTATTATAGCTTGTAATATATGAGAAAGTTGTGTATTTATTGTGATTATTGGTTGGTTATGTTGGATTTACTAATGAGTGGTTGTATTAGTATATGCTATGTGATGAGTGCACGAATTGTTATTTGGTAGTTGTTACTCTTGTCTTCTTGTCTAATACAGCCGTGATTCGTTCAGAAATTTTCTGTGTTATTGCTTCTGCGGCTAGCATTCCAAAGTCTTGGAGTGGTTTTTGGAGATTTGGGAACTTCTCCTTTGTATGTTTTTAACAATACGTTTCCTGGCAAAGTAGAAGATCCAGAGGATGTGATTGGTGCTCTCTCATTGATTATATACTCTCTTACTCTTATCCCACTTCTCAAGTACGTCATCATTGTCTGTAAGGCCAATGACAATGGTCAAGGTAAACTGAACTCTCCATATTGATTTGCTTCGCGCAATGCAATGAATCTTTATCGAATCATATGTTGAATTAAAAAAAAATGTTGAATGTTGTTGACCAATTGCTGGTGTTGTTGTCTGCTTCTTTTATCTACTTGGTATAAGCAAAATTCATCTATTTTTGAGTGTAATTGACTCGTGAAAGGTATAGAGCATTTCCATTATTATTGTCATCGTCATTATTATTTTTTTTTTTTGAAAATAAACGAACTTGATTAATAAAAAAGAGGAAAAACACAAAGAAAAGAGGAAGAGGTTTCCTCAGCAAGGGCTGAAGAAAAGGAGCCCAATCCCTAATAAATCCGAAAAAATAGGATTACCAAAAGCTTTATCCCTAATCAAAGCTTTATCCCTAGTAATTGTCATATTATTATTATCACTTTTTTTTTTCTTCATTTTCTTAACTGGGTAATGATTCTCTAACATTGACAACTACTTGATGGTTCTCTAATCATAAGATAGATACATGAGGTTTTAATTGCTCTGCGGTTGCAATTTTCGATTATTAATTTATGCTACTTATGACTTGGAATAGGAAATGAAAGGTTTTAGATTTATACCTACTTCTGAAAAATAGTTTTTTCTTGGTATAGTACGATAGATTCTATGCATTCAGCTGTCTTAATTGAGTATATTTGTCCTTTTTGTTGCTCTTCAGGCAAGAAAAACTTATGGTTTATGTTGTGCAGGCGGAACACTTGCTCTTTATTCCTTGCTATGTCGGCATGCAAAAGTAAAAATTATTCCAAATCAACACCGGACAGATGAAGAGCTAACTACATATAGTCGTTCTACTTTTCGTGAACAGTCTTATGCTGCAAAAACTAAGAGATGGTTGGAAGCACATACATCTAGAAAGACTTCACTTCTTCTTCTTGTCCTTCTAGGCACTTGCATGGTGATTGGAGATGGAATTTTGACTCCAGCCATCTCAGGTTTTTATTCTAATCCGAAGTCTTCTATATTAATCCATTGGAGCGATCTTTCCTTTATGGCAATATATTTATCTCAAAACATTTCATTCAAGGTAGTTTACTTCACTCAAGTTAGCATGCATATGATGCATGTCTGTGAAAACATTAATTTGATAGACTCCAGGGAAGCAGTTATAGCAGTTGGAACAGAATTGTGGACGGGTATGGTCTTATATTATTAAATAGGAACAAGAAAGCAAAATTGCGATAAATCTTCATGATTTGCAGTTGACCAGGGTGAACAATTATGCTTAAAATTCTACCGAATTCTGCGAAATAATGATAACTTTTGATTACTGAGATGCTATCAAATAGCAGTCAAGATTCTGTCGGGCACACACAACTCATGCAATTTAATAAAGTCATGTAGTGTTCGAGGAAAATGAGTTGACAGATCATAGACTATTGATTCTGCCTAGTTGAGAAAAGAAGTAAACATAGGATAAAAATCAAGAAAGGCCAGTTAATGCCATGGAGAAAAGTAATTTGTGACTTTTTATCTTCATTTGGCTGCATCCAGAATTGGATTTTACCAGTGTCGTGTCTACCTACCAGAGAATCAGCAACAAGAGGAGCCTAGACTGTTAACATAATCTTTTTGAGGTACCAGTCACTTAAACTTATCACGAAAATCTATGAGGATTGTAGACTTTGGTTTTGATGTTTCTACTCTTTGAGGGCACTCATAATAGGACCTGAATAGGTCAAAGATCTGATCGAAAAGTTACCTGGTTGGTTTGGAGAGATATAAACTGAGAAGAAGGACATGTAAAGTCCTAATACTGGATGCTGTTATTGGATATATTCATTCATTGCATTGCTTATCAAAATGTTCCATCTTGCTGCTAGGAACAGGTATCTGCAAAGTTGAAGATAAGCTATGAACGCTGTGATTCAATTTCATGTGTGTTTACAAGTTTTTGAGACCTACGCAAGGATTAAGAGAAGTATTATTAAAAAAATAAAACATCTAAATAAAATAAAATAAAAAATAAAAAATAAAAATTGGATGCAAGGAATAGTTTTGTTTATTGAAATGCTTCTTACCAAATATCTGCCTTTTTACATGGACCATGTTTGACGTCTTTTAGAGTAGCGTTTACAGTAAACTTGGTGCATAAATATTTCTCAAAGTGTTCATACCACATAGTGTAATTGGAGAACCGAGAACTTTAGTCTTTTCTGTTGAGTCAAAACATTCTATATCATTGTCTGGGATAGGTCTATATGTTGTTGAAAATAAATTAGGAAGGCTGCAACCTTCGAGCATTCTTTTGTTATTTTCTTCTATTTCTCTCTTTCTGAAATTGAAATGTTGTGTTCATAAGTTTCTCAGTTTATGAACAAATAGTAAAGGTAATATTTTAGCAATTATCGTGCAAGGATTGGTTTCTGAGATTTGACGTCTGTCATCAAGTAAAACTCCTCTTACCAAGCCTTTTTCTTTTGGTGTTTTTCTTGTGTCCCATAGATATTTTCTTTCCACATGTCTAAAGGATCTTGGTTCTGGTTATAATTATTTACTTTCTTTCCTTTTTAATACTACTCAACTTGATTCATCTAAAGTTTTAACCAAAAAATTTGGTGTCCATTTTCTTGTGGGGAGCCGGGAAAGGTATTCATATAGGAATAACATTGTGCGTTCAGCCCATCAAAAGCTCTCCTCATTGTAACCCTGTCATGCTCTATTCTGGTATTGAGTGGTTAACTGTGCTATTCTTGTCCATTCAGCCCATCAAAAGCTTACCTCATTGTATTGCTCAAGTTAGTAGTACCCCGTCATGCTCTATTCTGGTAGTGAGTGGTTAACTTTGCCATTCTTGTGCAGTTTTGTCAGCTGTTGGTGGGATCAAAGTAAAAGGCCCCAGTATGAACCCTGGTATACTCCTTTAACTAATCATTTTCTTGTTTTTGATGCCCTTCTGAAATTCGGTCATGCTCCCTCTTTTTTAGTATGTTTTTAAGAGTTGCCTTTTGCTATTGCGGAACAGATATCTATATACTTGTTGCGGCGATTATATTGGTAGGCTTGTTTAGCATGCAACACTATGGCACAGATAGAGTTGGTTGGCTCTTTGCTCCAATCGTGCTGCTGTGGTTTCTCTTGATCGGAAGTATTGGCATGTACAACATCTGGAAATACGACAGCAGCGTTCTAAAAGCTTTCTCACCTGTGTGTATATATCGGTATTTTAAAAGGAATGGGAAAAATGGATGGACCTCCCTTGGTGGTATAATGCTTAGCATAACAGGTAAAGTTTCCATATCAGTTTCATCTTTTTTTTTTTGTATTCTTTATGATACGTAATCTGCAGTAAAGAGATAAATAATCTTCTAATTTTATTCTGATGACATGCTGTAAATATTTTTACAGGCACAGAGGCACTCTTTGCTGACCTAGCCCATTTTCCGGTTTTGGCTGTTCAGATTGCTTTCATTGTAGTCGTGTTCCCTTGCCTCCTCTTAGCCTATTCTGGGCAAGCTGCATACCTGATGCAAAATCATGAACATGTACGTGAGGCATTTTACTATTCTATTCCAGGTTTGTGGCAGTCCTTGCTTGGCACTGAGAACATTATTTTTTTTTTATTCAATAAATTCCACCAAAACATCTTGAAATTTTATGAACATTTTTTGGTGGAAGAGGACGTTACGAAACACGGTCAATTAAAGTGATGTTGTTGAACATCCTTGTTTGTCAAACTGAAGGTTTTGCTTATGTTCACCCAAAATTATCCAAAGCTTAAATTTACTCATGCTGCCTGATCCGGATTTCATGTGGAAAGTGGCATGAAGCATCCTATTTAAATTAACACTTCCAAACAAAAGATTGACCCTCCAAAACATGGTAAACTTGCTAAAATATCACATGAGAAGTTATCTAATCATTCACTTCTTTAAACCCATCAAATTTGAATTTTCTTGTTTATCTTATTTGTCAATATTACTGGAAGAAATATAGGCTAGGGAGAAAAGATTTGAAATATCTCTTACTGAAGCGCATTGTGTTTGACGGATGCCCATATTTTTTACGTGACAGGAAGCATATATTGGCCTGTGTTCCTTGTTGCAACTGCAGCAGCTATTGTAGCAAGTCAGGCCACTATATCTGCAACTTTTTCTATAATTAAGCAGGCTCTTGCACATGGCTGTTTTCCAAGAGTTAAAGTTGTACATACATCAAAGAACTTTCTTGGTCAGATATATGTGCCAGACATTAACTGGATCCTTATGATTCTATGTATTGCTGTGACTGCTGGATTCCAAAACCAAAGCCAAATTGGAAATGCTTATGGTAAGCTTGTCCTCGGCTATATTTTTAAAGAATTTCGTATTTCACATACATGTATTTCTGTGTGCAAGGTCATGTATAAAATTTTTCATGTGTAATATTTTGTGGTTAACTTATGCAATGAGAGGCCTTTTAGGAGAACCACATGCCTAAATTTCTTATTAGTGTCGCCAACCTTTAAAAGCCCTATTGAAGTAACTAGTCCTCTCATGCCACACTTACCTCGACATTTACAAAGGGCAAGTAGTCAGGTTTATGGCATAAGCGACTAAACTTACTGTCGGTAAGTGAGATTATATTTTGTTCCAAACTAATATTGCTCCACTTACTAATGCTCAAAAGTAACGTGAGGCTGGAGTAGGCGCAGGACCAAGAAATAATGAATCGTAGAGAGAAAAAGAGGGAGAAAGGCGAGAAGAATTACACAGAGATATAGAATTATGAGAGGAATAATTCCAAAAATCCCCCCTTTCTTTTTGTGACAGAAGGCGGTTGATGAGGATATTGCTCAATCATATATCCTATCTTTATTACATCATCAGGACCGAAGATAGTTGACGATGACTGACATTGTGTCGGGGACAATGAGTGGTTTTTGTAGAGTTCAATCTTAATGCCTCGATGATTTTGGATATTCTTAAGAAATGCTTTGACATTCTTGAACATGATTCTGTTCAGAGTTTTGTAACAATGGGATAGTGGGTGTACTAGCGCAACAGATATCGGTCTTAAACGTAAGAATGGATTCTTGTACGGCTAGTCACTTAGGCCATTTAGCCTAGTTACTGTTGTGGTTTCTTTGGATGACTTCTAGCAAGTAAACTGTATAGAACACTTCTGGACTCCGAAGATGAAATATCGTAGGAAAGTTTGAGCTGGGGAAACAAAAGAGAATTGTATATGTATGGGCATGTGCTGCATGTCTTTAAAATAATTATATAAAAATGCATAAATCATGTTGAGGTTAGCGCTGTTGAAGAGATTGGTTTGATTAATGCAGAGTTACGGAGAGAGATTACAGCACCTCTTGATTTGGTTAAAGAATTTTCTTTTCAAGGTTAGCATATTAGATGTCATCTTTGGATCCTCTACACAAATGACCCACACTATCACAAAAAACCCCAAATCCTTACTTTCTTACTACGCCCAAAACGAAATCAAACAAGAAACAGTTAAAGATTACATCATTTCTGTGTTGAGTAGAGATTGAAGAGCTGTCTTGTAATTTTTTTGCTGTTTTTTAATTGTAAAATGCTAGGGGAAGCTCTTTGGTATTGTTCTCGTATTCTTTCTTTTGTCTCAAATAAATAAATATATATGTATATGGCAGTTGATGCTAGACTTGATTGCTTTCCTTTTTACTTTGTGAATGCAAAAAATTTCTACAGAAAAGAGGAGATTTTATCTCAATCTAGTTCGTGATTGTTGTGGAATTAAGGTCTTTTTTTCTCTCTCTACTTGTCTTCCAATTTGGCACTTGTCATCTTACATAAGGCTTGTACTTAATTGCATGATATTTTTACGTACAACAGGGACTGCGGTTGTGATAGTCATGGTGGTCACTACATTGCTCATGACACTAATCATGATTTTAGTCTGGCGCTGCCATTGGCTACTTGTTGTGATCTTCACTGGTTTGTCGCTACTTGTGGAGGGCACTTATTTTTCCGCTGTACTTTTTAAGGTTGATCAAGGTGGGTGGGTTCCGCTTGTGATTGCTGCAGCCTTTCTTCTCATTATGTATGTTTGGCATTATGGCACGGTGAAACGTTACGAGTTTGAAATGCATAGTAAGGTCTCAATGGCATGGATTCTTGGACTTGGTCCAAGCTTAGGGCTCGTTCGGGTCCCCGGTATAGGACTTGTGTACACTGAACTTGCAAGCGGGGTTCCTCACATATTCTCCCACTTCATCACCAACCTGCCAGCCATCCATTCTGTTGTTGTCTTTGTCTGTGTGAAGTACCTTCCCGTTTACACCGTCCCAGAGGAAGAGAGATTCCTTGTCAAGAGAATCGGGCCCAAGAACTTCCACATGTTCCGTTGTGTTGCAAGATATGGCTACAGAGACCTCCACAAGAAAGATGATGATTTTGAGAAGAAGCTCTTTGATAGCCTTTTAATGTTCGTAAGGCTCGAGTCCATGATGGAAGGCTGCTCAGACTCAGATGAGTATAGCATTTATGGCCAGCAAACCCAGCAGTCACGAGATGGCCTCTTGAATGATAACTGCAACACAACTTATTCCGATGGGGACATCACCATGTCGTCGGTGGATTCAATTGTGCCCATCAAGTCCCCGGTGCAAGTGAATAGCAATACAGCTGGGTCATCAGGTCAGGCAAGCTACCAAACCGAGGTCGATGAGCTTGAATTTTTGAATAGTTGTAGGGATGCCGGAGTGGTACACATATTGGGAAATACAGTAGTTAGAGCAAGGAGGGATTCCAAGTTTTATAAGAAGATAGCTGTTGATTATATATATGCTTTCCTTCGGAAGATATGCAGAGAAAATAGTGTGATATTCAATATTCCTCATGAGAGTCTATTGAACGTTGGGCAAATTTTCTTTGTCTAGCTTCTATTTTGTATCATGCTCTATCTATAATTCTTGTACCTCATTCCTTGTAATTATACTGTGTATTCCATTTTTTTTTGGGTTGCTAGCATAGAGTTATGGTAGATCCTCTGCATAACATGGTGATAAAGAATAAAAGCTCGCCCTCAGGACTACATGAAAAATGGAATTTGATAGCAGAAACTTTGGATGAAATTGTATATAATATTCGCTCTCACCAGCAAGGGCAAATGTGTAGTAACGTTATTATTTGTTTCTCTTTCTTCTCTCTCTCTTTGTTTTGTTTTGTAAAGTTGTGAGTTCACTGTTCACTATTAGCTTGCTGATATTATTTTATGGAACAGGCAGAACACAAGAAAATCACTATTAGAACTTGTTTGGCAACTTGATTTGGACCCAAAAAAAAAAAAAATGGTTGCAATGATTTGTATTAGATTCTATTAAGTTGATATATTTTTTAAATTAGATGCGATCTTGACGAAAACTTATCTGACAGTCAAAGCCTGCACCATAGGACCGTAGAGCTATACATATAAAAATAAATATAAAAAAAGTAATGTGGATGTGAGTGCCACAGACACAAACAGGTAAAAAAAAATGAAATAATCCTAATGTTCTTTAGGCGTAGTGTACCATTAACCATGATGGCAAACATGTTTTACAATGTCAAAAGATACAATTTTACTTCATGCTACAGCAAAAGAAAAAAAAAAAAAAAGTGGTCAGTACTCCATACTGTCGGGTAGCAAAGCTTACGCTTGTTCGCTTATCATGTCTGGAGTAACTATCACTATGAATATGGATGTACTCAGGTTACAGCATTGCCTACCTGTGAATGTGCGTGTAACGGGCTCTTCAGAATTCCTATATACAACACTATAGGAAGAAATTAGTGCAAAATAAAAGTATATGTCTCATGTACACGAGAACTCCAAGCTGATTTTTTTTAAAAAAAAAGAAAAATTGAGTAATCCTGATTATCTTGTGCAACTTTCAACTATGCGATTGCCAATTAATTTTCTTTGAACTCCTTAATTCACAAAATTGTTGCCTCCAAGATCACAAAACCATGGAAATGATTCAATCATCGAAGCCTTCTGCCAAAAAATGGAACCAAAAAAAAAAAAAAAAAGTGTAACCCGCATGCCACAAACAGAACACAATTATTGTACTGCTAATGAAAGGATAAAATGTTGAAGTCGCATGGATTATGTTTCTTACAGTACTCTCGCAGCTCAAGATTTTGGCTATGATTGGTTTTCCAAATAACTCTATGGGGTTATGCAACTAGATTGGTCCTTTCCTAAATGTAGCTGTAAAGAATGCATTAAAAAGAAAATTTTGGCATTCCTAATTATGAACAGGCAACTCATTCTATGGGGGCCTCTTAGGTCCAGAGGGAAAAATTGGTGTACTTCGCAAAGAGTTTTCTACAGGGTGCAGCTAGATAAAAAACATGATGCATAAATGGATTTTCTTTAGCTTTTTGTTTGTGCAATACGTGTGTGTGTGTGTGTGAGAGAGAGAGAGAGAGAGAGAGAACCTCATTTTGATTGCTGCTCTCAGGAGGAAACCAGTGCATGACAACTCCCAAGTTCATAATAGCGGGTATCACTTTAAACAAGGGAGGAGTTGTTACCTGGAAATCATATGATTTGCCAGGGACAGGGTAGGTACTTTGCAGATAAAAGAGCTACGAAGAAGAGAGAGAGAGAGAGAGAGAGAGAAACTTACTAGACTAAGAGGGAGATGCAAATGTTCTCATGTAATGGCAAATTGGCTGCAAATAGAAAGGGAAGTGAAATGTAAAGGCAAAACAATATCACAATTCTCAGAACGTTCACATTATAGTTCAGTAGAAACCCAGCTCATTTCTGAATTTGGAATCTATTTGTTCACTCCATTTTTGAATTTCATAGTTAATCTCCAGTTATCCTTCCTTATCTTTGGGATTCAAAATAAAATCTACTGGCAATGTATATTGATGAAAAATGAGGAAGCTTGATTTACTGTGTTATATAATGCTTAGCAAGGAAAGTTAAACAAAAAAAACTTGCCCTACATTGAGGAGGCTCTCATGAGGCACATTTAACATGGAACTGTTCTCCCTACAAATTTTCTTAAGAAATGCATATATGTAATCAACGGCTATTTTCTTGCAGAAGTTTGAGTCCCTCCTGGCTCTGACAACTGTATTCCCCAGTATGTGAACCACTCCTGCATCTCTACAGTTATTCAAGAACCGCAACTCATCAATCTCTATCTTGCCTCTTGCCTGATTATTGGAGTAGCTAATGGTACCATTTCCATCTGGTGGTGAACTGACTTGAACGATTGAGTCCACTGATGAAATTGAAGAATCCACCTTGGACAAGGATCTGTTACCATTGCTATATAAATAGTTGTCGCATGTTTGCTCGTCTTGTTGGTCGGGCAAGCTATACTCTTCTGTGTCAGAGCACCCGTCCATTAAGGAATCAAGTCGGATAAACATAGTAAGGGCATCAAAGAGCTTTTTCTCGAAATCATAATCCTTCTTATGGAGGTCTTTATAACCATATCTTGCCACGCAACGGAAGATGTGGAATTCCTCGGGCCCGATTCGCTTTATAAGGAGTCTCTCATCCTCTGGGACTGTATAAACAGGCAAGTATTTGACACAGACAAAAACGACGACATTGTGGATGGCAGGCAGGTTCGTGATGAAGTGAGAGAAAATTCGAGGCACCCCATTAGCCAGCTCAGTGTACACGAGTCCTACCCCGGGTACACGAACTAGCCCTAAACTGGGGCCAAGTCCGAGAATCCATGCCATTGAAACCTTGCTGTGCAACTCAATCTCATAGCGCTTCACTGTACCGTAATGCCAAATATACATGATGGCAAAGAATAATGCAGATATAACGAGGGGGACCCACCCACCTTGATTAACCTTGAGGACTACAGCAGAGAAGTATGTGCACTCCACCACCAATGATAAGATAGTGAAAAGCAAGACAAGAATCCAATGGCAACGCCATACTAGTATCATTACTAAAATCATGAGAAATGTGGTCACCAACATAACCATCACAACTGCTGTTCCTGTTGTTGCATATAGAATTTATGTCAGTTAAAGTTAGAGACCAAATCTTTCTCAAGAAGTTGAAATATTAACATGGTAAGCAAATAAAGTACCAACTTCAAGATAACAAGTACTTTTCTGTGTGCGTGCACGTGTCCGAATCAATTTTCCAATAAAATTATTCAAGATCAGAAACTACTGCCACGTCACATATTATCACGAGTAATAATCATAATTATATACAACAAGTGATTATTCAATGCACCATCATGATTGTTGGTAATTATTGTATTACTAGAAAAATTTGAGGTAAACAATGACAGGAGAAAATAATCGAAATGAATGTTTCTTTTTATTTTAGTTCTATAACAAAATACAGTCACAAAAGAAAATAATCTTTTTAAAGCCAGCGCCATTCTTAAATACTTTTTAACAAAAAATTTCAGTGACTCAAGAAAATAATCAAAAACCAATGCTATTCTTAAAATACTTTTTTTGTTTTAGTGCTATGATAAGGGGGAAAAAAAATTAACCCACTACAGGAACCCTCTAGGCTAATAATAGGATAAAAATATGGTGAGAGGAAGAAAAATCTTTTTTTCTTTTTTGTTCCTCTCCTTTTACAATATACTAAAAATTTTCTGCTAATAAATAAAAACTTTTGATTGACAATATAACCAGAAAAATAATTTTGTGCGTACAATGCACAATCAGGTCATTGTTATGGCTGTCGTGTTATGTGAGCAGTCCACTATTAAGAACATATAAGCAAACAAATACAACACAGTTCCTACATGTAGAATTAGTACGGTCAAATGATATGGCATCAACTGAAATTAAGTTAACGTATATATGCATACATATGAGTACAGGACAACCTTAACCATAGGCTAAATGTGTATAAAAATGAGTGAAAATAGATTAATGAATTTCAATATATTCAAAGGAGTATAAAATGAGTGAAAATAGATTAATGAATTTCAAAATATTCAAAGGAGTATAAAATGAGTGAAAATAGATTAATGAATTTCAAAATATTCAAAAGAGTATATACTTACCAGAGGCATTTCCAATTTGGTTTTGATTTTTGAAGCCAGCTGTTACTGCAATGCAAAGAATCATCAGGATCCAATTAACTTCTGGAATATATATCTGGTTAAGGAACTTCTTTGATGTATGTACAACTTTGACTCTTGGAAAACAGCCAAGTGCAAGAGCCTGCTTGATCAATGAAAAAGTTGCAGATATGGTCGCCTGACTTGCAACGATAGCAGCTGCAGTTGCGATAATAAACACTGGCCAATATATGCAATCTGCAGAAGAATTATTATTTTTTTTTTTAAAAAAAAAGGTCAACCCAAAACTCATTCCAAAATGAAAAATTTTCTTTTAAATTAACTTCTCCACTCTATGAACTTGAGATTGTTTTCCCAATACCATCCATCAAATATTCCCATTGATCTCTTTCAATATTCTAACCTGAAACAATAAGATCTCCTATATCTTTACAACCTAGCAGTCTTCCTAACGCATTTAGATTACTGTCAAATCGATAATTAATGATTTTATAATCAATGGACCACACTAGTTCAAGTTCTGAGCAACAAAAACAAACTAATCTTTTTGACTTCAGAAAATACAGAGTGGCAAACCAAAAAAGCCCATTTACACCTTTACCGCTTCTGTAGAGTTCCAAATATTGCAGAAGCAAACTTCTATATTGTTAAGAGTCGCCACACTTAATTAAGTTTATCGCATGCTAACACAAAAAACAAGTAATGAGTTTGTATTAAATCCCTCAAAGAAGAGGTGAAGCAAATGGATTCACAAATGCAGCTAACAAATAGAATGCTTTGTTTTGCCAATACATGCAAAAATACTTTTTTTACAAAATGCTTCTGAAAGACGTCAAGTTCTTAGATCCCATGTGCAACCAAATAGATTTTGTCTGTAATAAATCGTCCTTCCAAAGACCCTTCTCTTGAAGGATGATCTTTTAAATTCGAAAGAAAGTCATAAGTAATGTATATACATATCTAGATAACCTGATAAACCTGCCGAGGTCCTGCATGCTTGCTTATTTTTGAGAAACATGTTCCAAGTTTTGGAGTTATCATTTTCTATAGTTTATGTTAGGCGTTCTTACTACCATATAATAACAACAAGTTCTGAATTTGCAACCTAATTTTCCAAAGAAATGTAGCTATAGTTATTTTAAGTTTTATGGATTGCATAAAACAAACCTGGAATAGAATGGTAAAAGGCACCGACTATGTTTTCTGAGTGCTTCATGAGGTACGCAGCTTGTCCAGTATAAGCTAAAAGAAGGCAAGGAAATACAACTACCGTGAAAGCAATTTGTATAGATGAAATCGGAAAATGGGATAGGTCTGCAAAAAGTGCCTCTGTTCCTGTAATTGTTCATAAGAAATTGTCACAAGTTTTTCTACTTTGGCTTCACGAACAAAAATTAGGTTTGGGAAAGAGAAATGCATCAATTGCCAGAGCTTTTACCCGTTATGCTAAGCATAATGCCACCAAGAGATGTCCAACCATCTGTCTTTCCCCGTCTAAAATACCGGTATATATACACAGGTGAAAACGCTCTTAAAACACCACTATCATATTTCCAAATGTTGAATATGCCAATTCCACCAATTAAGAGGAACCAAAGGAGTACAATTGGTGCAAAAAGCCAGCCAACTTTATCGATACCATGATGTTGAATGCTAAACAAAACTGCTAGTATAAGAGCAGCAACAAGTACAACTATCTCTGTGACACAGAAACAGAGAAACTCCTTTAGACAATAAACCATGTAGGAGTATATAAACAGATGCAGACTACAGGAAGAAAACAAAAGCCAATTTTTGAATACGGAAGCGTGGGGGATACCGTTACTTATTCTGGAGTGGCCAACATTAATCCCACCAACGGCTGACAAAACTGCAAAAGTATGATATACGTATCCTATAATCAAGCTGTCTAGAAGAAAGTATCTTTGTAATCAAATGACAAAAGATTGACTCCCTTGATGGGCATCAAGGGGACTCCTGATCCACTGAAAGATAATGACCCAGGAAGATCACATGATCTCAAAAAATATTGATTTATTCCAACTTTTTCAAACTTCTAATGAAGAGAATCTACCAACTGCGTAATATGAAGCTTAAGATTTAAAGCATGGATATATATATATATATATTACCTGATATGGCTGGAGTAAGAATCCCATCCCCAATTACCATACAAGAGCCAATAAGGACAAGAATAAGCATTGTGTTCTTCATGAATGCATGTCGCTCCAACAATCTCTTGGTTCTCGCAGCAAATGATTGTTCAGAAAATAATGAACGACTATATGTTGTCAGCTCCTCATCAGACTGATCTTGGTTAGGAATAGTCCTCAATTTTGCATGTCGACACAGTAGTGAATAAATAGCAAATGTCCCACCTTAAAAAGAGAAATAAGTTAAACGGAACTTGGCGCCTGAAAGCACTGCATAGGGAATTTTTCCAATAGACAGAAACAAGGCTTTTCATAATATGCAATTGACAATTAAAAAAAAAAAAAAAAAAAGAAAGAAAGAAACTTATGCAAGTCAAAGCAGACATAATACAACTGAAACAGAAAACAATGAGTGACTGTGACTAACCTTTTCTTGTATTTAAATTATAACTACTAGAAAACTGTTTATAAGTTGCAGATGTTTAAATAATATTGTCTCTCATTTTTGAAAAAGCAAAGACATATCCAAAATTACAGAAAAACAGGAAAGAAATTAAACTAGCTTCTAAGAGAATGGAACTAGAGAAAAAAAATGGAACTATAATATAAGAGAAATCATCGCAACACCATCCATAATAACTAATCCAGTGTTCACTATACACTAGTATTGAATTATCAAAACCTCCTTTCATTGTACACTGGCATGATTATTGCAACTTTCTGGACGTCTGTAATTCCTTTTTTGTTTTCCAAAATGTTAACAAGTGGATGAATAGAACCACGAGAAAGCAAACTTATAGGTTGAAGACAATTTACCTTGACCATTATCATTTGCTCTAGCAACAATTAGCACATACTTGAGGAGGGGAATAAGAGTAAGTGAATATATTATCAAGGATAAAGCTCCAATTACATCTTCTGTGTCCTCAATTCCATCAGGAAAAGTGTTATAGAAAACATACAATGGAGATGTGCCTAAATCTCCGTAGACCACACCGAGACTCTTGAATGCAAGTTGCAGAACCATTAATGCTGAGAATTCCTGCACCAAAGAAGACCAAATCAGCAAAGGAAAAAATTTAGGACCAATACGTACCAGCATATGCTCAATTTTTCTTCAAATTTTCAAATATCATGCCAGTTATAGACTGGCCGTCTTTTTCCTCAAAAGAAATGATGTTTGAAGACTTATTCGAGAAGGCAAAGTTTCTTGCATCTTTGGGGGCTGTAACAGACGTAACATTCAGGGTTCCTTGTCTTTAAATATGTTAGGATGGGAAGATGTCCTGAGATAAATAAGATGATCTGGATGGTATTTTTGTTGTTTTTTGGAAGTTGTTTGTCTCTTTGTTTCTTTTCTCCTTTAGTTGCCCTGTTTAGGATGGATATCTAGTCCATTTTAAACTTCTTCTGTAATTATTTTACTTCAGAATTAATGAAAGCTTTTCTAATGTTTCTTGCCAAAAAGAAAAAAGAGAAAAAACAGAAGAAAAATAGACTGGTCGTCTTCAAAACAGATCCATAATAGAATAAAACATTATATCCACAAATATGAGAATCTATTTATTAATCTATTTTGAGTAACAAGCATTAGGATTTTGAACCAACAACAAATTTCTGAGTACATCTAAATTGACATATTCCTTTCCACAGGTCTTGTTGTTTTATCCTTTCTGCAATTACTTTTCTCTGTGTCAATAATAAATGGATGGTACTAATAAAACTAATATTTTCTTTTTTTAAGAAAAATAAAATTTATAGTAAATATGGTCCTAAGATATTTAGAAAGCCAAAATGCATCATACCTTTTCCTTGTACATGTTTCTAAGCCTTCTAGCCTCTTCTTCCATGGGCTGGTCAAGCTTCTGATTTAAAGTCCACACATTACCATCTTCACCGGGGTCTTGATCAGCTGTCCAATTCATAGCCATTGAAAATTCAATCGTTCAACTTATTCTTCGGTGTTCCACTAATTCACCACTCTGTTATTCCCTCATCAATCCAATCGTAGGATCGTCACTTTTCCATCTACATCAAAAGCCATAAAACGCAGTCATTCACCCTGCCAAAAGATTATCAAAATGAAATTAAAAGACAAATCTTCAAATCAAAGCAAATATATATATATATACACACACACACATATATTATTAATAATTAAAAAAAATCTCAGATGATGTTTGAAAACCCAGTGTTTAAATACAACTTTCACTTGTGTAGTTCTTACTTGTTAAAACTACAGAGTACAATTCAGTTATAGAAGAAGGTTGAGAATAATTTCTATGTTGAAGAACTTCCCTCCACGAAAAACCCAAACCTCAACTAATAAAATCTTATATTTTTACCAGTTGTACTAAAACATTAATCATTCTGAACACTATTAAACTTCCATTTCTTGCAAATATCTGAAAGTAATATGCAATTGAAATACAAATTTCATCCCAGAGCAGGCATCTATGCGAAAGCAAACATATCCTTGGATTTTTCCAATGCTTCAAGAAAGCATATGATTTCATAAAAGTTGTGGAACAGAAAACCACGCAAGTTCTCAACAACGTCAACGCAACAAATTTCACATCTCCAGAGCTAATCAGTTCCTATTATGAAAAAATGTAATTGTATGATATGTCTTCAAAATTTTCATTTGGTATCTATGGCCAAATTGTTTCCAAAAAAAAAAAAAAAAAAGCACCAGGAAGAAAAATAGGACAAGATCTTTGTTCTTTATTGGAAGCCAAACAGTTTTTCCACCCCAAATTTCATCACTTCTAAATATTAAAGATTGTTCAAGTACCAATTTTTCTTTTTAGCTAAACCTTAGAGAACAAAACTTGATCATTGAACCTTATTTCCCTGCCGACAAACTGTAGTAACAAGTACAGACTTATAACCAGAAACAATATGAAGCCAAACCAGCTCAAGAGCATCAAAATATGACTTTCAATATAAAGAAAAGACCAAAATGCTCCAGATTAATCACAGTACAATTTGCAATAGCAATTACGGACAAGAAACCAGAAATGATATGAAGCCAAAACAGCCCAACGAAGACAATGAAGCGGGAACAGCTTAAGAGCACCAAAATGTGATTCTCAATGAAAAATTCGAGGGAAAAAAACAAAACAAAACAAGCGTTCTACAATCACAGTACAATTCCCCATATGGGTATTGCCTGAAATGGTGAGGAACAGCATAGAAAAGATCAAGAAACCCAGTATCAAAAAGAAATTTCTTACCCAGGCAAGAAGCAAAAAATGCAGACAAACAATCCAAATCCCCGTTCCTAAAAAAGACCTGCCCTTTATGCGTTTGGCTTTTTTACGGATCGTTGTTCTTCTACTTTTCGATTAATTTTTGTTGTGATCAGGAACATTTCCGTACTGTTTGGGTAAAAAACCAACGTAAAATGTTGTCGTTCGTTGATGAAATCATTGAGCGCGTCTGCAAAATCAGTTTCAACTTAAATTAACAACTTTATGGCAACTTAATATTATACTAAAGTTTACATTTTTACATGATTTGAAATTGTATATTAATTGCTCGTACTACATATGTGTGATGTGAATCGAATCTCTTAAAATAATAATAATAATAATAATAATAATAATAGGCACACGAGTCTCGTGCGGACATCAGTCAAGGAAAACAGAACCAGTGACGCCACTTTCAAAATTCTTAAAATTAATGCTTTTGTTGCTTTCGTCCTTCTAAATGTTGCCCCTAAAAATTTTTAATTGTAGCAAATTACTCCCTAAATTCAACAAAATAATGCAAATTTGGAAAATTTTTAATAATAATAATAATGGACACATGAGTTCCGTGTGGACATAAGTGAAGGAAAACAAAACCAGTGAGGCCACTTTCAAAAATTCTTAAAATCTGTTCTTTTGTTGCTTTTGTCCCTTAACTTTGACTGAATTGACAAGTTGCCCCTAAAATTTTTAATTGTAGTGAATTACTCCCTAAATTCAACAAAATAATGCAGAGTGCCCCTAAGTCGATGGACTGTTAAAGTTTGTATGCAAATGTCTTTTATGAATATGCTTTGATCGTCATTTGAAATTTTAATCATGTCCTTTAAACTAGCTCAGTAACATATAAGAAAGCTTTTTTAAAATAAAATTTTGATTGTTATCACTCTGATTTGATGACATTCTACAATTATCAAAATCAAAATTTAGTGAATAACGTGCTAATCTTAAAATAAGTAAGGGATAATGTGTAAAACATCCTTGTTTTTATTGTCAAATAAATCTTTTTAAGTGTCTTTTTTTTAAGTTTTAACATTTATTGAATTGCCTCAGAAATACCAAAATGTTTCAAGTACTTTTCAGATCTTTACAACTTACATCTTACTTTCCAAATATGTTTTTAATAATTAGAATATGGATGATTTAACAAAGAAAAAATATAAATAAATTCAAACCCTTTAATATTTCGAAATATTTCAAACGTACCTATCGCTTTAATAACAAGAAAAAAATACATTTATGTTTAAAACAAAGTTTCTTCGACATTGATGCCAATTTTCGAGATAAAAATGTCCTTACCACTCTTTTAATTAGTTGATTGAAAACTAAAAATTATATTTTCAGAAATATTTTAAATATATTAAAAAAAAACAAAAAGTCTAAAACATTGAGAAAAAAAATATAGTAAAACTAAAAAACTAAAACTAACAGGGGAAATTTTCATAAGTGTCATGTTTTAAAACTTACTTTTTATAAACGTCGCACATGTTTGATTGTAGCTCAACTTAAACATGTAATATAAATGATAATGTGGAACCTTTATTAAAAATAACACGAATAAACACATTGTTTTAAAAGTGTGGCATAATATGTAATTTTCTTAACTAACAAATCCAAATCCAATCTTATTATAGAATTTCATAGTTCTGCATATATCATAAAAAGTTTACCAAAGGATTTTTAAAGTGATAAAAATAGTTTTGACACAAAATTATGGTCTTATATTTTGTCAAACCCAACTTGTTTGAAAAATATATTCTTACAGAGTCAAAAACTAGACAATAAAGTTGTAAATATAACCTAACAGCATACCAGACTATACCAAAAAAATGTAGAGTTTGAACTCCCTACTCTTAAATTAAAAAAGAAGGGACGGGGGACAAAAAAAATTGTTGTCATTTGGTAACATGATGGCTTACCTAGTCAACTAATGCCTTACTAACTCATAAGCTTATAGTAGTCTCTAGCCATTGGACAACTAGCTAAACTCCAATTTTTAGCTCTTTTTTTTAATACACGTATACATATATATATATATATATATATAAGAGGGTTAAACTTGTAAAGGATCAGTAGTAAGTACTCTAAATTTATTTCAACTTCTCGTACTTTCTTGTTCTCTTCCGATGAAACAATAGCACTTTTTTCATATTGTTAAAGTATTGATTATGCACTCTTTAAACCAAAACTTGATATAAGCATTTATAGAGTATTCATGCCTCTCCTAACTCTTAAGTTATATACAATCAAATTTTGAAAATATACTTGAGTTGATTAAAACTTTCATAGTCAAAACTAAGATTATAGGTTACTATATCCTGATAAATATGGCATGAAGTGGATAACCAATATCTAAACTTAAAGTCGGTAGTTGTAAAAAGTGTGGTGAGTCTTGCGTAGATAATTCATCATATTGTATTTTAGAGATCATGACGAAAGACGAAACTACTATAAATTGCATTAGTTCTTGCTTATCTGATTCTTCTAATTAATTATTGCAACTTGATAATTTGTTTGTTTGTTGAATTTGGAAATCTTTTGAGTTCAAAATTGATTATGTTGTTAGATATTGTTCTTGAACATATTGTGATTTTGTGACTTATTGATATAGTCACATTTAGCATAGTGTGACTTTGTGATTCGTTGAGTATTTATTTTGGTTCTTATTATTTGTATAAATTGTGTGATTAGTGAGAACCTTACAATAATTGTAAAAGTTTTCAAATTTTGTAAAAAAAAAAAATCCAATTCGCTTTTTCATTTGGTGATAATTCTTAGGTTAACAATTGCTGTTAGAGATTAATGCTAATATTTTTGGAAAAGTTTGAACAATCTTGAATATGGCTACTCATAATTTTCAAAACATAAAAGGTCATATGACCAATAAGTATAATAGCCAAATTCCAATTTATTTGATTATGTATAAATATAATTATTTAGTATGCCATTATTTAAATTGTCATAAATTAGCTTAATTAAAATTTCCATATAATTTAATTTTCTTTTTAAACAAAACTAATTTCTAGTATAAAATTTCAGAATTTTCCCATTTTTATTAATTTCCAAAACACAATTAGCACTTTCACATAAATTACAACTACGCCATTTCCCTTCCCCAAATGCCTTTCACGTGATTTTCCTGAACCCAAGTTCAGAATCTCTCCCTTCCACATGTCTGAATGTCGTATACCAAGTTGAACATGCTTAGGCTTCCCCTTTTCTTAAAGATCAAACCTTCAGGCCA
The DNA here is from genome assembly GCA_025403435.1 of Artocarpus heterophyllus. NCBI lineage: Eukaryota > Viridiplantae > Streptophyta > Magnoliopsida > Rosales > Moraceae > Artocarpus > Artocarpus heterophyllus. Next base: position 31,160,824 of record CM046349.1, read on the forward strand.
CTTTCAAACACTCTTCTCCCTTTCCTCTCTCTCTCAAAAAGTCTTTATCTCTCTCTCTCTCTCTCTCTCTCTCTCTCTCTCTCTCTCTCTCTCCCCATTTCAAAACCTAAACCAGCTCACTCCCTATTCAAAAACTCAGAAAAAGTCCCACCTTCATGGCCTGCTAGCTTCAAGAACTCCAAGCTTGATTTCTGGCCAAAGCATCCAAGTTTTCAAAGGGGATTTGAGCTAGATTTTTCATGCAGCGAATATGATTTTTTGTTTGTATTTACTACAAATTTAACACTTGATTTTTGTTTCTTAACCTTATTGATGTTTTTAGTTTATGAGCATACACAGATCTTGAGTGTTGATAAACGAATCTGAGTTTTCTGTTACAACAAAGAATAAATTGTCATTTAAACTTAATACCATTATTAGAGGCATGTTCTAGATGTTTAAACTCAAGTTCTATGGTTAGATGTTAAGTGTTTTTTAGATTTAAAGCTTAGAAATCTGGTTTGAATATGTTTTAGTTTCTGTTTTGTATAAACTTCGAATTTGTGATTTTGATTGTAATTTGGGTATGAAAGTTTAAGGAAATTTGTTTATTTATGTCATAACATGATTCACTAAGTATTTGGGATTGAGTTTTATCACTAAAAACTGGTTTGACATGGAAATTTTAAGTTTGGTTCGAAGCTAATCATGAAGGGATGAATTAGGCAAAAGCCCAGTTCTGAGTGCAGCGGTCAATTGCCCCTTTGGTAGCCCGTCGACCGGGTGGCAAGCTTGGTTGCTGCCACCTTTCCCCTGAGCCTATTGATCCCTCTGGCTTGCTTCGATTCGGCTCTTATTCATGTTCCCTGATTTAAAAACATTCCAAAAATCTTCATTTTTGTCTTTTAATGTCTTTAGAAAATCAATTCATGTATTATAATCATTTTGAACATAAACAACACACTAAAGTTATATTTATATATAATACAAGCTTATGCTTCAGTTTGATCTTGATTTGGTTCTCTGCTAACCTAACTAGAAACCGTTAAGGTTTGGGTAGCAATAGAAGCTTACGTGATTACAGGATTGGATTGTAACGTTTAGGATTCATCAATGTGTAACGTTTCTAAAAAGGTAGAATTCTAATCCCTTTCTTGGCAATTATGTTTTGAACTATGGTGTTTTGTTTTTAGGCAAATAATGTTAACTTGATATGAGCATGTTCCTTACAAGTTGTTTATAAAATATGTTGTTTCCATATTGCTATGAATTTGTGAAAAGTATACTGTAAGTAGATATGATTGATTTTATATTTTGGAAAATGGGTTTGAAATTTATGATTTAGACTCGAATAAGAAATTCCAAGCATAAAGAGTTTTGAAACACCACCAAGGATATGTATGGTTTCTGGCAGTTGGTTTTAAATAACCACAATGATTGGGTTACATAGAGTGTAACTTTGGGGGTAAGGCCCTAAAGCTTGATCGGGGAGCTCCGCAGCATAGGCAGACAACTAAAGCACCATAAGTATGTTCGATATATGATATACAACGGTTTGGAAACTATGAATTTAATCAAACTATCTCATCTCTCTTTTTTTTGTTCTTCCATATGTTCATGTTTTAGATATCTCATTTATCTATGTATTTATTTACATATCTACGTACTTAATTATTTTTTAAATGTTAAAGTTTATTAAAAGGATATTATACTAGGCATTTCGCTCATTCTTTTGAATTTTTAAATTAATCTCTCCATGCTGTGTTAAGGATGGTGCCAAGTAGACCATGAGATTTGCAATTTTTGAGACAGAATTGAACCTCGAGCAAAGATTTACTTAATTGTAGCTATTTTCTTCTCATTTCAGTAAAGGCATGTAGAACCTAAATTTATTTTATTAACTTTCTCATAGACTTTGTTTTGGACTATGCTTGATGTCGTTTGTATGGCATTTGTCTTACTTTCCGTTGTATGCCTAGAACTCGGGATTGTGGTATAAATCTCAAATTGATGCTAGAGGTGTTCCTTTTTTTTTAATGGTTATGTTTAAGGTTTTCTTTAGAAATTTCATTTTTTTTTCAAGTTTTAATTACTTGGTAAAGGTTTTATATATCCTAAAATGAGTAGACTTAGGATCTTTTTAAATAAATAAATGAAATTGAAATAAGTGTTCATACTTATCTTTACCAAGACATTAGTTTGAGAAAATAAAAATAAAGTTGTCATTTAATTATGCTTATTTTAATTCAAATAAAATCTTTAAAACTTTACTTAATTTTTTTTAAACTCATATTATTTATTTAAACTAAACCTCCACGTCATACCTTAGTCAAGGGTCGTGGCAGGTTCTTGAACCTTGGAAATTGGGCATACACATAGATATCAAGAAAACTACTAGTAGTCTAAGTTTTCCTTTTCAGAATAGATAATGCCTCCGCCTAGAAGAGTCGCGAACCTGCAGCCTACTCTAAACAGAGAAATCTTAAACGTTGTATATGTAAACTTCCATGGGATGGCAACACAGGCCTGCAACACGCAGAATGATAAAGAGAGGAAGCAAAATTACTTCTGTGAGTTTCGTAGGGTGCTGATTCCAACGTTCAATAGTGATGGTGAGTATCGGCCATTAGAGTATTGGTTTGAGTCCATAAAGAATCATTTGAGTACCTAAGGGTCCCAGTAGAATCCAGAATCGAGTTTGTCACTTATAAGTTTGAGAGGTGTGCCAACATATGATGGAATTAAATAATGAGGCTTCATAACCTTGAGACTATGACCTAGCAAGAATTCGAGGAGTTATTTTATGAAAAATATTTTCCAAGGAACTATCGCAAGGAAAACGTAATAGAGCTCATGGAATTTCAATAAGGGAATATGATAGTTATGGAGTATGAGGCCAAGTTTTCAAAACTAATCAAATATATGCCAGAACTTTTGAGATCTAAGATTAATTGGTGTGCTAAATTCGAGAGGAGACTAAAACCACATATTTGAAGTTGCTAATAGCCTTACAGATCTGTTAGTACATTAGCCTAGTCTCTACAATAGAATAGAAAGACAATCTTGCTTATATCTAGAGTAGGGAAGCCAACAAGGGATCCGGTAGGCCTCATAGGAACAATAAGAAGGGTAATCATCATCAAGGTTAGAACAATAACAACAATGCTAATGCTGGGAGTAGAAACTTATCCAGCAATGGTAGGATTGAGCCCTACAACTGCCACCATTATGGACAGCATGAACATATCAAAAGACAGTGTCCTCTGCTTAGAATAGTCACCCCAAAACCAAAAGGAAGGTGGTTTAGTTAGCCTCAACAACAACCGATATTTGTGTAACCGCCCTTCATGCCACTGTAGATGCCATATCAGCCGATGTAGATCTTCTGACTACCAAACTTTCAACAATTTAAACCTCAAGCATCCAGGAGCATGTAGTCCCCACCCACTCAGCAATATAGATAGGGAAATCAAAAGTAGGGTAATACCAACGACAAAGGCAAGGGAGAGACACATGGTCAGGTTTACAACATATTTGGTGGACACTCTGGAGCTCAGGAGAGCAACGTTGTGGATGGTTATTTTTGTTTTTGTAACAACTGTTGTTTTCTTTAACTAACGATATGTAACGTTTACGATTTTATACGTCAACATGAATAAAATTATGACTTAGAAGCACACCTTACGTGATAATTCTAGTATGATATTTATGATGGTGAAATTTATTATGAACTAACAATTGTTGCAGTGGATGAACTAAGGAAATTCCAACGACATAAAGTGCCTAATGTGTGATTATTGTGATGTTTGTTTGAAAAGTTGTCTATTTTGATGAATTGCTTGAGTTTATTTGTTTGGATGCAATATTTTTAATCTTTTAAAATTTAAGTAGATTGAATTTAATTTTTAGAATTTACTTGACTTTTAGAAATTATTTGTTTCAATTTGGGGAATTATTTTTAAATTTTAGAAATTTTTTGGACTTAAAAACACGAATCACTGTAGTTGTAAATAGTCAAATGACATAACTGTAGCTAAGAATAGTGCAAAACAACATCACTGTAGCTGAGAATAGTAAAATGAAAGAAAATTCTAAAAAGATGACATCACTGTAACATCATCTTCTTCGTGTATGTTATTGTAGCACCCGAGTTTTTGAAATTTTTCTCACCATTTCTCTCACTTATTCATACTCTAAATCACTCCAAAACTTACATAAACCCATCAAAAACACCTATTCTCATCTTTTATCTCCATGACAACATTTCCTGACATTACTTTTTTTCCATATTCACTATAACTTTACATGGGCTCCTTTAATTATTATTCTCCCAACAACCCCCACACCATACGCTCTTCTCAATCACCCTCATTGTTATTCTTATTCTCTTTACAGCAAGAATAATGTGCAAAACCATAATTCTTGGTCTATAAGCATGTGAAGAACTTCTCTTCCCCTCCCACGTTCTCCACTTGACAAACACTTTAGAATCCCATCACTCCATGTTTTCTTCATCATTCCACCTTATCCTTTTTGGCTACATCCCACCTAAACATGTGAGACCATTCGGGTTGCCCAAGGCTTTAAAGTTTCCAAACACTCTCATTCCTCTCTTCCTCCCGTTTCTCTATACTGAAACACATACACACACATACATGTCTAGCACATGCTCGAACACACTCCAACATACATTATTCAAACAAAGTTTTTCTAGCCATCAAAACTTGTTCATCAACCCTTAAAGCTCCTTCTCCAACCTCTACAAATTATTCTCGAAGCACTCCTTTAAAATCAAAAGCTAAACGGACGAGTTACGGTGTGTTTTGTCGAAACCGTCATTGGGTCAGAACGAAGCTTTTGACCATGTTTTGAGGTAGTTTTCTATCTATTTTTATACCAAAATTTTACTATGATATTATGGTGTTTGTGGGATTGATTTTATATGTAACACCCGAGTATTTTTAATATATTAAAAATGCAATAAGTTAAGAATTATGTAAGAGAAAAATATAGTTTAAAGAAAAATACTATATAATAGTATAAAAAATTATACAGTATTAGAATAATACAGTGCAAGAAAGTATAATGATAAAGTTATGCAGTATAAAAATTATACTGTAAAAGTAATGCAATATAGAAATTGGACTGTTTAAGGTTAAGAAGTACATAAATTAGATTGTTTAAGTTGAAATAGTATAGGAATAATACTATTTAGAGAATACGGATGAATAAGGAATGCTGCAGTAGTATAGAAAATATATCGACGATATAAGAAAAATAGTGTCAGTATAAATTTAGATTGTATAAAGTTAGATAATATTGGAATTATATTATGTGATAGATAGAAATAAGTGTGTGAGGTTATGGGATCTCATGAAATGTATGAAAAAGAATACTGGCAGTATAGGAAAAATACTGTCAATATAAACTTGGACTACGTAAAAAGTTTGATGGATACTCAATGAATTTTGATTGGGCCACCACATCATGAAATGTGGCCCAATCACCTAAAGCCACCCAACGGAACCCACTTAATTACCATGAGTCAAATGGTGACTCACCACTACTTTTTGTAAAAACAAAAAACAAAAAGAAAAGAAAAGAAAAGAAAAGGAAAAAAAATGGTGAATCATTTTATGATATAAGAGACCAAATGTTGGTCTCCAACGTGCAAAGAAAGAAAAATAAGAAGAGAGAGAAACATTAAAAGGAAGGAAAGAAAGAAAGGAAGGAAGGAAGGAAGGAAGAAAGGAAAAAAAAAAAAGGGGGCTCCATTTTCTTCCTCCAAAACCACCACCCCCAAAGCAATTCTTTCTCAAAAATTTTGATGAATTCCAAGCTCAAATCATGTTTAAAGCAAGTTCAAAAGGTTTGGTTCAAGATTTGGTACTTATAGAGATAAAATCCCAAACTTTTTCTTATGGGTTTTGGTGATTTTCTTTAAGCTTTGGAAGGATTCTGATGAGGTTTTGCCATGGTTTTTATGAAGAGAGCAAAACAAAGTTTTGAGCATTTCAAAGGAGGATCAAAAGGCTTGGTGAAGTTTAGGTAAAATTCTAAACTTCATGCTTGAAAAATTTTATGTTTTTTAGTGCATATTATATCTTTGATAAAATGTTTCAGACTATGGCATGTAAGATGAATGTTAATGCATGGTTATTTTATGTTATATGTTGATGTTGATGATGATGGAAAGAAGAAAGTAAGGGTTTTGATGAAATTTCAAAAGGGACTAAATTGCAAAGAAAAAAGAATTCTCCGTAGATTTGAAATCAGCCAAAAAGTCCCTCTAAATGTTGAAATTTCAAAAAAGTTACAACACAAATTTTGTAGAACTCGTCGAAACTGTTAGGACAATATCAATAGTTTTCCAAAATTCTGCTTGGTTGATAAGTTATGAATTTTACAAAATTTGTTAAAGTAAGAAAAAACATCTTTAAGGGGAAAAAACGTCATTTTACAAGAAGAATTTGGGTTAGTTACTTTAAGAAAATTTGATCCTCTTAAAAAATAGGGACCAATGGTTTAAAAATATTTTTTTGGTTCCGGGGGCAAAAATGTAAATATCTTTGTATTTTGAGCCAAAACTGTAAAATTGTGTAAAAACTGGATTTTTACTAGGGAACTTTGGTTTCCTACACTGCTGTAGGCAATACGTATCATAGATGCTAAGTTTTTAAGAAATTAAAGTTTAGGCAAGGAAAGAATGAAAGAAAAAAAGTTAAGGGCAAAATAGTCAATTTATGATAAATGACCGTAACGGACCTGAAACGCCCGATGTCGGGAAACATTTCTTAGTGGTAATCTTTCTGTAATATGTAGGTAATGAAACGTTAAAGTTAAGTTATGAGTTCTATAGAGTTGTGAAGTTGACGAAAAACCCATTAAGTGTAAAATCATCATTTTTGAGGAAACAGCTAGAACAGAGTCGAACACTCCGAACCAGTATAACGTTCTTAGATGAAAAAATGTTCCATAATATGTTTGGTAATGAAACCGCTAGTGAGATAGGAAGTTTAACTAAAGGACGCTTAAGAACAAAAGTAACCCGGTAGGCTACAAAGTCAAGTAAAGAAGGAGGCAATCCAATGGGTTGCCAAGCTAAGCAGAAAGAATGGTAACCCGGTGGTTATATAATTAAGCAAAGGGAAAGGTAACCCGGTAGGTTACAAAATTAAGGAAAGAAAAGGGTAAACCGATAGTATACCAAGTTAAGTAAAAATGAATGAATGTTTAAGGTTTAAGTTAAGTTATCAATCGAGTAGATTGATAATAAGAAAAGTTAACTAATAAGTCAGTTGTCGTTTGATCAGGACACAGAGGCCGACTAATGAAAGGAAAAGGAACGGAATAGAGAACGCTAGAGCATAATCTAGGTAAGTTTCAAACCTCACCTACAACATGAAGTAAATGATTTTTAAATGCTTATATACATATTTGCAATTGTTATGCAAGTTATTTTTAAAGTATGATTGCATTTTTTTATGCGAAAGGTTTCAAAGTTTAAATCATGATTTACAATGTATTTTTTTAAAGCATGATTGTATTTAATATGCATAAAGTTTTTGACGATCAAGTAAAAGTTTGCAATGTAATTGCAATAATTATGTTTAAAGTATGTTTTGCATTTTGTTAATGCATAATGTTTTACAGTTTAAGTTATAAGTTTTATGCTGCATTTGTTATGTAATAAGTTTTATAGTACAAGTTATGTTTTGCAAATGTGTTTGCATATAATGTGTTAGCATTTGATATGCTCACTAATGTTAAAAAGAAGGTAAAGTAAAGATAATAAAAAAAAGTGTCATACCAGCCTCCTTGTTGTGAGGTATTGAAAGTAAAGTTAAAATTGTGACCTCATAGATCTGAGGTACACAAGTAAAGTTAAAGTTTGACCTCCTAGATGTGAGGTACATAACCTCGATGTTGGATGGTCTCAAGTCTTCTACAAGGGAAGCATCATTTTTATGATCTCATGATTAAAGATGTTGGTACGAACACTAAAGGTTGTAATATAAAGAACGTTAAGGAACAAGGATAAAGGTTAAGAAAGAAAGAAATGTTTAAGTTTACAAAATGTTCATAAAATGCTCATAATTGAAGTTCATAATCCAGTATAATTAGAATCATGCATTATGAATTTGCTTGTATTCCTTATTATAAAGTATTTACATTAAATGCTTATGAAAAAAATTCTAGGGAATATTTTATGTTAAGTGTTTATGAAAACATTTTCATGGTTACAAGAAAAGGTTTATAAATGACGTTTTATGACAAGCATTCTGAGGAATGTTGCATGTTAAGTGTTTTATGAAAAGCGTTTATGAAAAACGCTTTAGACATGTTTTATGAAAAACATTTATGAAAAATGTTATAAGAGAAAGGTTCTCATGAGAAAAGTTTGTAAAGCATGTTTCAAATGATTTATGAGAATATGTTTGAACTTACTGAGCGAGAGCTCATTAAAGTTTTTTCATGCTGTAGGTCGTTTTATGGGTGACCAATGGGACCCGTTTGAAGAGCTCGGTGTTGCGGAAGACAGATGTGAGGATTTGGGTATGGATACCACCATAGTTTGCATCGCTACACAAAGAAAAGGTTTTACAGTATTTAATATAGCGTTTTCAAAGTATTAAGAAAATCATAGTTTTAAGAAATAGTTTTAAAGTTTTACGGTGTAATTACAAAATATTTTATTTACTTATAAAGTTAAGTTTTAATTAATGATTCAATAAGTGTTTCTTATTAAGTTTTAAGAAATGATTTGAAATGGTTTTAAAGGCAAGTGTTGAACGAAGTCTCAACTTGAATGGCGATAGATGTCACAATAGTTTTTAAGTATGTTTTTCAAGGTGTTAAAAAGAAAAGAAAAGAAAATTTTTAATTCAATATTTTTCTCACTAAGTAAGATAGATTAATGTTTAAGAACGATGTTAAAGAAAGTTAAGTGACTGCCTGAAAAAGTAGGTCGTCATAGGTGGTATCAGAGCAATATCCTGTCATCCCATCTCGCGCTGTCATATGTTCGCTATACCACAGCTCAAGTAAGTAAGTAAGTTGAGTTAAGTAAGAAGAAAAGTTAGAATTTAACGAATATATGTTTATGTTGGGCATAGCCTTTGATATCAGCAAACCCGGATGAGTAACAGGAAGGCAAAGGTCAAAGAATGAACATAATGTTATGTGTTATAATGTCCCTGCAAGTCGATGATGGTTATCGTCCATCAGCAGTATCAAGTCAACGATGGTCAAATATGGTTAATGATGCTCAACTGTCACGCCTTGGAGTACGGGAGGTGACATGACAGTTTAATTAAGTTAATTAAGAAAAAATTTAATTAAAACGCAAGTTAAAGAATTTAATTAAAAATGAAAAATGTGATAATTTAAAACCCATTTTTTTTAGCAAGTATTTATAATAATTAAACAAATAAGATAAACAAACAGATATAAAATAATAAGGAAAGAGGAAATTACGTGTTGGGTCTCACCGACCCACAATTTATGCACACACATAGTATTAACAATATTTGAATTACAACTACAATCTAAATAAAAAGAAAGATTAAAATAATACATGCCTTAATTATTTTGTACAAAACCTACCCAGGTCTTCTACTGGTCACAAGTTCAGTCTACGATGTCAATCCTAAGCTGTATTCCACCTAAGAGGGATAATTTGAAAACAAATAAAATGTGAGCGAAATGCTCAGTAGGACTATATTTTGAAAACAGATAAATAATTTAAATTCAAAATTTACCCTTTAAAGAAATAAATAGAAAACAAAGTTAAATAAATAAATTCACTTAAATAAGTCTTATTAAAAACAGTTCGTCTAGAAAGTACCTTTTATATTTCTTGAGCAAACCATATTATTCACCAGCAAATTGTCCCAGCTAGGTTTCGGGACCTGCCCCCAAGGTGGTACGCTACACGACTCGATCTCTGATATGACATTATGCCCATCTATATATATATTTCTATAGTTATTAAAATCTCATTTTTACCAAGTATTTCATTTACATTCATTATATTTTCATTTACATTCATTATGTGATCCATTATGAAATTCACCATAACCAACTATTCTTGAAAATAACTGATAAAATCTTTTTTCAATCAATCATTGAAAACATTTTGATAATAATCCTTTTGAGGCTAAAATCATTTAAAAACTTGGCTACCAAGAAAATGGTAGAAGTCCTACCTCAATACTCGTGCTGATATCTAACACCGTAGTCCCGATCCACTATACTTTAGCTCCACAGAACCACAAACAACCTTAGATACATAAACTAAGTCTATCAGTATCTAGCTTAAGATATCCTATGTTGTTAAACTATTTCATGGTGTCTTATTGTGCCATTTATATTTATAAAATCACACTGTAATGTTAAAATCTCAGTCGTGGTTCAAAATGGTGAAAACATGTGAAAAAGGACAAATTTTCATTATGCCCGGGCGGCCTGCTGGTCTCCCTGGTCCGGCCTGTCGAACTATGAAGTTTGGCCTGTCGATAAATGAGGTCTGGTCGGCCAAACTATTCTGGGTACAGCCTACCAGATGTATGAATCTGGCCTGCCGAACTCATGAATCCGACCCACCGATCATGTAATTTAGCCTGCCAAACTAGAAAAATTTTGAAATTTTTCAGGCATGGGTCTCTGCCTTCCCGAGCCCAAATCCTCATTTCAACATGTTTTTCTCAATTCTCAGGCATAGAAACATTTATAGATGATGGAAAAACATTATAAAACACTTTTAAACTAGTTTAAACAAGTTTTGTATAGAAAATCCAAGAAAATCTAAAAATATAAAAAATGGAGGAAAAATGAAAAATCTTGATTTAAATCCATTTTTCTTCAAACTAAGCTTAGATTATAGTTATTTTAAGTTCCTCTAACTTAGATTAAAGGTTTCTGAGCTTAAATGAACTTAGATTTCAAGATACAAAGAAAATTGAAAAAAAAAATTAGAAAAGTTTTGAAATTTGAAAACTAACCTTAAATCGAAGCTTTAAATCGAATTTATAACCGTCTAAACACATTCACAAGCTTCCAATTCATTGTAAAACTGAAGCTTGAATTTAAATTTTGAATTGGAGGTAGAGGAGAGGAAGAGAGAGACCCATAGAGAGGGAGAGACGAAAGAGAGAGTGAAAAGAGAAAGAGTGAAGCGAGAATGAGGAGAGAAAGAAAGAGAGGGTATAAATAGAGGGAGAAATGGGCGGTTTCACTTTATGGAAACCGTGTATCGCCCATTGTTTTGTAAATCAGGATATATTTGACATTTGACAAATTATTTTATTTTAAAGATTAAAAATGACTATTAAAAATGATTAGAAGTAATTAAAAATCATTAAAATAATCAAAGATAAGATTAATTTGAAAATTCCACAAAATAATCAAATTAATTTTAAAACATTCAGCATGGCACATTAATCCGTCATTTTACACACTAATATCACTTAATTAATTTCGAGGCATTACATCAATAGATGACCGACTGCTAAAAAATAAAAAAGATGAGCTCGTGACAAGTTATGATGTTTTTGCACCTAACGGTGTTGTTTGTTTGAGCAAATCATACTCTGTTAGAGTTATTCAACATTGACTACACGTATAACAAGAAAAAATAGATCAAGATAATGGAATAATCGACCTCCAAAAGTGATTTTTGGTGTCCTATGGAACAAGAGTGCCTGAGAAGAACCAGATGTTAGATGATAAACTATATGATCCTTTCGAGCATAAGCATTCTATAGCTGAGCTGAGACATGCTAATGAGCTCGTAGTTGCTCGGATGGGAATCATGATCAAGACAATGATGCCAAATCGGTCAGTAAAAACCTCACAGATTGGAGAATGGCAGCTGGGGATTTATATGTTATGAGGAAAATTATAGACAAAATGAAATTTTAGAATGGGTATAGGACCGGAAGATTATAGCTTTATGGTCAGATGACCCTAATCCTTTGATATACCTGATGTTATTTTACTGAAAATGAACCTTATTTTCAAGAATAGCATTCATTGGTAGAATGCTAAACCTTTAAATGAATGGAAACTGCCCTCAGATGTTGAAAGATTAGAGTTGCGTAGCAGAAGTGTAGTGTACAATTTAAAGGAATATGATAGTAACATGATGAAAATTGTTAAAGTTCCATGATGGACGATTAGTTTTTAGTAAAAAAGTAATGATGCAAGAAAGCACGTTAAGAACGGAATGGGTGACAAGGAAAATGAACTACCCAGGAAGGTTTTAATTTTCGAGAACGAAAATTATTAAGGAGGGTAGATTGTAACACCCGAGCATTTTCAATACATTAAAAATGCAATAAGTTAAGGATTATGTAAGACGAAAATACTGTATAATAATATAAAAAATATACAGTATTAGAATGATATAGTGTAAGAAAGTACACTAATAAAGTTATGCAGCATGAAAATTATATTGTAAAAGTAATACAGTATAGAAATTGGACTGTTTAAGGTTAAGCAGTACAAAAATTAGACTGTTTAAGTTGAAGCAGTAGAGGAATAATACTGTTTGGAGAATACAGATGAATAAGGAATGCTGTAGCAGTATAGAAAATATACCGACGGTATAAAAAAATACTGTCAGTATAAATTTAGACTGTACAAAGTTAGATAATATTAGAATTATGTTATGTGATGGATGAAAATAAGTATGGGAGTTTATGAAAACTCATGAATTGTATGGAAAATAACACCAACAGTATAGAAAGAATATTGTCAGTATAAACTTGATTACCACACCAATGGACTGCGTACAAAGTTTGGTGGACACTCAATGGATTTTGATTGAGCCACCACACCATAAAATGTGGCCCAATCACCTAAAGCCACCCAAGGGAACCCACTTGATTACCGTGAGTGAAATGGTGACTCACCACCACTTTTTGTAAAGAAAAAAAAGAAAAGGAAAAAAAATGGTGAAACAGTTTATGATATAAGAGACCAAATGTTGGTCTCCAACATGTAAAGAAAAGAAGAAGAAGAAGATAGAGAAACGTGATAAGGAAGGAAAGAAAGAAAGGAAGGAAGAAATAAAGAAAGAAAGAACAAAAAAGGGCTCCATTTTCTTCCTTCAAAACCACCACCCCCAAAGCAATTCTTTCTCAAAAATTTTGATGAATTCCAAGCTCAAATCATGTTTAAAGCAAGTTCAAAGGGTTTGGTTCAAGATTGGGTACTTATGGAGGTAAAATCTCAAACTTTTTCTTATGGGTTTTGGTGATTTTCTTTAAGCTTTGGAAGGATTTTGATGAGGTTTTGCCATGATTTTTATGAAGAGGGTAAAACAAAGTTTTGAGCATTTCAAAGGAGGATCAAAAGGCTTGGTGAAGTTTAGGTAAAATTCTAAACTTCATGCTTGAAAAAGTTTATGTTTTTTAATGCATTTTATATGTTTGATAAAATGTTTTGGACTATGGCATATAAGATGAATGTTAATGCATGGTTATTTTATGTTATATGTTGATGATGATGATGATGGAAAGAAGAACATATGGGTTTTTGTGAAATTCCAAGGGACTAAATTGTAAAGAAAAAAGAATTCTAGACAGATTTGAAAATCAGCCAAAAAGTCCCTCTAAACATTGGAATTTCAAAAAAGTTACAACATAAAAGTTGTAGAACTCGTCGAAACTGTTAGGGTAATGTAAGCAGTTTTCCAAAATTCTACTTGGTTGATAAGTTATGAATTTTACAAAATTTATTAAAGTTAGAAAAAAAAATCTTTAAGGGGCAAAAACGTCCTTTTACAAGAAGAATTTGGGTTAGGTACTTTAAGAAAATTTGATCCTCTTGAAAAATAGGGACTAACGGTTTAAAAAAGATTATTTTTGGTTTGGGGGGCGAAAAAATAAATATTTTTGTATTACGGGCAAAAACTGTAAAATTGTGTGAAAACTAGGTTTTCACTAGGGAATGTTAGTTTCCTATACTGTTGCAGGCAATAAGTATCATAGATGCTAAGTTTTTAAGAAATTAAAGTTTAGGCAAGGAAAGAATGAAAGAAAAATAGTTAAGGGCAAAATGGTCATTTTATTAAAAATGGCCATAATGAACCCGAAACGTCCGATGTTGGAAAACATTTCTTAGTGGCAATCTTTTCATAATATGTAGGTAGTGAAACATTAAACTTAAGCTATGGGTTTTATAGAGCTGTGAAGTTGACGAAACACTCATTAAAGGTAAAATCGTCATTTTTGAGGAAATGGCTAGAACGGAGTCGAACACACCGAACTAGCATAACGTTCTTAGACGAAAAAATGTTTCGCAATATGTTCGGTAATGAAACCGCCAATGAGATGGGAAGTTTAACTAAGGGATGCTTAAGAACAAAAGTAACCCGATAGGCTACAAAGTCAAGTAAAGAAGGAGGTAACCCGAATGATTGCCAAGCTAAGCAAAAAGAATGGTAACCGGGTGGTTATATAGTTAAGTAAATGGAAAGGTAACCCGGTGGGTTACAAAATTAAGGAAAGAAAAGGGTAAATCGATAGTATACCAAGTTAAGTAAAAAGGAATGAATGTTTAAGGTTTAAGTTAAGTTATCAATCGAGTAGATTGATAATAAGAAAAGTTAACTAATAAGTCGGTTGTCGTTTGATCAGGACACAGAGGCCGACTAATGAAAGGAAAAGGAACAAAATAGAGAATGCTAGAGTGTAGTCTATATAAGTTTTGAACCTCACCTACAGCATGAAGTAAATGATTTTTAAATGCTTATATACATGTTTGCAATTGTTTTGCAAGTTATTTTTAAAGTATGATTGCATTTTTTTATGCAAAAGGTTTTAAAGTTTAAATCATGATTTGCAATATATTTTTTTTAAAGCATAATTGTATTTAGTATGCATAAAGTTTTTGACGATCAAGTAAAAGTTTGCAATGTAATTGCAATAATTATGTTTAAAGTATGTTTTGCATTTTGTTAATGTATAATGTTTTATAGTTTAAGTTATAAATTTTATGCTGCATTTGTTATGCAATAAGTTCTACAGTACAAGTTATGATTTGCAAATGTGTTTGCATATAATATGTTAGCATTTAATATGCTCACTAACGTTAAAAAGAAGGTAAAGTAAAGAGAATAAAAAGAAAGTGTCGTACCAACCTCCTTGTTGTGAGGTACTGAAAGTAACGTTAAAGTTGTGGCTTTTTAGATGTGAGGTACACAAGTAAAGTTAAAGTTTGACCTCCTAGATGTGAGGTATATGACCTCGATGTTCGATGGTCTCAAGTCTTCCACAAGGGAAGCATCATGTTTATGATCTCATGATTAAAAATGTTGATACAAACACTAAAGGTTATAAGATAAAAAAAGTTAAGAAACAAAGATAAAGGTTAAGAAAGAAGGAATGTTTAAGATTATAGAATGTTTATAAAATGCTCATAATTGAAGTTCATAATTCAGCATAATTGGAATCATGCATTATGAATTTGCTTGTATTCCTTATTATAAAGTATTTACGTTAAATGCTTATGAAAAACATTCTGAGGAATATTTTTTGTTAAGTGTTTATGGAAACATTTTCATGGTTACAAGAAAAGGTTTATAAATGATGTTTATGAAAAGCATTCTGAGAATTGTTGTATGTTAAGTGTTTATGAAAAACGTTTTAGATATGTTTTATGAAAAATGTTTATGAAAAACGTTTTTAGAAATGTTTATGAAAAACATTTATGAAAAATGTTATAAGAGAAAGGTTCTTATGAGAAAAGTTTTTAAAGCATGTTTTAAATGATTTGTGAGAATATGTTTGAACTTACTGAGGAAAAGCTCATTAAAAGACGTTGTCCTCTACTTGCCACCATTATGGACAACATGACCACATCAAAAGACAATGTCCTCTACTCCTCTACTTGGAATCAATCGCCTTAAAACCAAAAGAAAGGTGGTTTAGTTAGCATCAACAACAGTCGCTATTTGTGTAACTGCCCTTCCAGCCCTTCATGCCACCGAAGATGCCATATCAACCAATGTAGATCTTTCGACTGCCAAACTTTCAATAGTTCAGACCTTATGCATCCAGGAGCATGTTGTCCCTACCTATTCAACAAGACAAATAAGGAAATCAAAAATAGGGTAATACCAATGGCAAAGGCAAATGAGAGACACATGGTCAAGTTTACAACATATTTGGTGGACACTCTATAGCTTAGCTGAGCAACATTGTGGATGGTTATTTTTGCTTCACACTCTTTAGCTTGTGTCTTTTTTGATACTGATGTTTTACATTCTCTCATATGTAAATCTATTATGAGTATTCTGCGTTTGAAAACTGAGAGTCTTGAATTCTACATGTCCTTGACTTCTCTACTTGGTAGACTAGGGGTGAACACTGTGTGTAAATTGTGTAGGATCATGATCAAAAGTGAGGTACTAAAAGCTGATATCATTGTTATTCCTATAAGTGCATATGATGCAATACTCGGTATGGACTAGTTATCCATGTATGGTGTCATGGTTGACTGTCATTGTAGAAAGTGTCATTGATTTCAAGTTTAAGATCGATAGTGACATGCCAAGGGAAACAAATCAAATCTTGGTAAACCGATTGTGCAAGACTTTGCCTTGGAGGCTGATAGAATGTAGCTTGTGTTACTTTTCTTTCAACTCTAGAGGGTAAACCTAGTATGATTGGGAAAAATACAGCTATTTCAGAAATTGATGAGTTTGACGACGTGTTTCTTGAAGAATTACCCAGATTGTCGCCAAATTGCAAGATAGAGTTTTGCATAGATTTGGTTCTTGGAACAACTCCGATATCAATTGCTCCAGACTGCATGGCACCGGTTAAGATGAAAGAGCTAAAGAAACAATTAGATGAGTTAGCAGAAAAAGGGAACATTTGAAAGAACACATTACCATAAGGTGCACTAGTTCTATTTACGAAGAAGCACAACAAATCGCTTTGACTATGTATCGACTTTCGATAATTGAACAGGTTTACAATTAAGAACAAGTATCCATTCTCTAGGATTGATGAATTGTTTGATTAGTTAAGTGGTTTGTAGTATTTCTCTAAGATTGATTTGAGGTCAGGATATCATCAACTTATGGATACGGAAGAGAACATTCCCAAGACAACTTTTAGGAGAGTATCGATATCTCGAGATTTTAGTGATGCCTTTTGGATTGACGAATGCTCTGATACTCTTTATGGACCTCATGAACTGTGTTTTTAGGCCTTACTTGGATCAGTTTTTGATAATGTCTATAGATATATCTTGGTTTATTCTAAGACCTAAGAGGAGCACGAATAACAAAGTTTTATAGATCCTCTATGAGCATCAGTTGTATGCAAAAAAAGAAAAGTGTGAATTTTAAATAATAGAGGTTAAGTTTCTCGAACATGTCATCTCTGACCAGGGAATCTTAATGGACACATCTAAGGTGAAGCATTACTACAATGGGAAAGATTGAAGAATTGCGACAAAGATTGGAAGCTTTGCAAGACTCATAGGGTTTTTAGATGATTTGTAAGGGACTTTTCCAACATCGCCCCACCATTGATTGATTTGACTAAAAATGATGTTTGTTTTAAGTGGGATGATGAGTGTGAGCATGCCTTCCAAGAATTAAAGATCCAATTAACTACAACGCTAGTGTTGACCATTTCGTGTAGTGATAAGTCATATGAGGTTTACATCGATGCTTCAAGATGAGGATTGGGTTGCATATCAATACAGAGGGAATGGTAGTTTATGGGTAATGACAGTTGAAATGTATGAATGAAATTACTCTACTTATGACTTAGAGCTTACAACAGTTATTTTTGCTCTGAAGATATAGAGATGTTATCTCTATGGTGCCAATTTTTAGGTTTTCTCTAACCATAAAAACTTGAAGTATATGTTCACACAACGGGACTTGAATTTGAGATAAAGATGGTGGATAGAGTATACAGAAGGTTATGACTTCTCATTGCAATATCATCCTAACAGGGCAAATATAATAGCAGATGCATTGAGTAGGAAAGTTTCTAAAGTTTTAGCATGTTTGATATTAGAGGATTGGAAATGGTTAGCAACAGTTGGCGACTTAAATTTCTAATACTATGAAGACTATCAGCAGGCCATGGTATACAGTTTGGATTCTATACCAGTCCTTATACAATAGGTTAAGTAGAATCAGTGCTAGGATTCACATCTTCAGGGTATTTAGGTTTGGATTCAAAGAATGGAACAGTTTGATGAATGAAATGTCAGATCTAATGGGATTATATTTCAAGGATCACTTAATAGTGCTGAATATGGAAGGGATTAAAAAAGTTGTTATGGATGAAGCCCATAAGTCTCATTTTGTTATCTATCCAAGGAATACAAAAAATGTATCATGACCTTAAGAGACAGTTTAAGTGGAGAGGTATGAAAAAGCATGTTCACGAGTGTGTTACTCAATGTACTACATGTCTTAAGGTTAAGGCAAAACATCAAAGGCCCATTGGATAGTTGCAGCCACTTCTCATTTGAGGGTGGAAATAGGAACACATCACTATGGATTTTCTTATAGGATTGTCGAGAACCAAGCATAAGCATGACACTATTTGGGTTGTTGTTGATAGATTAACTAAGTTCGCACACTTTATTCCTTTTTGGTTTACTTGTTCCAAGATAGTCTTGGGAGAGCTGTATCTTGAGCATATCGTTAGATTCCATGGGGTTCCATAATTGATCACATTGGATAGGGATGCTCGCTTTAATGCTACGTATTGGAGGAGCTTTCGAGAAGCCATGAGAACAGAATTAAACTTTAGCATTGTTTTTTATCCTCAAACTGATGGACAGTCAGAGCAGGTTATTCAAATTTTTGAAGATATGCTTCATTCTTGTATATTAGACTTCGATGGCGTAATGGCCCTGCTTTTTTGGTCTGCCACTTATCTTACTTTAACATCATTTCTTAACTTTGATCTTAGTTATAATTAAGAAAATACTAGGTAAATGTTTTTCTTTTTAACATACTTGAAACTGTTGCAACATCTGTTGTAGTATAAATTGCAATATAAGTGTAAAGCTTGGTCTATTAAGCATTCAAAAACATGCTTATAAACATACTTGTATACATTCTTAAAACTGTTGCGACTTTCTTTACAACAGTTTTTGAAACATGAGTTTCAAACTTGACGTTGCGGTCATTTAAAATCTTTGAGAAGGTAATGTTAGACATGTATGCCCTAAGGAGTAAAAATGTAATATGTTTTTAGAGACATTTTTTTCAATAAAGAGTTTATTTATTATTCATATACCAAATTGTTGTCCTCTTTATGTTCATATTTGTTGAATATATGATAAGCAAATAAAAGTTTGAGACCATCGGTCTAACCTTTAGAATTAGGCATATGATAGACAGATTATGCGGAAGACATGATTCTAAAGGTGACGGTCTAAATCATAAGATCCGTAATCAAGGGAATAAAGTTGGGTGCTTAATTCATGTAAAGATTGTTATGTTGTCTATATCCCTAACGGAAGATGGTTTGTCTTAGCCATCGGAGGTGGAATCCACGAATAGAAATATTGGTACATTGTCATAGGTGACGATGTATTGGATCGGGACATAAAGTGTAATTGATTTGGATTGATAATTTTGTTTCAGCAAATCAATTCACTGTAGGCAATCATATGTGTTTTATCTTAACCCTAAGATGAATTGTGAGCCCATTATCTTGACTTATGTCTTTTGATGTCCCAAAGGGTGACATTTATATTTTATGATAGTACGTATACCGGTATGTTGGAGATGTAACTCTTGATAGTGTAGACTTGTTATTCATAGATACGAAATCTATAGCTCCTTTTTAGGAATCAATGATATCCTCTTACATGCGTTATCAAAACTGGAACGCTCAACCATTTAGATACATTGGTGTAACCGAATGGTATATTGTCTTTGGATGGTAAGTTTTCTAATGGTAAGATAATGGAACGTAAGAGAAAAAAATCAAGAAGGTAAAATAGAAGTTATCCTTAAGCCGATTATAGATAATCCTATGAGGATACCATACATTAGGATATGTCATAGAGACTTAGCTATTTGGGCTTTGTAATTCTATATGGTTCAAGAGTGCAACTCTAAGCTTTTAGTAGAGTAGCATTATAGTTAATAATTATGAAATGTATATCTGAGATATTAGGTTTCATAATTATCGAGAGCTTGAACTATATAGGTCCATTAGATCCCCTTTGTTAACTCATAAAAAATCCTATAACAATATGGCATGCTTTTCCAATAAATTGTGACTTATGTTAAATTTTTAGATTGGCTGAAATTCGATAGGATCAGATAATTCAAGTCTATTTATCGGTTGAATTAATTTTGTGAAAAATTAATTTAAGATAAACTTGTTGAATTATCGAGAATATTTATTTTCCTAGAGATTATCTAGATATTGTTGTTTTAATCAAATAATTTCTCTATTATATTATTTGAATTAAAACTGAGGCTTTATCCAAAGAATCTCAAGTGGTAAATAAAAGATTTATAGGGATCATTTATTGTAAGTTTGGCAGGCCAATCTGCCAGTTCGGCCTGCCGACCGAACGATAATCTGATCACACGATTTTATCAGATATTGATCCACATTCGAATTTTTAAGGCCTTACTACCCCTAGGCCCAACCTCTATAAATAGGAAGTGAGATTCATAAGTTATTTAGATTAGTTGAGAAATCTAGAGTGAGCACTCTGTCGTGAGTCTCTGAAACTCCCCTGAGAGCTATTGTTCACAAATCACGAACCTTAGTCCTAGGTTTTCTTAATTGGTTGGAACGAGAGTCACTGAGGAAGAGCTGTACATTGTCCGACCACACACACTAGAGAATAGAAAAGAAGACCAGTTGATTGAGGCTATTTTGGAACGTTCTTCTCTTCATAGATTGCAAGAGCTTTTTGGCAAACAAGGTTAGTAAGATTTGGTTAATTTATGCATGTAGCGTGTCAAACTTGTGTTTTGAAAAATACTCAGATTAAAATTTTTAAAATTGTCGCTGCGTACTATTTTTCCAACAGATAAATCTTTGGAAATATTTTTGATAAAACAATTCAAACTTGTTTTCTTATAAGACATTTCTTTAAGCATATACTTTCTTGAAACTCTTAAAATAATTTTTCAAACAGTGAAAACTTTTTCTTAATATAGTGGAAGACTTCTAGTAGTGGTATCTGTACCAACTTTTGCATCTGTCTCTCCATGACACAGAACTCTTCAACCAGTCATACTGTCTCCCGTAGGATTACCTACAACATGAAGGAACTTGTAATGAGCTTCTACTCGGTAAGTTCAAACATAATCTCATATTACTTTTAAAACATTATTTATAAAGCTTTTCTCTTAAAAACCTTTCTTATAATACGTTTTCCATAAACGATTCTCATAAAACATTTCTTAACGTTTTTCACAAAACGTTCTTCGTAAAAACATTACTTAAAAAGAATGAAAGCAATAACATAATGCGTAATTCTATTTATGCTCTTTTATAAACATTACATCATCATTCTTAACTTTCTTCAACTATGGGGCCCAAGTGTACGTACCAAATATGCTTGACCATTGAACACTGAGGCTGTAATATAACTTTAGCATGACACTCTCCTATCTTAACATAAAGGTTTCAATTATGAGACTTTCTTATCTTAACATAAAGGCTTCGATTACTAATCTTTTAATCTTAGTAAACATTATGCATAACATGACTTAATGTCTAAATCATTAAACATAGTAATTGCAAACATATTGCAAATCATAACTTGAACTTTCAAAATATTATGCATAACAAATGCAAACATACTGTAAACATAATAATTGCAAATATATTACACGTCTTGACTTGATCTTTAAATCTTTATGCATAAAAAACACAAATATAAAACATTTTCAAAGCATTTAAAAATCATTTTTTTCATACTATAGGTGAGGTTTGAAACTTACCTGGACTTAGCTCTAGCGTTCTCATTTCATTCCTTTTTCCTTTTATTAGTCGTATTTTGTGTCCTGTTAATATGACACCCGATTATTAGCTAACATTTCTTATTATCAATCTACTCGATTGATAACATAACTTAAACATTAAACGTTCATTCCTTTTTGCTTAACTTTGTATCCTATTGGTTTACTTTTCCTTTACTTAACTTTCTATCTTATCGGTTTACCTTTCTTTTACTTAACTTGAACATCCCTTTGTTAAATTTCCCATCTCACTCGATGCTTTGTTACTTCACATATTACGGAACATTTTTTGTCTAAACGCATTTCACTAATTCAAGAGGTTTGGCTCCGATTTAGCGGTTTTCTTTAAAATTGACGATTTTACCTTCAATGGATTTTTCGTAAGTCTCATAACTTTACTAAACTTCCCCTCCGTACTTTACCATTCTATTACTTATGAGTTATGTAAAAATTCTCGCTAAGGGGCATTTTCTTAAATCGGGCGTTTTGCGTCCGTTTTGACATTTTTCAAAAAATGACTATTTGCCCTTGATGGGTTTTAGAAAACTTTTGGAACCATTTTAAAACTTACATTTCCTTATCTCTCTTAGATTTACAAAAAAACCAAACATTGGTTTCCTTTCATAAAAAATATATTTCATTAAAACTTTACGGTTTTTGACTCGTAATAGGAAAATCTTAGCGATTACGCCCTTAACATTTCCTTATCTCTCTTAGATTTACAAAAAACAAACATTGGTTTCCTTTCATAAAAAATATATTTCATTAAAACTTTACGGTTTTTGACTCGTAATAGGAAAATCTTAGCGATTACGTCCTTAACATTCTTTTCTTTTCTTTCCTTGATTAAAAAATCTTAAATCCTTTAAAACCTAACATCTGTGGTTATTCACTACCCTCTATGGTGCAGAGAACTAGCACTTTGCAATAGCCCTTCTATTTTACTATCTTCACCCTTCCTACTCCAGCTAATGGAAAAATGCCTTTGAATGGTCGTAATCGTCGACAACCCAACCGACGTCCACCATAGGCTCGGCGAGCTGTCCTCCTAGATTTCCCGAAGGTAATGCCAGGGCCTTTTTAGTACTGACGACTCTTGATGCCAAGAAGGATGCTCGACATTATTAAAGCCTATATTATTATACAAGATGCTCAACTATTTCTCAAGACTATATAACTAATCAATGCTACACTCACTGGTAACGAACAGCAGGAATCGCATACAAAAGTTCACAATAAGTAATCCAATCCACCGGTGAAGATAAAGGCACATCCTACTTTGCAATGGAAAAATACAGTTTCACATGGTTGTACAGTTTTGGCATGAAGCATAAAATCTTGACATTTTTGCCCCCAGGTCCAAAAACGACCGTTTTATATCAAAATGTTTAGTTTTTGCAAGGAATAAAACTTACAAAAGCTCTTTGATGGAATTAAAAACATTTTATAATGTTTTTCATTTTACGAAATTTTCTAAAATCTTGTAAAATTCAAAATTTATAACTCATCAACCAAGCAGAATTTTGATAAACTGTCTGCAATGCTTAATAGTTTTGATGAGATCTATAACTTTATGTTTTAACTTTCCTTAAATCCCAACATCACAATAGACTTTTTAGCTGACTTTCAAATCTTCACAATTTTGTCCTCTTGGAATTTTACAAAACTTTATTCATAAAAATTATTGTCCTCACTATTTTGAGCAAACCTGATATTTTTCTTAGAATTTTAGGTTGCCTTATAGTCTAATAAAATCAACATTTTCGATAAAAACATTAAAACTTTGTTTAAAAGCAAAGTTTGTCAAACTTTGATTTTACACACTTAAAACCCTAATTACTAACCTCAAACTTCACAATCATACATGAAACATAACATAAAATCATGTCATAAAGTTCTTTTAATATGCCATAGTCCATATTAAGTGCAAACCATACTCAAAGTTTCATAAAAATCACAGACACTCAAAGTAAGATTCAACGTTTTTACCAAAGGGGTATTGTGAGCTTGTGAGTCTCCACAAGAAACTTGATCTTATCTACCTTCTAGGCGAAAGGCATGACAAAAAGACTCCCATAAAAAGCCTTCCAAAATCCTCAAGAAAGACCAAAGAATACTTGAAAAAAGTCTAGAATTTTCCTTTAGAATTGACAATTCTTGGACTAAGACATTTGAACTTGCTTATGACCTTGATTGGAAGTTGTTTTTCTTGAGGAAATTTTTGAGAAAAAGCTTGGCGAATAAGGCTTAGGGCTGCCAGTTTCATTGCATGAATATAACAAATGAATCTTGAAACCATTTTCTACTTTGGTGACTCACCATGCTTAGTCACTACCTAAGCATTTTTGTGGTGAGAATTTGCTCCATTTGCTTTGTAGAAATATTGGCCACCATTGAGGGAGATGAGGATCATTTTTTACTTTCTTGGATATCTCATGGTGGGTCCCACAATAGCTTTCTACACATTCTAAATTTATACTAACAATATTTTTTCTATACTGTAGGTATATGTCTCATACTGCTATCATTCTTTCCTATACTGTGTTTCATGGTCCACAAGCTTTCATGTCATCCATATAGTATAATTCCAATATTACTTAGTTTTATACAGTCTAATTTCTATATTGCATTAATTTAGGCAGTATAATTTTCATATTGCTTAACCTTATGCAGTATAATTTCTATACTATTTAACTTTGTCAATATAATTCTTATACTGTATGACTTTACTAGTGTAATCTTTATGGTATATTATAAAATTTGTTGCAACACATTCTACAACAATTAATCTTTTTAGCTTATTTTTCCTTGTTTGTCGTCCAATTCTAATTTTTGGTTTATTCATTCTTTACTTAAGACTACGGCATGATTTTTTATCTTAAAAATCTCATTTTCAGTTTTATGGAATTTATTAGAAAAATTAGATTAAAACAATAATCCTCATAATGCTAAAATCGATCCTTAAATTCTTAATAATTTTGGAGCATAAAACTTAGCTCACAAAATTTGTACTTAAATTACAAAACATAAATATTTAATTATTACATATGTAACGCACTAAAATTCTCGGATGTCATAAATGGAAATTAGAAGATGTACTTGTATTTAGTTGAGTTCGCCTACAACAACGGTTATTAGTCGAGCATCAGTATAGCCTCATTCGAGGATCTTTATGGAAGAATGTAACAATCACCAGTTTGTTGGCTGGAGCCTAAGGACCAACTCACCACGGAACCAGATTTCATCCAAGACAACAATGATAAGAGTACTATTATTCAAGAGTGTTTACGAACCGCTCAGAGTCATCAAAAGAGCTATGTGACATGAGGCATGGACCATTAGAATTCCAAGAAGATGGCTATGTTCTTTTAAAGGTTTTTCCTTGTAAAGGAATCTCTAGCTTTGATGTTAGCGAGACACTTGCACCAAGGTATACCAAACCATTCCCAATCTCGCAACAGGTTTGTGTTACTGCATATCGCCATGAGTTACCTTTGGAATTATCCTATGTCCACAACTTTTTTCGTATATCTATGCTCCGCAAGTGCCAATTCGATTTAGACACCATTGTTTCATGGCATGGGGTGCCGCTCTAAGAAGACATGACTTACAAAGAGGTACTGATCTATATCATTGATCGGAAAGTGATGAGTGTTAGACATGTATGCCCTAAAGAGTAAAATGTTGTAATATGTTTTTTGAGATATTTTATTAATAAAGAATTTATTTATATATCAAATATTGTCCTCTTTACATTCGTATTTGTTAAATGTATGATAAGTAACCAAAGTCGAAGGCTGTCGGTCTAGACCTTTAAGAATCAGGCATATGATAGACAGATTATATAGAAGACATGATTCTAAAAGGGATGGTCTAAATCAGAAGATCGACAATTGAGGGAATAAAGTTGGGCGCTTTATTCATGCTAAGAATGTTATGTTATCTACATCCTTAACAGGATATGACTTGTCTTAGCCATCGGAGTTGGACTCTATGAGTAAAAACATTAGTGTATTGTCATAGGTGAAAATGTATTGGATCAAGACATAAAGTAGAATCGATTTGGATTAATAATTCTATTTGTGTAAATCAATTCACTTTAGACAATCATATATATTGTATCTTAATCGTAAAATAAATAACGGGCCCGTTATCTTAGCTTATATCTTTTGATGTACTTAAGGATGACATCCTGACTTTATGATGGTATGCATAATGGTAGTTGGAGACATGAATCCTGATAGCACAGACCTATTATTCATAGATATGGAATCCATAGCTCTATTGGTGGAGTCAATGATATTCTTTTATATGCGTTATCTTGTAATTGAAAAACTAGAGCGCTCAACCATTTGCATGCATAGGTGTAACCGAATAGTATACTGTCTTTAGATAGTAAGTTGTCTAATGGTGAGATAATGGAATGTAAGATAAAAATAATCGAGAAGATAAGATGAAATTTATCCTTAAGCTGATTATGAATATCCTATGGGAATACAACACATCATGATATGTCATAGACACTTAGCTAATTTGGAGCTTCGTAATTTTATATGGTTCGAGAGTGCAGTTTAAAGCTTTTAGTGGAGTAGTGTTAGAGTTGATATTTATAAAACATGTGTATAGGATATTGTATTTTATAATTATCTAGAGCTTGAACTACATAGGTCCATCATGTCCCTTTTGCTAGCTTATAATAAATCCTGTAACGATAGAGCGTGCTTTTCCAATAAATTGATAACTTATGTTAAATTATTAGATTAGCTAAAATTTGATAGGATCAGATAATTCATGTTTGTTTATCAGTTGAATTAATTTTATAAATTAATTCACGATAAACTTGTTGAATTATCAGAAATATTTATTTTCCTTGAGATTATCTAGATATGACTGTTTTAATCAAATAACTTCTATATTGGGTTATTTGAATTAAAGCCGAGGCTCTATCCAAAGAACTCAAGTGAGGAATAAAAGATTCTCAAAGATCACATTATTGAAAGTTCAACAGGCCGATCAAGTAGTTCAACCTGTCGATGGAGGAAGTTCGATAGGTTGATCCGTTAGTTCAGCCTACTGATCTAATGATAATTTGATTATGCATTTTTCACTCGATTTTATCAGAAGTTGATCCAGATTTGAATTTTTGAGGCCTTATCTAACATTGACCAATCTAGGGGATGACCTCTATAAATAGACAGTGAGTTTTCTAAATTATTTAGATCAATTAAGAAGTTAAGAGTGAGTAATCTGGTATTAGATACTCTGAAACTCCTTAAAAGCTTTTGTTCACAATCATGAACCTTTGCTTTGGGTCTTCTCAATTGGTTGAAAGAAGAGTCATCGGGGAAGAGCTGAACGACGTGTGTCCACACACATTCCAATCGTGGATAAAAAAAAACAAGGATTTTTTTTCCCGAGGAGGTAGGTGTGATCTTCTGGTTATTGAAACTTGTTTGGTTGAGGAATCAAGTGACACTTGGGTCATAGATTTTAGAGCAACTAATCATGTTTGTGTTTCTTTGCAAGGTTTTAAAGAAACAAGAAGTTTGCTCCATGAGGACTTCACGCTTTAGATGGGCAATGGATCCTTGGTGTTTGCTAAAGCAATGGGAGACGTCCATCTTTATTTTGATAATTATAGGATTTTGGTTTTTCGAGATTGTTTTTATATTCCTAGACTTAAAAGAAATTTAATATCTGTAGCTTGTTTATTTAAAAACTCTTATTCAGTTTCTTTTAACAATAAAGTAGTGATTCATAGAAACAAATCTTTTATCTGTGATGAGTGGATACAAAACAATCTATATTTTATCAAACATAAGATAGACTTACTACTTAACACTGAGGTTAATAATAATAACTCTAAAAGACTTGAGACTTCTCACACTAATAAGACCTATCTTTAGCATTTGCGATTAGGTCATATTAGCCTGAATAGAATTCAAAGTTGGTAAGAGATGGACCTTTATGTCACTTAAAGGTGGAATCTATACCACAATGTGAATCTTGTTTAAAGGGCAAAATGACCAAAAGACGACTTAGGTCTAAGGGCAATAGGGCCGAAGGGGTTCTAAAACTTGTACATAGTGATGTTTGTGGTCCCATGAACATCCAAACATGAGGAGGGTATAAGTAGTTCGTCACTTTTATTGATGATTACTCAAGGCATGGGTATGTCTACCTAATGCATCACAAAAGCAAAACTTTTGACAAATTTAGAGAGTTTCAGGCTAAAGTAGAAAAGCAATTAGGTAAACCCATAAAGGCATTTTGATCAGATGGAGGTGGAGAATACCTCTTCGATGAGTTCATGGAACACTTATTAGAGAATGAGATTTTATCCCATTTGACTACGCGGAGGACTCTACAGCAGAATAGCATACTTGAGAGAAGGTATAGGACTTTGTTGGACATTGTCAAGTTCATAATGAGTTATTCATCATTACCTTTATCTTTTTGGAAATATGCACTATAAACTGCATGTTATCTTTTGAACAATGTGCCTTCAAAATTGGTTCTTAAAACTCCTCATGAGTTATGGACAGGGAATAAGACATCCTTAAATCATATTTGCATATAGAGATGTCTGGCTCATGTTTTGAATAGGGAAGCGAATAAGTTAGAAACACGTTCAAAAGTTTATGTGTGTGTAGGAGATCCAAAAGGGATTAAAGGGGGTTATTCTATAACCTAAAGGAAAATAAAGTCATGGTTTCTACAAATGCAACTTTTTTTGAGGAAAGTTACATGAACGACTTTAAGCCTCGAAGTAAAATGGTACTCAAGGAGTTAGGGAGTAATTCGATCACTCTAAGGGTTTCAGTAGAAACCAATCCAATCAATGTAGAAAAACCAATCGAACAACAACCTAAGGGGCTTCGTTGTAGTGGGAGAATCGAGTGTCAACCCAAGAGGTATATGTTCAATGATGAGGCCTTTTTGGTTGAATTGGATGAAATGATAAGGATCCTTACACTTACGAAGAGACTATAGAGGATGTTGATTCAAAACTCTGGACAAAAGTCATAAACATTGAGATGAAGTCTATGGAGACTAGTCGGGACTGGGGACTTGTGGATCTTCTAGAAGGAGTAAAACTTATAGGGTATAAGTGGATCTATGAGAGAAAAAAAGAGAAGCAGATGGTAAAGTTAAAACCTATAAGGCTAGACTGGTAGCTAAGGGAAACATATAAAAGGAAAAAATCAATTACAAGGAAACCTTTTTGTCTGTAGCCATGCTTAAGTCCATCCACATTCTCTTGACCATAGCTGCCGCTCTCGATTACGAGATTTGGTAGATGGTGTTGGAAAAATAGTATGTAGCAAAATGTTAAAATTTTTTATATCAGAGTATTTTTCAAAACACAAGTTTGACACACTCTATGCATAAATTGACTAGATCTTACTAACCTTTGAATGCCAAAGAACTCTCAAAATCTATGAAGAGAAGTAATGTTCTAGAAGAGCCTCAACCAACTAGTCTTCTTTGCTATTCTCTATCCACGATTAGAGTGAGTGTGGGCTCATGTCATTCAGCTTTTCCTAGTCGACTATCCTTCCAATCAATTGAGAAATACCTAAAGCTATAATTCGTGATTTGTGAATGATAGCTCTCCGGGGAGTTTCATAGTCTCACTATTAGAGTCTCACTCTAGATTTCTTAACTGATCTAAATAATCAAGAGACTCAGTCCCCTTTATATAGAGGTTGGGCCCAAGAGTCAGTCCTTATCAAATAAGGCCTTAAAAATTTGAATCAAAACCAAATTTGGATTAATATCTGATAAAATTCGTGTGGAAATGCATGATCCTTATATCGCCTGGTCGGTAGGCTGAACTGGCAAATCGGCCTACCGAACCTTCTTAATCATCACGCCGAACTTAAAGATCGACCTATCGAACCTCCGATAAAAGATGAATCTTTATTTCTCAGTCGAGATTCTTAAGATAGAGCCTCAGTTTTAATTCAAATAACTCAATCAAGAAATTATTTGATTAAAATAGTATATCTAGATAATCTCTAGGAAAATAAATATTTCTAATAATTCAACAAGTTTATCTCGAATTAATTCAAAATTAATCCAACTGATAAATAGACATGAATTATCTGATCCTGATAATTCAACAAGTTTATCTTGAATTAATTTTATCATAAAATTCATTTAATCGATAAACAAACATGAATTATTTGATTTTACCAAATTTTAGCTAATCTAATAAATCTAACACAAGTCACCAATTATTGAAAAAGCACGTCGTATCGTTATAGGATTTTTGTGAGTTAGCAAAGGGGACCAAATAGACCTATATAGTTCAAGCTCCCGATAATTATGAAACCCAATATCATAGATATACATTTCATAATTATCAACTCCAACGCTACTCCACTAAAAGCTTAGAACTGTACTCTTGAACTATATAAAATTACGAAGCCTGTATAGCTAAGTCTCTTTGACATATCATAATGTATTATATCCTCATAGAATTATCCATAATCGGCTTAAGGACAAGTTCTGTCTTACCTTCCTGATTATTTTTATCTTACGTTTCATTATCTCACCATCAGAAAACTTACTATCCAAAGGTAGTATACCATTTGGATATATAGGGTAGTATACCATTCGGTTACACCTATATATCCAAATGGTTGAGCGTTGTAGTTTTTCAATTATAGGATAACGCATATAAGAGGATATCACTACTCCTAAAAAGGAGCTATGGTTTTCATATCTATGAATAGCAGGCTTAGGCTATCAAGAGTTATGTCTCTAACGTATCGGCATGTGTGCCACTATAAAATGTGGATGTCACCTTTGGTACATCAAAAGATATAAGTCAAGACAACGGGCCTACTATTCATCTCAGGATTAAGATACAATACAAATGATTGTCTAAAGTGAATCGATTTACCGAGACAGAATTATTAATCCAAATCAATTCACTTTATGTCTCGATCCAACACATCGTCACTTATGACAATGTGCCAATGTTTCTTTTCGTGGAGTCCACTTGCGATGGTCAAGACAACCCATCTTTCGTTAGGGATATAGACAACATAATAATCTTTTCATGAATAAAGCGTCCGACTTTATTCCCTCGATTGCGGATCTTATGATTTAGACTGTCACCTTAAGTATTGTGTCTTTCGCATAATCCATCCATCAATGCCCAATTCTTAAAGGTTGAGAATGATAGTTTCATACTTTTGTTTGCTTAACATACATTCAACAATATGAACGTAAAGAGGACAAAATTTGATAAATAATAAATAAATTCTTTAGTGATAAAAATGTCTCCAAAACCATATTACATTTTTACTCCTTAGGGCATACACGTCTAACAATAGATGTACAGACGGCCTTTCTAAATGGCTATCTTGATGAGTCCATATATATGGTAGAGCCAGATAGGTTCAAGGCTAAGGGTTAAAAGTGTAAGATTTGTAAGCTGCTAAAGTCAATTTATAGACTTAAGCAAGCTTCCTGTTCTTGAAACATAAGATTAAATAGGTGATCGAAACTTATGGGTTCGAACAAAATATGGACGAATCATGTGTTTACAAACACATTAAGGATGAAAATGTGGTTTATCTATTACTCTATATAGATGACATTCTACTAATTGGCAATGACATTGGGGCATTGTCATTGGTCAAATTATGATCAACCAAACAGTTTGACATGAAAGACTTAGATAAAGCTAATTATGTTCTCGATATCTAAATCTTTCAGGATAGGAAAAACAGAATGATAGCATTATCCCAAGCAGGCTATATATATAAAATTATTGAAAGTTTTGCAATGCAGAATTCCAAGAAAGGTGGGCAACCATCTAGGTCTGGAATTACTCTTTTTAAGAAAGACTTGCCAAAGTTTGATGAAAAAAGAGAATACATAAAGAAGGTGCCTTCTGCTTCAGTAGTAGGTAGCCTTATGTACACCATGCTTTATACATGATTGGATATTAGTTATGCGGTTGGAATGATGAGTCAGTTTCAGTCAGATCTAGGACCAAACCATTAGATTATGATCAAGCATGTTTTCAAGTACCTAAGAAGGACTCGAGGGTATATGTTTGTATATTTGGGTGAGGATTTGACACCTCTAGGATATACTGATTTGGACTTTCAATCTTGTCCGGATTCGAAAAGATCGACTTCTGGTTTTGTGTTTACTCTAAGAGGTAGTGCCATTGTTTGGAGAAGTATCAAGCAAGATTGCACTTTGGATTCAACAATGGAAGCCAAGTATGTGGCAGCTAGTGATGCTTAGAAAGAAACAGTGTGGCTCCATAAGTTCCTTGGGGATCTTGAGGTAGTTCCTAGCATGGGTAAGGTGGTATCATTGTATTGTGATAACACTACGGCGATAACTAATGCTAAGGAACTAAGATTTCACAAAAAGAGTAAGTATATTCATCAAAAGTATCATGTAATAAAGGACTTTGTTGAAGACGGGCATATTGTTGTATGCAAAATTGCATCTGAGAACAATTTAGCTGATTCATTCATGAAGACACTAATTGCAACGAGAGGCATGTGGAAGCTATGGGGATGCAAGACATGTCATATTCACTTACTTAGTGTAAGTGGGAGATTGTTAGACATATATGCCCTAAATAGTAAAATGTTGTAATATGTTTTTAGAGACATTTTATTAATAAAGAATTTATTTGTATACCAAATGTTGTCCTTTTTACATTCTTATTTGTTGAATGCATGATAAACAAACAAAAGTCTAAGACTGTCGGTCTAAATCTTTAAAAATTAGGCATATGATGGACAGATTATGCGAAAGACATGATTCTAAAGGTGATGGTCTAAATCATAAGATCTACAATTGAGAGAATAAAGTTGGGCACTTTATTCATGTGAAGATTGTTATGTTATCTACATTCCTAACGAGAGATGGCTTGTCTTAGCCATCAAAGTTGGACTGCACGAGTAGAAACATTGGTACATTGTCATGGGTGACAATGTATTAGATCGGGACATAAAGTAGAATTGATTTGCATTAATAATTCAATCTGTGCAAATCAATTCACTTTAGACAATCATATGTATTGTATCTTAATCCTAAAATGACTAATGTGTCTGTTATCTTGACTTATATCTTTTAATGTACTGAAGGGTGACATCTTGACTTTATGATAGTATGCATACCGATACGTTAGAGACATGACTATTGATAGCGTAGATCTGTTATTCATAGATATGGAATCCATAGCTCCATTGATGTAGTCAATAATATTCTTTTATTTACGATATCCTGTAATTCGAAAACTAGAGTACTTAACTATTTGGATGCATAGGTATAACCGAATGGTATACTGTCTTTAGATAGTAAGTTGTCTAATGGTGAGATAATGAAACATAAGATAAAAATAATTAGGAAGGTAAGATGGAATTTATCCTTAAGCTGATTATGAATATCTTATGGGGATACGCCACATTATAATATGTCATAGACACTTAGCTAATTTGGAGCTTCGTAATTTTATATGGTTTGAGAATGCAGCTTTAAGCTTTTAGTGGCGTAGCGTTAGAGTTGATAATTATAAAACATGTATATAGGATATTGTATTTTATAATTATCTAGAGCTTGAACTATATAGGTCCATCAAGTCCCCTTTGCTAGCTCATAATAAATCCTATAATAATACAGCGTGCTTTTCCAATAAATTGGTGACTTATGTTAAATTATTAGATTGGCTAAAATTTGATAGGATCAGATAATTCACATCTATTTCTTGGTTGAATTAATTTTGTAAATTAATTCAAGATAAACTTGTTGAATTATTGGAAATATTTATTTTCCTTGAGATTATATAGATATGACAATTTTAATCAGATCACTTCTCTATTGAGTTATTTGAATTAAAGCTGAGGCTCTATTCAAAGAATCTTAAGTGGGAAACAAAAGATTCTCAGAGATCATATTATCGTAAGTTCGGCAGGTCGATCAATTAGTTCGGCTGCCAATGGAGCAAGTTCGGTAGGCCGATCTGTTAGTTTAGCCTACTCATCTAACGATAATTTGATCACGCATTTTTTATGTGATTTTATCAGAAGTTAATCCATATTCAAATTTTTGAGGCCTTATCTAATAATGACCAACCTAGGGGACAACCTCTATAAATAGGGAGTGAGTTTTCTAATTATTTGAATCCGTTGAGAAGTTAAGAGTAAGTACTCTAGTATTAGATACTCTGAAACTTTCTAAGAGCTTTTGCTCACAATCATGAACCTTTGTTCTAGGTTTCTCGATTGGTTGGAAAGAGAGTCACTGGGGAAGAGCTGAATGACATGTGCCCACACACATTCCGATCATGGATAGAGAGTAGCAAGGAAGAGCAGTTGGTTGAGGCTTTTCTGAAATGTTATTCTCTTCATAGATTACAGGAACTTTTCGGCATACAAAGGTTGGTGATCTCTGGTTTATTTATGTATATAGCATATCAAACTTATGTTTTAGAAAATATTATGATTTAAAATTTTTAAAATTCTGCTGCGTACTTGTTTTCCAACAATGAGCTTGTGACGCCAAAAGCAAGGTGACTTGGGAGTTAAAGTCGATGATGCGAGAGATATACCCGTACCTGTTTTGCTTTTGAGGTAAGCTTTAAAATTTCAACGACGAAATTTCTTATAGGATGATAGTGTTGTAACAGCCAAAATTTTAGTTTATTTGATTATGTATACATTTAATTATTTAGTATGCCATTATTTAAACTGCCATAAATTACTTAATTAAAATTTCCACATAATTTAATTTTGTTTTTAAAGAAAACTAATTTCTAGTTTAAAAACATTAAAATTTTAGAACTTTCCCATTTTTAATAATTTCAAAAACACAATCAGCACTTTCACATAAATTACAACTATATCATTTTCCCTTCCCTAGATGCCTTTCATGTGATTTTCCCTGACCCAAGTTCATAATCTTTGCCTTCCAAATGTCTGAATGTCTCAGACCAAGTTGAACATGCATAGGCTTCCGCTCTTTTTAAAGATCAAACCTTCAGACCACTTGTCAACGCTCTTCTCCCTCACATCTTTCTCTCAAAATCTCTCTCTCTCTCTCTCTCTCTCTCTCTCTCCATTTCAAAACCTAAACTAGCTCATTCCCTAATCAAAACCTTAGAAAAAGTCCCACCTCTATGGCCAATAAGCTTTAAGAACTCCAAGCTTGATTATTGGCCAAAGAATCTAAGTTTTCAAAGAGGATTTGATGTAGTTTTTCATGAAGTGAATATGATTTTTTATTTATATTTACAACAAATTTAACACTTGATTTTTGTTTCTTAACCTTCTTGAAATTTTTGGTTTATGAGCATGCACATATCTTGAGTGTTGATGAACAAATTTGAGTTTTGTGTGACAACAAAGAATAAATTGCTTAAATTCAATACCATTATTAGAAGCATTTTCTAGATATTTAAACTCAAGTTCTATGATTGCATGTTGAGTGTTTTTGAGATTTAAAACTTAGAAATTTGGTTTGAATATGTTTTAGTTTCTGTTTTATATAATCTTCAAATTTGTGATTTGATTGTGATTGGGGTATGAAAGTTTAAGAAAATTGGTTTGTTTATGTCATTACATGATTTACTAAGAATTTTGGATTGAGTTTGATCACTAAAAACTGATTTGAGGTGGAAATTTTAGGTTTGATTAGAAGCTGTTCGTGAAGGAACGAACTGGACAAAAGCCTAGTTCTAGGGACGGCAATCAACCGCCCCTTTGGAGGCCGATCTACTGAGGTGGTAGCCTTGGTTGCTACCACTTTTCCCCCAAACCTATTAAGTCCTCCAACTTGCTCTGGTTCCAATCTTTGGTGTTCTGTGATGTAGTAATACTTCAAAAATCCCTGTTTTTGTATTTTAAAGTTCTTAGAAAACCAATTCACGTTTTATACTCATCTTTAACATAAAAGGCATACTAAATATAGATTTATATATAATACAAGTTCATGGTTCGGTTTGTTCTTGATTTGGTTCTCCACAGCCTTATTAGAAGCCATATAGGTTTGGGCAAAGATAAGAGCTTAGGTAATTTTGGGATTGGATTGTGAGGTTTAGGAGTCATTCGTGTATGACATTGCTAAAAAGGTAGGATTTTAATCCCTTTCTTAGCAGCCATATTTCAAACTATGTTGTTTTATTTTTGGCCAAATAATGTTAACTTGAGATGAGCATGTTTTTTACAAATTGTTTATGAAATGTTTTTTCCTATATTGCTAGGAATTTATGAAGTATATTATATGTAGATATGACTGATTTCATATTTTGGCAAATGGATTTGAAATTTATGATTGAGACTCGGAATAAGAAATTCCGAGCATAAAGAGTTTTCCAACACCACCGAAGATGTGTATGGCTCCTGATGGTTGGCTTTAGGTAGCCACAAAGTTCAGATTAAGTAGAATGTAACCTTGGGAGAAGGGCACTAAACATCAATTGGGACGCTCTATAGCATGGGCAAACTACTAAAGCACTACAAGAATGTTTAGTATATGATATATAAAGGTTTGGAAAATAAGAATTTGATTAATGGTCTCATCTCTCTTTTACTTGTTCTTTCAGATGT
The DNA here is from genome assembly GCA_025403435.1 of Artocarpus heterophyllus. Classification (NCBI taxonomy): domain Eukaryota; kingdom Viridiplantae; phylum Streptophyta; class Magnoliopsida; order Rosales; family Moraceae; genus Artocarpus; species Artocarpus heterophyllus. The sequence continues at coordinate 31,197,373 of CM046349.1, forward strand.
TCATGTTTTTAATATCTCATTTATTTATTTATTTGTTTACATATCTGCCTACTTACTTATTTTTTTTAAATGTTAAAGTTTGTTAAAAGAACAGCCTACTGGGCTTTTTGCTTATTCTTTTGTATTTTTAAATTAACCCCTCCAAGCAATGTTAAAGATGGTACCACGTAGACGTGAGAGTTATAGTTTTCAAGGTAGAGTTGGACCTCGAGAGAAGATTTGCTTAATTGCAGTTATTTTCTTTTCATTTTTGTCAAGGCATATAGAAGCTAAATTTCCTTTATTTGCTTTCTGTTGGACTTTGCTTTGGACTGTGGTTAATATTGGTTGTATTGTGTTTGTTTTACTTTCTGTTGTATGCTTAGAACTTGGAATTATGGTATAGATCCCTAACTGAGGCCACATGCTTTCTTTTTCTTTAATCATTATGTTTGAGGTTTTCTTTGGAAATTTCATTTTCTTCTCAAGTTCCAATTACTCGATAAAGGTTTTAGATATCCTAAAATGAGTATAATTAGGATTTTATTATTTAAGGACAAATTGATCTTTTTAGACATTGATTTGAGAAAATAAAAATAAAGTCTTTGTTTGATTATGGTTATTTTAATTCAAATAAAATCTTTAGAACTATACTTAACTTAAATTATTTCTTAAACTCATTATATATTTAAACTAAGCCTCCACGTCATACCCTAGTCGAAGGTCGTGGCAATTGGCCTCCTTATAGTTTTCACAACATATCAACAGGATTGATTACATTTATTAGAAAGTTATAATAAGAATATATTTGTAATCCATTGATTATGCTTTGTGGAGAATTGTGATATTGCTTCATATGTGCCTAATAAGGAAGCTAATAAGAAGAGGATTCCCAAGGATCCAAACAAATATGATTATAGTGATAAGGTTAAATTACCTTTTAAAACTAAAGCCATGAACATTTTTGTAATGACGAATTTTTGAGCCATTAATCTTCATGGGTAAAGTTGCTTAGAAATTTAATCATAATCTTGACACTTAAAATTTCAAGCGAAATTTTTATTTAAAAATATCTTGAGAGACATGGCTTGCATTGACGTTTCAAAGTATACTCATAGCCCTATTCATAAGGCCATAGCCATGAGGGATTATGCCCCTTTCAGGAGGATATTGGCGTGTTTGCCTCGCCTTTCTAACCCATTCGAGATTCGCAACTAATTCATTGCTTTGGCAGAGGAAGAGAAGGTTGAGGCCATATTTGCTGCTATTGACCATCGAGATGTCCCAAATCGTGACACACGTCTTCACTTGGCTGTCAAGCTCAACGACCAGATGGCCACGGAGATGCTCATGGTTGCCGGGGTGGAATGGAACTAGCAGAACGAGAATGGTTGGTTGGGGTGTTTGGTTGTAGTGTTACAAGCGTTTTAAAAAAAAAAGTTTTTTATTAAAATTTTTAGGTCAATTGATTGTTTTATACAATAAGGGCATTTGTGTTTTTTTTTTTGTCCCAATAAAAAGCCTCTGGATACTAAAAGAGGATTTTCTAAAAAGTCAAGGTATTGATATAAAATATTCTAAAACATAGGGTACCAATCTTATATTTTGCTATAACAGGGTACGAATCTGAAATTTTCCCTTACGTAAATATTGCCCCAAAAAAAAAAAAACTAAAAAATGAACACGGGTTTATTATCCTTCTTACTTGAATTTGAGCTTTGTTCAAATCAAGTAAATAAAAGTACATATTCATTAACACTGAAAATTGGGACAAGTGAGGACAACTTAATTGGTTGTAAGTCATTTCATCCCAATCATAGATTGAGGGTTTGAGTCACGCTTAGCCCCACTCAAAAGTGGTGGCATTACCCCTCCCCTTGTATATAAAAAAAAAAACACTGAAAATTGGCTTATTGTTATGCAAGTCATATTTATGACATATAATTTTTTTGAATCAAGAATGTGAGTCATATTTGAATTTGGAATTACAATTAATAAGTCATTTATTATCCTTTAACTAAATAATTTGTCACTTAATATAAAACTTTTTCTATACAAGAGTAAGATCTTTTTGCTGTCTGTATGTAGGATTATCTCATTGAAACTAATTGCATCTAAGAAGTATTACTACATAAATAAATGGTAGTGTAGCATCAAAACTAGCATGATGACCAATTTATTGAATGACAGACTCCTTTTAGTAGTGGTATATCTAAAAAATACATGCTTGAATACTTAATACTTAGCTGTTTCTCACATGCATCCTTATTTGTATTTTTAAAACTGTCAAGTGCTATTAGAAGAAGAAAAGCTACAAATTAAATCTTGATTTCTTCAATTCATCCCTTGGTTTATTTAAAGGGCAAAATGCACCATCCACATGACTAAGGGAAAAATGCTCTCATTCTACTCGTCCAGCTTTGCAGTGTCATTGGTTGGACAGATTAGTATCCTACTAGAGGGGTGTTTGATAGTGGTGAGAACCACTCAGTTCCTACCACAATCTTAGTTATGAGCAGTGTAAAGATCTCACATGCTACAGTAACAATAAAAAAATATGCTACAGTGTAAAACTCTCACATATTACAGTAAAAATAGTTCCCACTACTGGTTCCCACCACCTTTCCAAACACCATATAGGTTTCATAAAATTATTAATACTTCTACCTTTGTTTGGAGATATTTAAAAACAGTATTTTTAAAAATTTAATTCGAATTGAGCTTGAAAAAGAAAAAAAGCAATCAATCAATTACAATTTTAAACCAAATATAGAAACATACGTAAAAAGTTATTTTAGTTGATTCGAATTGAATTGAGCTTGGAAAAGAAAAAAATCATTTTAAGTCAAACATGGAAACATATATAAAAAAGTTAATTTATTTTAGTAGATTCGAATAGAATTGAGGTTGGAAAATAAAAGAGCAATCGATCAATGACAGATTTTAAACCAAATACGGAAACATACGTAAAAAGTTATTTTAATAAATTTAAACCGAGTTGAATTAAAAAAGAAAAATAATAATCAACGACAAATCCGAAACAAAGTAAAAAAAGCGCAAAACTTCGCTAAAACAAGCAAAGCAAAAGTCCATCCATGAAAGGCAAGAAGATTTAGCTGCAGTAGCTTGTTTACATCCATCTCATAACTACAATCATTAGCTATTATCTAAAAGTCTACACATGCAAGCAGCACTAAAGAAGAAAGAAAAAGAAAATCATGAATAGAACAAGGCTCTCAACAAGAAAGAAAAAGCAAAAGAAGGCTGCTAAAGAAAGAAAAGTTGAGAAACAGAGAAAAATTTAAAAAAACAGAGCAATCCATACAAAAACCAGGCAAAGCAAAGGAATTGATGGCTAAAGAACTCCAACTGATAGTGGGAATGGAAGTATGTTGTTCACCCCTCTCTCTCTCCTACACTTTTTTCTTCTTCATTCATGGAGAGAGAGAAGCAGAGAAAAAAGAGAATGTGCTTGCTATTTTGCTAACCAAGTGAGAGGAAAAACCTTGGAAGAAAAAAAAGAAACAAGAGGAAAACTTGGGCACTGCAAGAGTCCTGGTGAAGCCACGTGGCGAGATCTTAGCGGAAGCGTATATCGAGCTTCAACAACAACGACATCACCAACAACACCAACAGCAGCACCCCACTCTCTCTCTTTCTTTTTCTCTCTCATGCCATGTCAGAGTGCAACCCCCTCCTGAGACCCCGGCGAATCCGTATTTGTATGCTTCTCTCTTCAAAACTCTTTTCACTTGAAGAGAACAAATAAAAAAAGGAAAAAAGGACTCTTTCTCTCTCTTGTCTGTCTCTTTCTTTCTCGTACTCTCTCCTATATCTCTCTCCACAAGCTTCCATGCCCTAACCCTCTCCCTCTCGCTCTCTCTCTCTCTGTTTCCCTCTCAATTGTTCAGTCGCCGAGGCTGCTTGCCTATTGAGTTCTTGATTTGATCCGTTATTTAGATTGGCGGGCTTCTTTATTCATCTGGGTACGTTTTATTTCTCTTCTTTTAAGTCATATTTCTTTTCGGTTGATTTTTTTATTGGGGTGTTTGGATTTTTTTAAATTTCGAGCTTTACCCATTTGTTGTTTTTTGCTCATTTTGACGTGGATGTCGGTTCTTTGTTAAAATATTGAGTCTTTAGCTTTGATTGGTGTTGAGATAGTCAATATATTTGAAATTTGTTACCTTTGAGTTTTGAACTAGTTTGTAAGGTAAATGGATTATGAAATGGGGTTTTTGAGTTAGCATGGGCCAAATGTGTTTGCATGCTTAGATTCTTGGTGGATTGATTGAAAATTTCATCAATTTCTTTGCGGAGTGTATTTGACATTTGGTGACCTTGACATTGGGAAATGTAGGGCTTGTTAGATACAGTTGTTTGGCTTATGATATCGATGTTTTTTTTTTCGTGGTATTATAGTTCAGTTTGGAATATCGCCTTTTGTTTTTCTCTCTCTTTTTATTTTTATTTTTTTGCATGTAGCTAGAATTCAGTATTTGGGAATGTGCCATTCTGATACTATATTCAGTGAATTACACTTGCATGCTTGTATGCCCCTTTGATGATTGTTGCGTTTAGTTCATTTCATTATGCCAGTATCAAGAATCTATCGCCTAGCATTAGAGTGGCTATTGATGTTGGAATGTTTGTACTGTCGGTTGAATTTAGTTTTCTGTTTCTACTTTTAACAAACCTAGGTAGAGATAGAGCTCTTATGGTGTAGGATGTTACCATGTTCAATTAAAATGGAAAGTTTATTTTTATTCGGCTGCCATGGCCATTTTCTTAAACTTGCAGTTTTATTTACCGTGGTAATTGCCTCCGTAGTTTGGTCCTTATTTATTTTGATGTTGCTATCCTGTAAGGTCCTTACTCCTTAGCAATTGAGTCAAAACTGATGGCACCAAGTGTTATTACAAACAAATTTCTCTTCAGATGCGAAATCTATAGGGTGGCTGACCCTTAGTGAAGGGTCCAGTTCTTCTTGGTTTTATTTGTTGTTTTGTTTGCTAATGTGAACATTTTTAGTGCAGGTCTGCAGGAATGATTTTGTTGGGCGTTGCCAACGAGAAAATGCTGCAGATGCCTAGGTTTTTCAATGACTAATGAGTCATAACAGACTTATTGTTTACGCGAATGATGTATGACTGAGAGATGAAAGAAAACAGTTCATCTAATAGTAAAATGATTAACCGGAACTGGGTTTTGAAGCGCAAACGTAGAAAACTTCCTTATGGACCTGATGTATCTAATGGTAAAGAAGACAATTCAGCTGCATCGGGGTCTGCAAGAAATACCTCTTCAGCTAAACGCAAACTAAAGACTGAGATAATTAATGAGCGATTTTCATCCAAAAAGAAAGGAAATGATGGAGTGAGTTGTTGTTGTTGTTGTTATTATTATTATTATTTTCTACTTTGTTCTTCCTTTTGTGATCATTATAGAGTTCAATTTTTTCGTCATTAATCCAGTATTTTCAGAAATTTGCAAAGTCTAGTTTCAATCTGAGTACTGAATGCAAAAAATATATTGTGTTAGAGTCAAATATGCATACATTGCAACATATGTTCTATGTTTTTTGAAGTTGCTAATGCAACATCTAATCCTGTGGAGATACAACGTAAAAAGTCCGTTATTATGGATATTTGCTTTATTATTCTTTAATGTTCATGTGACTTGAAGCATTCACTAACATCATTTGTTTTGTGGGCCTATTCTATGATGCAGTATTTTTATGAGTGTGTGGTCTGTGACCTCGGTGGTAACTTGTTGTGTTGCGATAGCTGTCCTCGCACCTATCATCTCCAGTGTCTTACTCCACCTCTTAAGGTATCTTCTATTTTCCTATTTTATTCTAGCTGATTTATTCATGAAGAATTTTTCCTCTCTTTTGATGTACTAATGCTCAAGACTTTTGTTGGTTGCTAAATTTATCATCTGAAGCGTATCCCAATGGGAAAGTGGCAATGTCCAAACTGTCAGAAAGGTGTTCTGCTAGAGCCCACAAGTAATTTGGATGCAATTTCAAAACGAGCAAGGACAAAGATTGTTACCCCAAAGCTGGGTTCTGGAATCAAGTCATCTGAAAGAGAAAAAATATCCCAGATATTTGGCAATACTATAATTTCTAAGAAAAGGTCCTCAAGCAAAGGAAAGTCTGTTTTAAGTCGTGGTGTAAAATCTCCTGAAAAGAAAGTAGTCTCCTCCCAAGTAGATATGTCTTCTAGTGTCAAGTCGGGAAGTTTACCTGATGATGCTTCTTTAGCAGGTATTTCATCATCATTAAATGTTGAAGATGAAAAACAATCTGAGGAGTCCCCAGTGGACTCCGAAGATAAGAATTCAACCTCTCCTCTAAAGGAAGCTTCATCTCCCAAAGTTCCAATGTCAAATCCAACTGATGAAGATTCTGAGGCGCTTTCTTCTCTCGATGTGAAGCCCAGCTTGGTTAGTAACAATGCTCCTGAAGGAAATACTGTTGTACTTGCAATTAGTGCCGTGGCTGAGGAGGCAAGAAAGCGAAGATATAAAGCTAATGATGAGAAGAGTAAAAAGAAGTCTAAGACTGACAAGGGGAAAGCTGTTGTTAATGTTTCAAAACAGCATGGGTCTGGAGTTAATACCGCAAAACCTGGAAGCAGTAAATCGCGAAGAAAGCATAAATCTGTTAACTGTCGTGTTTCAGCATCTTCATCGAAGCAAGACACTGGAATCAAGAATTCTGATGTGCCGGGAAAAGATGAGGTATCTATCAGTTTTTTTCTCTGTTGGTATCATCCTTAAACCATCCTTAAACTTCCGGATATTCTTGTAATTAGACTATGTTGAATTTTATCTGTTAAGCTTAAGGCAACTTCAGGAAGTAATACTTTGGGACCTAGCACCACCTTCTTATCTATACAATCTTTAAGTGTGGATGTGTGTATCTGCTGGTGCGTATCTTTGTGTGTGATTTAATTCACTTTTGTTCTTTGTAGTTTGGATCTACCTTTTTAATCACTTAGAAGTTTTTTTTTTTTTTTTTTTTTTTCCTTCTTCGTCTTCTGAATCCATATACCCTCATCCTGTTGGCATTGTCTTTATGTGCTTCTATCATTTGTCAGCGTTTTCATTTCACTAATTACTTGTATCATCATTGCTGCTGCTAATGTTGGATAATGTTGCTTTTGTGAGCACTAGTACGTAGTTAACTTTATTGTTTTTGCAGAATCTTCTTGAGGATGTGAAAAACCGACTATTCGATACGGATAAAGAAGGGAATCAGGTTGTTGACACACTGATATGTGAAAACAGTGCTGTGGCCGAATCCCTGCAGGTAAAAGAATCAATGAAAATGGGTCAAGTTGCTTTTCTCAATACTTACAAAATGTTCTTTTGCTTGAGTTAATGATTATTGCCCTGACTGCTGATGTGCTTCTTACATTCCTAAACCACAGGTTGATCGTATTCTGGGATGTAGAGTTCAGGGCTATAACAATGACTCCTCACATCACTTATCTGTGTCAGTTTCTGATGACCGTTCCGATGAATTACTACTTCCAGAAAGCCAAAACAGAATATCTGAGGAGAATTGTGCCTCTAATCATGAGTTGGATATGGGCGCGGGTGAAATTCTTACTGAAAGCACAGGAAATGACGTAAAGAGTGTTGATACAGAAGAATGTATGAGAGATGATATCAGAGTAGATAAACTACACGTATACAAAAGATGTGTGAATAAAGAAGGTAAAAAAGGGGATGGAATGGATTTGGCGAAGAAAAATTTAAAAAATGAAGGATCTACTGCCGTGACTGTTAAAAAAAAAGATGAATCTGCTGTGCCTACACAGGAGTCAGGGAAAACAAATGAAAAATTGGTCTCAGATGAGAATATGGATTCTACCTTGAAAAGCCATGATGATGCTGAAGTTCCCCAAATTTGTGAAACAAATGTCTTTAATGAAAGCAAGGACAAAAAGGATGTAGATACAGACATAGGAAGCGGTGATGGTGCTGAAAAAAAAAATCAGGAGCCCTCTGTTGCTGGACGTGCAAATGTTGATGGAGAGACTGTTCTCTATGAGTTCTTAGTCAAATGGGTAGGAAAGTCCCATATCCATAATAGTTGGGTCCCTGAGTTTGAGCTGAAAGTCCGAGCTAAGAGAAAACTGGAGAACTACAAGGCAAAGTATGGGATATCTCTTATAAACGTCTGCGAGGAAAAATGGAAGCAACCGCAGAAGATAATAGCTCTTCGTTCATCCAATGATGGTGGTCGTGAAGCTTTTGTGAAATGGACCGGACTGCCTTATGATGAATGCACTTGGGAAAGTTTGGATGAGAATGTTGTTAAGAAATCTCTGCATTTGGTTGATTTGTTTTATCAATTTGAGCGTCAAACAATAGAAAAAGATGTTTCTAAGGATGAATTACCAAGTCGGAAGGCTGATTCTCAGCAGAATGAAATAGCTGCTCTTGTGGAGCAGCCTAAGGAGCTTAAAGGAGGTTTGTTATTTCCACATCAGCTTGAAGCACTGAATTGGTTGCGTAAATGCTGGCATAAATCCAAAAATGTGATACTAGCTGATGAGATGGGCCTCGGGAAGACAGTATCTGCTTGTGCTTTCATTTCATCATTATATTTTGAGTTCAAAGCTACTCTTCCTTGTCTGGTCTTGGTTCCACTGTCCACAATGCCTAATTGGCTTGCTGAGTTTGCATTATGGGCTCCGGACTTGAATGTTGTGGAGTATCATGGCTGTGCTAAAGCAAGGGCCACAATTCGCCAGTATGAATGGCATGCAAGTAATCCAAATGAGTCAAATAAGAAAACGGCTGCTTATAAATTTAACGTCCTCTTAACTACATATGAAATGATCCTCGCGGATTCCTCGCATCTACGAGGAGTTCCTTGGGAAGTTCTTGTAGTTGATGAGGGGCATCGTCTAAAGAATTCCGGAAGTAAACTTTTCAGCTTGCTTAATACATTCTCTTTCCAGCACCGTGTGCTTTTGACTGGTACTCCTCTTCAGAACAATATCGGTGAGATGTATAACTTGCTTAATTTCTTGCAGCCAGCATCATTCCCTTCCCTATCTTCTTTTGAGGAGAATTTTAATGATCTTACAACAGCAGAAAAAGTGGATGAATTGAAAAAACTTGTTTCTCCACATATGCTTCGTAGGCTTAAAAAGGATGCTATGCAAAACATTCCCCCCAAGACTGAAAGAATGGTTCCTGTCGAGCTTTCATCCATCCAAGCTGAATATTACCGTGCTATGCTGACCAAGAATTATCAGATTTTGCGAAATATTGGGAAAGGGGTTGCACAACAATCAATGCTTAATATTGTGATGCAATTAAGAAAGGTCTGCAATCATCCATATCTCATACCTGGCACAGAGCCTGATTCTGGGTCAGTTGAATTCCTTCATGAAATGCGGATAAAAGCTTCAGCCAAGTTGACTTTGTTGCATTCTATGCTTAAGATCTTATACAAAGAAGGTCACAGAGTCCTCATCTTCTCTCAGATGACGAAATTGCTTGATATCCTTGAGGATTACTTGACTATAGAATTTGGACCTAAAACGTATGAGAGAGTAGATGGTTCTGTTGGTGTGGCCGATCGTCAAAGAGCAATTGCACGGTTCAACCAAGATAAAAGTCGATTTGTTTTTTTGTTATCAACACGTTCATGTGGTCTTGGGATTAATTTGGCAACTGCTGACACAGTCATTATTTATGATTCTGATTTCAACCCACATGCTGATATCCAGGCCATGAATCGAGCACATCGAATTGGACAGTCAAATAGACTTTTGGTGTACCGGCTTGTAGTTCGTGCCAGTGTTGAAGAAAGAATATTGCAGCTTGCAAAGAAGAAACTTATGCTTGATCAGCTTTTTGTTAACAAGTCTGGATCCCAAAAGGAAGTGGAAGATATTCTAAAATGGGGGACAGAGGAGCTGTTTAATGATTCTCTTAGTATTGATGGTAAAGATACAGGCGAAGATAGTAACAAAGATGAGGCAGTGGTAAATATTGAATATAAGCAGAGGAAGAGGGGTGGTGGTTTGGGTGATGTTTATCAGGATAAGTGTACAGATGGCAGCAACAAGATTGTGTGGGATGAAAATGCGATTATGAAGTTGCTTGATCGGTCGAATCTGCTGTCTGGATCAACTGATATTGCTGAGGGGGACATGGAGAATGATATGCTTGGTTCAGTAAAGGTAAAATATTAAACCCTGTATGATATATTGATTTTGTGTGTAGTGAAGTCTTTTGACGTTTAATCTTATGTCGTGACTCGTATGCAAAAGCCATTTGAAGAATAGGATGTTGTCATTAATGCAATAAAAGTATTAGCATATTGGACTTACTTTGTAGAATACTAGAATTATCCAAAAGAAACAAATAGTCTCCATTACACTTCTTTTTTGTTGGACAGTCTATGATATACTGAACAAAAACTAAAACATAGAATAAGTGTGAATCCTCTGTTGTCTTTATATAACTTTTCCAATTGATGTTTTGATCAGTCTCTTGAGTGGAATGATGAGCCAACTGAAGAACAAGGAGGTGCTGAATCTCCTCCTGGTATGACGGATGATCTGTCCGTACAAAGTTCTGATAAAAAGGACAACATGGTTATTGTTACCGAAGAAAATGAGTGGGACAGACTATTGCGTGTGAGGTAAGAACTTCTCTTGTAATTCTCATCTCATACTAGCAGAGTGTTTACTTAATGGACTATTATTGTCTCTGCTAATATCATTGGGTTTTATAGGTGGGAGAAATATCAAAGTGAAGAGGAAGCAGTTCTTGGTCGTGGGAAGCGTCAACGAAAAGCTGTTTCTTACAGGGAAGCATATGCTCCACACCCTAGTGAAGCATTGAGTGAGGTAATCTATCTAAAAGTAAATGATTTGTGTTTGTTTAAGTTCGTCTTTCGAATCAAATCCTTCATATCACAGATGCCATTTTGAAGGTCTTTATATGCATGTTTGTAAAATAAAACAGTATATCTTGTTGACTAACTGCTGCTTAACCATTGTACAAGTGATTTTTGATTGCGGATAAAGCTTGTTTAATGGTGGCTGTCTTTGTCTAATATTTTGTTTTTTGTGTAGTATATTTTCTCATATTCTTGTACAAAAATTTAGGGAAAGAATTCTATTAAGATGGTAAAGACTAGAAACTACGGAATATCTCATATTCTTGTATGTAAATGTTGGATGAAGAATTGTCTTACAATAGGAGAGACTAGAAAATGCCTAGATATTTCAAAGCTAATGGGCATGTTCTTCACATTTGGTAGCAAACCCTGAAGCTGTTTTAGATACGTTGGATAAATTTACCAGGGATTCCAACCTAATATCTCTTTCCATCTGATATGTGATTTCGAGCTTTAGGGACATACTTTGTTTAGCAATCTCTCTCTGGGCATGAAAGAATCATTGCATTAAACCAGGAAGGTCATTGCCCTCTGAACACACAAAAAAGGGCCAAATTCTGAAAGCCTCATTGGGTAGAGATAAGGACAATGGAGCTAATCAAGAGAAGCAATGTCCATGCAGTCCAGATCCCATCTGCATAAATACTGAGATCGAGATTCAAACATTCAAGAAACCCAATAAAAACTAAAATGATATTAATAGAATTGGACAGTCAAGTACTGGTGGTCTCTTTGTCAGTATCTACCTGTAAAGACTTCAAGGATGTGCCATTATCTTTGTTTCAATATTTTAGAAAAGTCTTTTATATGGTTTTTCTTTTGTATTTTGATTGATTTTTTTTTTCCTTGCTGTTAAGAGATGAGAACTTTTTGTTTTCTCTTGTAACATTTTTTTTTGATAACATGAGTTGTTTCTTACATTAAAAGGAAAAAAACGCTACTTTTGCATGTACCACATTATAAATAAGCCAAATGCATACCGGCATCTCTAAATTACAATGTTTTCATGTCTAAGACATTCAAGTAAAAAATCTGGAAGAGGTCCAAAAGGGATTTACCAAGGATTCGGGACAAAATTTCCATTTGAAGAATGTTAAAATAGTTTAGGACCTAAAGATTTCAAGAGAGAGAGAGAACGGAACTTTGATGAATGAGCTATGATTTCTAAAGAATTTTGGCCCCAAATGTGAACTATGTGGGGGAAGAGTTCTAATTGAAATGTATGCTTGTAAGCTCGTGGTTGTAATTCCATTTATTTGTTATTCTTCCCGTGTGTTGGTGTTGGTTTTAATCGTTTGTTCTTACAACAGAGTGGTGGGGAGGAGCGTGAGCCAGAGCCAGAGCCTGAGCGGGAATACACACCTGCAGGTCGAGCATTGAAAGCAAAGTAGTAAGTACAAATTTTGAAAATGTATTGATTCATTTAATCCAGAAAAGGGCCACAAACTCTTTGGTCAACACTCAAGTACAATATGAAATTAAAATATGGGTTGATGCTTAATGTCTTAAATTCATTGGGCAGTGCTAAGCTCCGTGCCAGGCAAAAAGAGCGTCTTGCTCAAAGGAATGCAGTTAAAGAATCTTATCCTACTGAAAAATTGCCACTTGAGTCATCCCCTCAGTGTCCTCCAAACAATGCTGAAGATTGTGCCGAGCAAGCATCTGGACCAGTTCAATCTGCCACAGAGAAGTCTTTAATAATTGACTTAGAGGACAAACAATATGATGCTCCCAAGAGGAAGACTGAATCTCCTTTAAGGCTTGGGAGGCTATCAAAAAGCAAAATTAGCAGTCATCTTGATCGTTCTGTTAATCCTTTTGACCATCCTTCTTCTGACATATTCCTTCCAAGCCACCAGCTTTCTGGACCAAATTATACCTACTCATCATTCAACAGTAATTTATTACCAGTTCTCGGGCTCTGTGCCCCCAATGCTAATCAAATAGAATCCTCACATAAGAAGGTTTCAAGGTCAAACGGCAGACAAAGTCGGCCCGGATCTGGACCGGAGTTTCCATTTAGTCTAGCTCCTCAGCCTGGCACTTTGACCGAGACAGACATAAGTGTTGAGACTCTTACAAACAGAATGAAATTATCAGATGCTTCGCCAGATTTTTCACAACAGCAACCTAAGAGTGGCATCCCAGATGGTCGTTTCCCGCTGAGCCTGGTATACTCTTGCTCTATGTTTGAGTTTTTGGTTTATTAAAGATTGTTTTATTAATGTGCATGATTGAGAGCCTTTATTTGTTTGCAGTATTCTCCAACTGTCCAAGGATAGTGTTCTGATCGTTTAGAATGTTCTTTTGTTACTTTCTCTGATTTTCAGGATAAGATGCCATTACCAAACTTTCCATTTGACGAGAAATTGCTACCAAGATTCCCACTTTTGTCTAAGAGCATGCCGCGTTCACATCTCGACTTTTTACCTAGCTTGTCTTTGGGCAGCAGAGAAGAATCTGTTAATGGTTCTTTGCAAGATCTTCCTACAATGCCATTGATGCAGAATTTAAAACTGCTGTCACAAGATGCACCGAGACATAATCAACAAGAGAGAGAGGCACCTCCTACCTTGGGTTTGGGACATATGCCGATTATGTTTTCATCATTTCCTGAAAACCATAGGAAGGTGCTTGAAAACATAATGATGAGGACTGGTTCTGGATCAAGCAACTCACTTAAAAAGAGAGCGAAAGGAGACAGCTGGTCAGAAGATGAACTTGATTTCCTGTGGATCGGGGTTCGTAGGCACGGGAGAGGTAATTGGGAAGCAATGCTTAGAGACCCCAGGTTAAAGTTTTCGAAGTATAAAACTTCAGAAGACTTATCAGCCAGGTGGGAGGATGAACAACTCAAGATACTAGATGGCTCAGTTTATCCAGTACAGAAATCAACCAAGTCAACAAAGTCTGCCAAATCTTCATCATTTCCTGGCATTTCTGATGAAATGATGACAAGGGCACTACAAGGGAGTAGATTTGTTACACCGCCAAAGTTTCAAACCCACCTGACAGACATGAAATTGGGTTTTGGTGGTCTTGGACCCAACATACCACATTTTGAAGCATCAGATAGATTGGGTTTGCAAAAAGAGCCATTTCCCCCTGTTCCATCTTGGTTTCATGACAAATATCATGCAAATAACTCAGGAGATTCTGCTGCTGGGCCTTCTGATAGACCGGGAACTTCTTCAAATATACCTGTTGAGAAGCCTTTTCTACTCAATTCTTACGGTACCAGTTACTTAGGTTCGATTGGTCTGGATTGCTCTGGCAGCCACGATGTAAAGGGAAAGGCAGGTGAACAGGTTGGGAGTAGGTATGGAAAATTGCCTAGTTTTCTTGATAAATCTCTAGAACTTCTGCGTGAATCAACCAATATTTTAGGCAGTGGTGAATCCACTGGTACAGCATTGCTGCCTGACCCTAGGAGAGAGCTCTTGCATCAGAAGGGGGAAGATGTAGCTGGACCTAGCTCTGCAAAGGACAAGCTGCCTCATTGGCTGCGGGAAGCTGTAAGTGCTCCGGCAAAGCCTCCGGATCCAGAGCTGCCACCCACTGTGTCAGCGGTCGCACAATCAGTTCGGTTACTATATGGCGAAGACAAACCAACGATTCCTCCATTTGTGATCCCTGGCCCGCTGCCTCCTTTACCGAAGGATCCAAGGCGGAACTTAAAGAAGAAAAGGAAACAGAAGCCACATCTGCTAATGCGGGTTCCTCCGGATATTGCTGGAAGTAGCGAGGACATGCTTGGCGATAACGCGTCAAGCTCTATTCCCTTGGCCCCATCATTTTCACTGCTTCCTCAAGCAGCAGTGCCGAAGGGTGAATCTGACCTCAACTTGCCTCCACTCCATTTAAATATGATAATCCCATCATCCTCATCAACACATGTGAAACAGCAGAAGAAAGCAAGCACTGGCTTGTCCCCGTCCCCCGAAGTGCTTCAGTTGGTAGCATCCTGTGTTGCTCCAGGCCCACACCTTTCATCGGTTTCTGGCAGAACCTCAAACTTTCTTGATGCCAGGCCCACGTTACCAAAACCCGTTGACCGAGTGGGATGTTCGGACTTGCAAAGTTTATTGGGAGAAGAGGAAGAAAAACAGGATTCATCTCTTAAGGTACGGACATCAGTTCCAGAAGATAAAGTAGATGATCCTGAAAGTGGGGATTCCAGCAAAACTCATTCGGATCCTTCCAGAAACAAACAGCCTGATGAACCCGATATAGAGGAAATATCTTCTGAAGGAACTGTCTCAGATCATCCTTTGAGTGATAAGGAGTCGTAGCTGTAATTTGGTAACTGAAAATTGAAAAGGATGATATTCTTTAGTACTGCTAGAAACTCTTCTCCGATGTGCTGGAATTTTTGTAGGCGTTGTTAAGCGAGTGATGGCTTTGCCAATATAGGGTCGTTTAGAACATCTCATGTAAAGCTTCTGTTAGAGAATGAAAATATAGTGCTGCATTGTTTCAGCCTCCTCTTCGATTCATGTGCTTTCTTTCTTATTCCATCTCTCAAGACCATCTGTTAAGAATGACACCATCTCCAGGGCTATAAACTGGCGTTCAACTTGGAGAGTCTCTTCGGCTATTTTCTCATAACAATTGGGCAAGCTGCGGCTTTCTTTAGCGTTGGAAAACAGAGCTCCAAAATTTCGTAACGTGTTGTAGAACGAAGAGTCCAAAGATTCCTGAACGAGCCGTCTTTTGCTCTCGAGTGATGAGCTCGAGCATATGATGGTCAGAGGACTTCACTTTCAGGTACTGTTATACTGTATAAGCAATTTATGCAGTTTTGACTATTGCCCTTTCCCTCTGTTTGTTTGAGAGTGTTGAGGGCATTTGGGAAGGATGTTGTTCTTGTGGTTTAGCTACAAATATCTGAACTCCCTTTTTACACAATTATTTCCTTGGTGTGGGTGAGCGTTAACAGACATTTCACATCAAGAAGTGTTCAACCTATGGTGTTAAGCATTGTAACCATTTTGTATACAATTTCATATATTATAGCGGAATGATAGTTAAGGATCATAAAAGAATCGGATATTATCATTCAGAAGAATGTACTTTGACTAGAAGGCATTAGTGCTATTTGTTTAGGGGGGAAAAAAAGAAAAAAGAAAAAAGAAAAAAGGAATTAGAAGAATAAAACGTCTCGGTGCTCGACATTGCTGGTGATATATATATGTGCTCTCACATTTGAGAAGCAGGAGATATATTGTGATAGTAGAACTGTGAAGTAAATAACAATTTTTTCTACCATTGCTAGTGCCCTTGGAGAAGAATCATAGTTTTTGCCCTTTTATAGCATAAAAAGGGGAGATGATTTTTTTGAGGGGAATAAAAAAGGAAGATTTAAGTAATAGGGTGTTCGGGAGAGTAGTTTAAATCATCAGTTTGAGTTTGAGAACTATAATATGTAAAAGCTTTACACGATAGCATGTGAGAGTTTTACGTTGTTTATACTTTGAACTATTTCTCTTCCAAACACCCTATAAATAACATTTTTACACTAAATAACTGAAGTAAAAAATTGGTTTTGAAAATCTTTGTAATAAATAGTAGTAAATATAAAATTTACTTGGTAAATTATTTTTTGCGTGTAGTAAATTTGTTACTTACTACAATTATTTTGAAGACATGCTATTTACATACAATTGATTATGTAAAAGTGTTATGTACTATAATTTTAGCATAATCATCCATGTTACACAAACAAGGTGTTACTTACAATTAGTTTTGTAAAAGCATCATTTATTAAAATTTTTGGTTAAAAAAGAGATTAATCATCCATGTTTGCACCCTTCGTAAGGTTCTGGGTTGTAAAGCTATAATTCTTTTCAATTTTTTGGACTAAAAATTACCCTACATAACATGTTAATCAAAGTAGAATTGAAGTACATTAATTTTTTAATATTCTTAAAATACATAATTACGCAGTAATCACCATAACGGTTTTCATGTTTGTTTAAAGTATATAGTAATTAGGGCGATTGGTATGCAGTAAGCGGTAGGAATTATATTTCCAAGAAAGTGATAGTTGTCAAAAAATATGGAATGAAATTCTCTCTTATTCTATGAGGCACTAGAAAACAATTATATATACATTGTACACTGTTAATTTACTGAAACCAGAAAAATAGGAAAGAATAAAACTAAAATATTCTATTCCTAAATTAGTTTCCCGTATCAAGGGAAATTAGTTTCCCGTATCAAGGGATTTCCCCCATATTAAGGGATTTCCACAACTAATTTTTCTTTCCCTGATAATTTACAAGATCAGAAACCACCCTAAAAATCAACCACCGGTTTTCCAACACTCCCCCTCAAGCTGATGAATAGATATCATCCATTCCCAGCTTGGATATAATCATTGAGAAGTCATGACCACTAAGTCCTTTTGTAAACACATCTGTGAGTTGCTCTTTTGTATGCACATAGGAAGTACAAATCAACTTGCTATCTAACTTCTCCTTTATAAAGTGCCTGTCGATCTCGATATGCTTTGTCCTATCATGCTATACCGGATTATGAGCAATATTGATTGCTGATTTGTTGTTGCAGTATAGCCACATAGGCTCCTACCATTTTTTTCTTGAGGTCTTCAAGGATGATCTTCAACCACATTAACTCGCACACGCCTTGAGCCATAGCCCTGAACTCTGCTTCTGCACTTGATCGAGCTACCACATTTGTTTCTTACTTCTCCATGTAACTAGATTACCACCTAGGAATGTGCAGTAACCTGTGGTGGAATGTCTGTCAATTGGAGATCCCGCATAGTCTGCATCAGTATAAGCTTCAAGAATCAGCCCCTCACCTTTCTTGAATAAAATTCCCTTTCCTGGATTGGCCTTCAGGTAGTGGAGTATCCAGTTTGCAGCTTGTAAGTGTACTTCCTTAGGATTATGCATGAACTGACTTATTACACTAACGACATAAGCAATGTCTGACCGAGTGTGTGCCAAATATATAAGCTTCCCAACCAATTTCTGGAATCCTTCCTTGTCCACTGCCTTATCATCATTTGCCTCTCCAAGTTTGTGATTGGGATCAATCGGAGTTGACGCAGGTTTGCACACTAATTTACCAGTTTCCTTCAAGAGGTCAACTACATACTTCTGTTGGGAAATAAAGATACCTTGTTGAGATCGAGGTACTTCTATCCCGAGGAAGTATTTCAGTCTCCCCAAGTCTTTTATCTCAAATTCCTTTGCCAAGCATTTTTTGAAGACTTTTTTTTCTTTCCCATCATTCCTAGTAACAATTATGTCATCAACATACACTAGAGCAGTAACTCCCCCTTAAGCCGTGTGTTTGATGAATAATGTATGATCTTCTTGACTTTGCTTATACCTAGTATTGAGCATTACTTTTGTAAACTTGCCGAACCAAGCTCTAGGTGATTGCTTGAGTCCATATAACGGCTTTTTTAGTTTGCAAACCTTGTTCCCTTTAATTTTTTCTCCAAAGCCTGGTGGAATCTGCTTGTGTATCTCCTCCTTTAATTCACCATGAAGGAAGGCATTCTTTACATCAAACTATTGCAAGTTTGCAGCCAAGGACAATAAAACCCTCACTGTATTCATCTTAGCTACTGGTGCAAATGTCTCTTGATAGTCCACTCCATAGGTTTGTGTATAGCCCCTTAGCAACCAAGCTCGCCTTGTATCTCTCTAGGGACCCATTGGATCTGTACTTCACAGTGAACACCCATTTGCAACTCCACGATTTTGTGGCAGCTCCACGATTTCCCATGTTATGTTTTCTCAAGTGCCTCCATTTCTACTCTCATAGCTTCTCTTTACTTCTCATTCGATAAAGCCTCAGATTAAGTATTAGGAATTGGGATGGCATTTAAGTTGGTTAAGAAGCTTTTGTAAGATGAAGAAAATCTATGAAAAGACACTGATTTGGCCAGTGGATACCTTAGATGTTTAGTGCATTCTCTTGTCCCTTTTCTTAAGGCAATAGGTACACTATAATCAGATGAAATAGGAAAGAAGACTGGATTTGTGCATACCTCATTTTCAGGAGTAGGAGTTGAGTTTTGGACTTACATAGGATCAGGTTCTGGATTTCTCCTTCTCGAGTACACCTGCACATACCTCCTAGTGTCAAGTGTGTCATTAGTAGGGACTGGTACATTGATTTTAGGGTTTGGATCCTGTAGGGATAATTCGGGCTGTATGGACCATTCTGGCTACATGGAAGACTCCTGTGGACATGATCTAGACTGAGATGAGTTAGGTTGTTAGGTAGGTAAGTCTAGGAAAAGTAGATCTTTTGCCTTATCTTCCCAAATAGAGTCTGACTCCCCCTGAAGATAAGGCTGAGAGAAAAAAGATTGGCGTTCCTCAAAAGTGACATCAACTGAGATACAAAATTTGCATGTTAGTGGGTGGTAGCACTTGTAGCCTTTCTGCGTTGGAGAATACCCGACAAACACACACTTGATTGAACATGGGTATAATCTACCTCTGTTGTGGCTGGACACATGAACAAAAGCAAGAAAACCAAAGACTCGAGGAGTGACATTATTTGTTGTTCGAATATGAGGATAAAACTTTGAGAGAATTTGCATAGGGGTTTGATTGTCTAATACTTTAGAGGGTAGTTGATTTATAATGTGGGCTGCAGTAAGGACGGCTTCCCCCCAATATGATTTTAGAACTTAGTTTTGAAAGAGCAAAGCACGGGTTGTGGCAAGTAAGTGACCATTTTTTCTTTCCGCAACTCCATTCTGTTGAGGAGTATTTATACAGGATGATTCATGAACTCTCCCTTGTTGGAGAAAATATGGTGAAAGAGATTGGTTAAAATAATCTCTAGCATTATCAGATCGGAACCGTTTTATTTTGACACCAAATTGATTATGTATCATGGCAATGAAGTTGGGAAAGAACAATGGTCACATCATATTTTTGTTTGAGAAGGAAAATCTATGAGACTCTGGTGCAATCATCAATAAAAGAAACAAACCATCGTGCTATTGTAATATTGGGAATTCTAGAGAGGGCCTATATATCAGTATGAATTAAATAAAAAGGAAAAGAACTTTTATTATTGCTTATTGGAAAAGAAACCCTTTTATGCTTAGTAAATTAACATACATCACAATGAAAGCTCTCAACATTAACACCCTTAAACAAGGACAAAAACATTGTCTTTAAAACAGTAATTGAAGGATGACCAAAACGAAAATGGTGACACCAAATGACATCATTATTGGAAGCCAAAAATCAAGACTCTGAGGAAACATACTTGACAATAGGTGAATGTGTGACTGATGCATCGAGATAGTAGAGACCACCCATTTCTTTAGCAAGTCCACTCTTCTTCCCTGAAACCTGATCCTGAAATACACAGTGAGAGGGATAAAACAAGACATTACAGTTCATATCACGGGTTAGTTTGTGAATAGATATAAGACTAGTGGACAATTTTGGAACATGGAGGACATCTTTTAATAACAAGGATGGACTTAACTGAATGTGGCCAACACTAGCCATTGTGGTAACAGAACCATCAGCAACAACAATTTTCCTATTGCTAGGACGAGGTGAATTTGTTGTAAAATGGATTGAGGAAGGTGTCATGTGATCTGTGACTCCTGAGTCAATGACCCAAGAGTTCTGTGGAAATCTGTCCAAGGCATTTAATCCATGAGAAGTGACTTACTAGAGAGGGCTAATGAACAGGAACTACTGGGTTACTCCAATGACCCTAATAAACTTCGAAGCTTCTCAATTTTGGCCTGATTAAAGTGGTCGGGAGTAGTCTCTCTAGGTGGCTGTGAGACCGAGTTTTATGGAGTGGAAACTTGATGAGCTTGCTATTGACCTTTTTGATCACGTCATTGGCCCCACTCTTAGCTTGATGTAGCAGGTTTTTCTTGCAGTTTCCAACAGCGATCCTTGGTGTGTCTCGGCTTCTTACAGTAGGTGCACCAAAGTTTATCTCGAGAGTCACTTTGGGAGGTTTCCTTGGAATTATTTAGGTTGTTGTTGACTTGTGCAACCATGGCAGATCCTTCAGTTGTCGCTGGTTCAAGCATAATTCCTCTTCAACTCTCTTTAGCCCGAATCAAGGCATTAACCTCATTTAACGATGGGACATCTTCCTTGCCAAGAATCTGAACCTGGACTAGATCAAATTTTGCATTCAGGCCAACTAAAAAAATCATACACTCGATCTTTCTCAATAAATTTCTTGAAGATCATGGCATCTTTGGGACACTTTGTCTCAAGAACCCGATAATGTTCTAGTTTTTGCCATAAATTTTGCAGCATATTTGCATATTCGGTTACTGTTTAGTTGCCCTATTTTGCAGCGACGGTCTTCACTTTGACTTTATACACACAGGCAGCATCTTTGGCCTTAGAGTAAGTTTGGTGAAGGGTATCCCAAATGTGTTTTGCAGAAGTGAGAAACACGCACGTATCGCTAATTTTCGGTGTCATTGAACTCCATAGCCAGGACATAATCAAGGAGTCCTCTTCATCCCAAGCATCAAAATTCGGTTACCCGGTTTTGGTCCTATATCAAGAAGATGTCGAAATTTTCCTTTGCCTTTTAGGTACGTACGAACCAATTGAGACCACTTCAAGTAGTTTTGACCATTGAGTGGGTAAGAATGGGATATATTCTGCAACTCACTAGCAGAAAGATGGGGTTTTGTCGCTCCTTCATTAGATTGAAGAGGGTTGTTTGTTTTAGCAATCTTAGACATCATAGACTATAAAAAATACTAGTTGTGGATGCCTACACAACAAGAAGAAGACGAAAAAGGAATGTCGGTAATGAAGGCCAACAATGAATCGGTTGTGAAGGTCGAGAGAGAATAGACCCAAACTCGACAATGAAGGCCGAAAAAAATCCCAGAGACGTGAATCTCTACAGCTCTGAGACCATGACAAAAAACATGGAATGAAATTCTCTCTTATTCTATTAGGCACTAGAAAACAATTATATATACATTTTACACTGTCTATTTACTGAAACTAGAAAAATAGGAAAGGATAAAACTAAAATATTCTATTCCTAAATTAGTTTCCTGTATCAAGGGATTTCTCCCATATCAAGGGATTTCCACAACTAATATTTCTTTCCCTAATAATTTACAGGATCAGAAACCACCCTAAACATCAGCCATCGGTTTTCCAACAATAGTAGGCAATATGATTATCAAGAAACTAATATTATCACGTTTGGTTGTACATAAAAATCTTCTATTAAATTCCTATGAATAATATGTTACTGTGTTTAGTTGTAATAAGAATCCCGTATAATTGACAAAAATAATTGTGATATTAACATTAAATATATTAATGTAGTATGTTAGTACTAATATTAAATAATAATAACAATATAAATATGAATAATAAAAAATATTATATATAATTTAACTTTAATATTACTATTCATATTAATAATACTATTCATATTGATATTAGACTATTAAATTATTATTATTGTTAATGCTATCATTATCATTATTATTAAATAATAATTATTTTATATGAATATAATATTTATATTTATATTATATAAAAATTTTAATTAATAATCATAGGAGTGATATTTAACAATATATTAGTATTAAAATGTTGTATATAATATATAATATATTGATATGAATATAAATAATAATAAAAATATAATTTTTAATAATGTATTATTATTTATATTAATAGTAACATTAAATCAAAATATTGTTATAAAAATATTATACATAGTTAATTATATTTTATATTTATTATTATTATAATAGTATTAATATAATTTAATATTGATATTATCATGAATATTACTATTATACTATTCATATTGATATTACTATTATATTATTATTATTATTATTAGTCTTATTATTAAATTATTATTATTTTATATTTATATTATATAATAAATAGTATTAAATTATTTTTATTTTATTTTATTTTATATTATGGTGCTTATATATATTATATACTAGTATTAATTAATAACAATATATTACTTAAATATTGTATGTGTAATATATTATATATTTATTATTATTGTTAATGTTATTATTATTTTTATTATTAAATTATTATTTTAATAATAATATAATTATGTTAACATATTATATATAATATATAATGTATTTTTTATGGTAAATAATATATAATATATGGACATGAATATGAATATGAATATAAATAATAATAAAAATATAATTCTTTATATAATAATATAATAATATTATTATTATATAAAGATATAATGTATTATTATTATTTAATATAATAATAATATAATTATATAATATGTAATATATTATATATTTATTATTATTGTTAATGTTATTATTATTTTATTATTAAATTATTATTTTAATAATAATATAATTATGTTAAAATATTATATATAATATATAATGTATTTTTTATGGTAAATAATATATAATATATGGACATGAATATGAATATGAATATAAATAATAATAAAAATATAATTCTTTATAATATATTATATCTTATTAATATATATTGATATTAACATTAAAAAATAATATTAAGTTATGATAATATTATAAATATTTAATAATTTTTATATTATTTATTTATTATCATCATTATGGACGATGTGAGATTCTCATAGCCTTGAGATTTTTGGGAATATAAATATCACATTGTTAAGTGGGATTTATATTACCCCACAATGGGATAAAGTTAATCTCATAGGATTGAGTTTTTTATGAATCCAAAAATCATAATTTCTATACTAAATGTGGGAGTCATGCATTTTCTCATTCCCACACTCAAGATTGTTGCATACCAAACGTCTTGAAAAGGTCTTTGAATTTTTAACATTATGATAATTTAGTCATTGAATTAATTTAGCAGGTTAAAATAATCTTTGAACTTTTAATATTGTGAAATTGTCATAATTATGTAGTAATAACCATAATGATTTTCATGTTTGTTTAAACTACATAGTGACTATTATAATTTTGTGCCAATATAATGACTTTCGTACTTATACAATTACGTTTTGCAACTAACCAGTCATACATTCTTCATTTCTTGGTTACATTCTTTGGTCCTTGTTGATTTTAATTTTTGATTTACATGGTGTTTGGTAGTGGTGGTTTGCACTAATTTCTCAGTTATAAACAGTGTAAAGTTCTTACATACTACAGTAACAATAAAAAAAATAAAAATAAAAATAAAAAAAAAACCGCTACAGTATATAGCTCTCACATGCTACAGTAAAAACACATTTCTAACCAACGATTTTAACCACCCTGCCAAACACCCTATTAGACAAGCTCAAATGGTACGGCCATGTTTGGAGCGTGGATATATAACATTCTAATTTACAAAATAACGGTTATGCTTCTGGTTACAATGGAGTACTTAAATCTAGATGTTCGTTTTTTCTTTTATTTTTTCTTTTTTTATAGAAAAATCTAAATTTCTATTTAATTAGACAAAAAAGTGGAGTAGTGTGAACTCCTCTTTTTTGTTCCTGGAAATAATAATTTATATATAAAAAATATTGTTAACATTAATAGCCCCCAAACTTTAGGGTCTTTCTTATTTTTCTCTTGAACTTTAGAAATCATCACTTTACCCTCTAAACTTTCAAAACTTATCACTTTGGCCTCCTAAATTTTAAAAGTTACCATTTTACCTGTGCTTCAAAATTCCTCATTTTGTCTCTCATTTTTCCATTTTCGGTTCAAATAGACAGAATCAAACCCACGTGATTCGTACATGAATCACCTATAAGGGCAAACATGAGTTTTTATCAATCTCAAGTTTTGTTTTACATTCACACTCAAATATAACATTTTTTTATCTGTTCTCATTTAAGAAAAGATTGTATGCATATTTTTTCTTATTTTGAAGGAGTAACTCATTTAATAAGTCGATATTCTTTGTCAATATCTCCATATCTTCAATACGTAACTATCTCTTTGGTATTCAAATTTAGATATTTAACGAACAACATCAACTTATTAAATAAGTTACGCATTAAAAATGAGAAGAAATTTAAAGTAAACATTTTCTAAATGAGAGTTCAGATTAAAAAAAAAAAAAACAAAAGCTTCACGTGAGAGTATAAACGTAAAACAAAACTTAAGAGTCATAAAATATAATTTTTGCCTTTATAGGTGATCCATGTGTGAATTACGTTGGCTTGATTCTATCTATTTGAACAGAAAATCAAAAATTTAGGAGACAAAGTGAGGAGTTTTGAAAGTTCAAGGACAAATTGTTGATTTTTAAAATTCAAAGGATAAAGTAAGGAATTTTGAAAATTCAAAGGGTAAAATGGTGATCGTCAAAGTTCATGGATAAAGTAAGAGAAACCTTAAAATTTAGATATTATTGGTGTTAATAACCCTATAAAAAACCTATGTGGTGGATAAACGGTCTGAAGTTTAAAAATCAAATTACCAGCATTGTTCACGGAATTTTGTCTCCCAATATAATTCAAGTTTCAAAATGCAACATTTTCAACAATTTTGCTTGGAGATGGTACCTTATATTCGCACATGGATGCCAATATATTGCCAAAGGAGACCCTCACTTTCTCTCTCAAGGAGTGTGTAAATTAAATTTTATATGATATTCTTTACAACGTTCAGGTTCAACGCACTTTAAGGTAGAGGAACCCATAATTTATATATATTTTTAATTAACTTTGTCTATAGATGCACAAATGTGGCCGAGTTAACAGCTTCTTTCCGGTACCAGTTAAGAGTAATCTGTTTACCTTCAAACTTTCTTTCTTGGGAGTTTGGAGAGCTCTTATGAAAGGGCAAACATTTTAGTTCTATCGATTGGTACTGTTATTTTAACTATTGGATCAACTTTTTAATGAATTGATCTGCGACTATTCAAGTTAAATGTTAACAGTACACGACATAAAATTATTGCCAGTGCAAATCAAATGATTAAAAAATTAATCGAACGACTAAAATAATAGGAACTATGGCGTCTCTAAAATACTTGTCCAACAATAAGCATTTGCTTGACGAGTTTAGACGGGTTTCTTCTGTCAGTTGCAATTAGTCGAATGCCAAGTATTGTTCCAGCATTCACAATCCGAAAAATATAAAATTACCATATTACCCTCCAGATTGTCCAGCATTGTTCTCCTGCTGAAGTTGAGATCTTCTTGTCAACACTCAACACAATATATCAACACCACAGGAGAAGAAAAAAGACAGTTTTCAAAGCAAATGAAAACACTTGGGGACCCAGTAGATTATGAGCCTTAAGGAAGATGGTCCGAATGAAAAAAAAAATTGGTTCAAATCAATTTTTTTTATTCGAACTAACCGTAGCTTTTTGATTGGAACCAAATTTAATTGCTTTTTTTTTTCATAACATTTAAATTGATATTTTCTTTTTGGTTCAAACTCTTAGATTTAAACTATTTTCTTACATATAAATGAGCTTATGTATATTGTTAAATAAATTAGTAGCCATCAGTTTATCAATAACCTCTTTCCGATCCGTTTCAACAAAAAGGAAAAACCAAACTAGAGATTTCATGATTTTCTTTATGAATGTATATGAACAAACTCTTGACATCATATTCCAAGGGTACAAAACTTTCCAGAGCTAAACGAAGGAAAAAAAAAAAAAGAGAGAGAAACTAATTAGCTGCATAATAATTATTATTAATCCTCTAGTGAGCTGAAGCAGTAACTAGTCTTGGAGAGGTTCTTGGGTTGGCCACAGAGCTCGACGAGAAGGCACAAAACTTATAGTAATTATTATCTTCATGATCCAAGGCATTACTGTCGTCAAAGTTGAGGGAATAGCTCAGAGGATCATACCGGCACTCGAATGAGGCTTGTCGGCTGGGCGCCAGTCCGATTACTCGAGCCCGTTTCTTTAGCTTCCTCGCCACTTTGGCTAGGCAATTAGGACGGTGAGAAGAACTTGAAAAATTACTACATGAGGTGGCGGCGGTCCTAGTGGTGGCGGGGGGTTCGCCTTGTCTTTTTGCGGCGGCGGAGGTACTCCTTGGCCACCAAAGAAGCCACATTTGTGTCATTTTTGAGTGTGTGTGAACTAAGCTGAGAGACAATAATATTTGGAGGTATGGGGCAAGACAAGAAGTATTGAATGTGTGTCTGTGACACTCATGTGGCTGCCAGCTTTATATAAGTAGAGTAGGAGAGTAATTTTTTATTTTATTTTATTTTATTTTCTGGGCTTTGAGAATTGGGTCCCATGAGGGGTTTAATTTTTGAACTAATTTTCACGCAGAAGCCAACTTTTTTTTTCCTCAAAATCCAACTTATTGCAATTGGGTATGCTACAGTTTTTAATGCAATGAAATGGATCATGCATCCACGTGACTAGAAAACAGCAGTGAATGCCTTTGCTTGGCCTGCAATTAATTAACATAAAAAAGGTCCGAGGTCCTTAGGTGATGTATAATACTTGTCTTATTATCCTCTTATTAGAATATTAGTTGTTAGGCACATGCAAATTGACAATGACAAATTCTTCTTTGGTCAATTAGGTTAAATGACTCATCCTTAGTCTCCACCTAAAAACAATTTAGTATTGTTTAGGACCTCTTAATTTAATAAATAGATTTAATTTTATTATCTGAGTATTAGTGCGGCCCCCTTATGCTTTGAAATGTGCTCATGTGAAGTTTATGTTTTGTGTCTCAATAAATCCCTTCCATTAAGGGAATTATCACTGTATAAGGAAAGAAAAAAAAAAAAAAGGTTAAATGCTTATTGGCATCCGCTACTAAAACTTTTGGGGGCCTGTTTTAGCCTCCTCTTTTTTTTTTTTTTTTTTTTGGCATTACTAACCCAAAGTAATTTTAACAAAATGAGCATTTCAAAAATATGGAAAACTGATCGAGCTAATTAACCAAAAACAGAAACTTAATTATCTCACAGTATGAATACATGTGAACCTTATGTCAGGATTGGATTATCATTTGTCCTTGATGTTACCTTCATAGCACAAAAACAACACTCTTATGGTAAAAGATAAATGTTCACGGTCGAAATTCACCAACATTGAAAACAGTAAACGTTAGTAAAATGGAAGTGAATTGAAACGGCCAAATGAGTGGTAAATATAAGAAGCAAAATGAAAGCAATAAAAGATAGAACGTCAAAGACTTATAATGGTTCAACTCAAAAATTCTTAAAATGAAGGTTATACACTTAAAGTCTTACTCAGAAGCTCTCAATATATTTTGGCATAATAACAACTTAGGATACCAAGTATCAAACCCTTCTTTCAATCTTGCAAGACTGTCTCCTGCAAAGTAACCATCTCCCTACACGTCTTCCAAATCTGAGGGAAAGTTTTCTTCTCGACTTTTTCCATGTGGAGATAACTGTCCTCTCACGTTCAACCTTCTCGAGGGTGTAACTATCGGTGTATTTGAGTGTCTAGAGAGAAAAAGGAGGCTTGAATTTCTAGAAATAAAGATGGGATTGAGGCGTATAGGAATACTTTCCTTAAAGGTTTTATTTGCCCCTACTTCTCAAAGTTGCTAATGAATTTTATGAAAAATTCCCCCCAAGATACAATAACATCTTGAACATAATATCTAGTAATAATATTGTGTTCTAGAATAATAAATGAAATTTGTAGATTTACTAGAGTTTATATAATGACATAGGTGTCATTTCATGAATGGACATAACTGGTTCAATCCACACAACTTTTTACGTAAAGGTACCTCTTCATTTATAAAGATATCAATTCATATATCAATACACCTATTACAACAGATATGTCTGTTGTTAATAGATATTACTTTTGTATAAAAGCATACAACCAATAAACACACTAGTTTAAAACAACTCAAAAGACAATATTTCAACATGTATTAGCTCAGAGAACGTTGTGGTGCCCGTTCGAGATGATATGTGTTGAAATTATATGTCTTTTGAGTTATTTCGAATCAGTGAATTCATTGGTTGTATGCTTTCATACAAACCTAAACACCTATTAGTAACGAATATATCCGTTATAATACTTGTGCTGATACATGAATATATATCTTTACAAATGAAGAGATACCTTTATATAAAGGGTTGTATGGATTAAACCGTTTTGTCTATTCAAGAAACGACACCCCTTATTTTATTAAATATTCAAAAAGCTACAGATTTCATATTTTGTTCTGGAACACAATATTATTGCTAAATATTGTGTTCAATTGTTTGTTATATCTTGGGGGTAATTTGCCATAAAACTTGTTAGCAAACTTTAAGAAGTAAGAGTAAATAAAGTTTACGAAAAGTATTTTATACATGCCTCAAATGTTCTTTGATTTCAAGAATTACTTAAACCTCCATTTCCTCTAAAGGCTCAAATTCTCCAACACTTATCTTGTAACTTCCCTTCTTTTCTTGATGTTTGGTGGCACGTGAGATAAGGGTCACCCTGGAAAGTTTAAGCATGGTTGATGGTTAATTTGAGCAGGAGACTTCATAGAGCCTAGGGTCGGCAGGACGAGGGAAAAGAGTAAGTTGTGTAGAGTTAGGTTAAGAACTTTTAAAACATCATGTTGAGCTTGTTAGATTATGAGATTCCATGGGAATAAGTTTCTGAGTCAAGGGAGGTGCGAGCTCTCTAGAAAGGTGAGCTTGCTAAAGCACGAGCTTCCATTACTATGTCGTCAAACTCAAGATACCTGTGAGCTTAGCTTGTTACATTCTTGCAAGGTCACTGGCTTGCATGCGTGACTAGTAATGGTGTGAGAATTTCTTTAACTTTTGTAAAGCGTATTCCCGTCCTTAGCTCTAAGGTGATAGACATATATGCCCTAAGGAGTAAAAATGTAATACGTTTTTGGAGACATTTTTATCAATAAAGAATTTATTCATTTATATATACCAAATCTTGTCCTCTTTACGTTCATATTTGTTGAATGTATGATAAGCAAACAGTAGTCTGAGACTGTCAGTCTAAGCCTTAAGAATTGGGCATATGATGGACTGATTATGTGGAAGACACGATTCTTAAGGTGACGGTCTAAAACATATGATCCGCAATCGAGGGAATAAAGTTGGGCGCTTTATTCATGTAAAGATTGTTATATTGTCTATATCCCTTTTAGGAGATGGTTTGTCTTGACCATCGGAGTTGGACTCCGTGATAGAAACATTGGCGCGTTGTCATAGGTGACGATGTGTTGGATCGGGACATAAAGTGAATTGATTTGGATTAATAACTCTGTCTTGGCAAATCGATTCACTTTAGACAGTCATTTGTATTGTATCTTAATCCTGAGATGAATAATGGGCCCGTTGTCTCGACTTGTGTTTTTTGATGTGCCAAAGGGTGACACCCACATCCCAATAGTGGTATGCATACCGGTACGTTGGAGGCATGACTCTTGATAGCGTAGACTTATTATTCATAGATATGGAATCCATAGCTCCTCTTTAGGAGTAATGATATCCTCTTATATGCGTTGTCCTGTAATTGGAAAACTAGAGCGCTCAACCATTTGGATACATAGGTGTAACCGAATGGTATACTATCTTTGGATGGTAAGTTTTCTAATGGTGAGACAATGGAACGTAAGATAAAAATAATCGGGAAGGTAAGACAGAACTTGTCCTTAAGCCGATTATGGATGATCATATGGGGATGCGATACACTATGATATGTCATGGAGACTTAGCTACACGAGCTTCGTAATTCTATAAAGTTCGAGAGTGCAACTCCAAGCTTTTAGTGGAGTAGCGTTGGAGTTGATAATTGTGAAATGTATATCTGGGATATTGGGTTTCATAATTATCATGAGCTTGAACTTTATAGGTCCATTTTGGTCCCCTTTGCTAGCTCACAAAATCCTGTAACGACACGGCCTGCTTTTTCAATAATTGGTAACTTATGTCGGATTTATCATATTGGTTTAAAAATTGTAAGAATCAAATAATTCATGTCTGTTTATCGGTTGAATTAATTTTGTAAGAAATTAGTTCAAGATAAACTTGTTGAATTATTGCGATCAGATAATTCTTGTCTGTTTATCGGTTGTTTTAATTTTGGACAAATTAGAACAAGATAAACTAGTAGAATTATTGTGAATTGATTTATTTTCTTAGAGATTGTCTTGATAAAGTTTGTTTTGATCAGATAACTTCTCTATTGTGTTATTTGAATCAAAACTGAGACTTTATCCTTTAGAATCTCAGGTGGAAAATAAAATATTCGCGGAGATTTTTTCTCGGGAGTTCGGCCTACCAGATGACTTGTTCGGCCTGCTGATGGGGCCTGTTCGGCCTATCGATCAGCGAGAGATAAGATTACGCGTTTTCACGCAGATCTTATCAGATATTGATCCGAACTTGATTCTGTTTCGAGTTTTTGAGACCTAATCTGATACGGACTGACCCTAGGACCAATAGCTATAAAAAGGGAGTGAGTCTTATGATTTACTCAGATCAATTTGAGAGATTAAGAGTGATACTCTTCTAGTGAGCATCTAAAAACTCCCTGAGAGCTTTTGTTCACAAATCACGAACATTAGCTTTGGGTTCTCTCTATTGGTTGGAAGGAGAGTCACTGGTGGAAGAGTTGTACGTGTGAGCCCACACTCACTCTAGTTGTGGATAGAGAATAGCAAAGAAGACCAGTTGGTTAAGGCTCTTCTGGAACGTTACTTCTCTACACAGGTTGCGGAGGTTCTTCAGCACACTGAGGTTAGTAAGATCTGTCTAATTTATACATATAACATGTCAAACTTGTGTTTTGAAAATTACTCTGATGAAAAATTTTAAAAATTCCGCTGCGCACTTTGTTTCCAACATAAGGTTAAGCTGAAAACTTATTGGAAGTTGTTCATGTAGCTCGAAGGCAATTTGGAACTTATAGTAGTCCACAACGGTAGGGTATTTAATGCTCATTAAATTACTTTACTTGAGTTTATATCAGAGCTTCTAACTTCGAGTTTGTCGACATGGAATATTGATTTGGACTATTGAGAGTCGAGGCATAACAATATAGATCACGAATATGTTTTAGACCAATCCCTCTGTCCTATGCCCCAAGTTATACTTCCTTTTTGCTCTCTACTTGGATCAATATTTCCTCCTCAATGCAAGTCATTTTTGGCCTCTGCTAATTTTTAGGGTTGTTTTGGGTTGATAAAAGTCATTAATTAATCAGAGTATTTGGCTGACTACCACCTTGAGCTTGAAAGTTTTTTAGTTCCCTAATATTACAAGGTGTTGCTGAGTACTTGGAATTTGATGATGATTGTTAAAATTTAAATTGAAGCTTACATATTACATAGGATCATTTGAAGGAAATTAATTGTATTACGACCCATATTCCTCCAAAACAATCTCACTCTTTTTTTCTTCTCTCTTTGTGGGGCTAGGGTTTCTTGAGAGGGCTTCCTTCTTTAGGGGCGCTGCCACTAGCTAGGTCTAGGATTCTCAGCGCTTGTGATGACATCCAAGGCCGGACAAGTGTAGCCGGTGGCATTTGGGTGCAATTCGGAGCCATAGGAGGCATAGATCTGGCATGGTGGAGGCTGACGATGCCGATGGTTTAAGGCATGATGGAACTGTCAATTCCATAACACGTGGTTTGATAGAATAGAATAAGAATAAGAATAAGAATAGAAATAAAAATAAGAATATAATAAAACGTGAATAGAAATAAATTGAACGATGTATTTTAATTTAATTATTTGATTGAGCATTGGAATTAGTATTAAAATCATGATTATTATGTTTGGTTATTAATTGGAATGGAATGAAATAATAACAATTTGATAAAAATACCTCTTTGTTCAATATTTGATAATATTTAAAACGAAATTAAAATATGTTTTATAGTGATTTTTTTCTTTTTCTTTTTGGAAAGAGAGAGTGATTTTTTTTTTCATACATGTTAAAGAGATTATTTTATTTGATTTGAAACTAATCCCCAAACAATTAATTTTGTTAACAAAGATAATCATAATTTATATGTGAAAAATTGTTTGAAATATTGTATAAGCACTAATAATTACTTTGAGTAGCAATAGACTTAATACAATTAAATATATTTTTTATTAAGATAGAAAAATGGACATTCAATAAAGTAAATAATAAGACATTAAGAAAGGTAATTTAAGAAGAGAGAATTTTAATTGATTCAATTTTAAAATGAAATTATCATTCTAGTGATTCACTTTAAGAATAACTAAATGATCGAATAACCATTCCTATACTAACTCTGTTTGTCCAACTTAATATAAAAATAACTTAATTTTAAAAATTAGTATTTTGTTCTATTGTTCCTTTCATCAAATAAACCCCACCAACCGCTTTTATTTGTAAACAGTCACAGCGCACAGAGGGGTAAATTTGTCGAACGCCAAAATAACCCAAGTGGAAAGCCTCGATTGGCGCAACCACATGGATCTTGTCCATTTACTTTTGATCTGAGTTTTATTCCCAACCAATTATTAGCTTATTGCTTATATATATATATATATATATATATATATCTTGGATACGGCTTGTTTAGTAAATAGATTCGAATTAATGATTTGATTTGAGTTAGTGTGATTTGAGTTAGAATTTGAGTTAGTGATTTAAATTGTTATCCGAATTCATGTTTGACGTGCATTTAGGTTTTAATTGAGTAAGGAACAAAATTAAAATTTGTGTTTGGAAAGATAGTGAAAATAGTTTTTGATTTATTAATAAATCTAATAAAATCTTATGCCAATGATCCTAAAAATATGTAATATGGATCTTAATTTATTACTTTCTTTACTAGGAACACAATAGAAAAAGAATCATCTTAATTAAATATCAAATAAAGAAGTTATGATTTTTTTTTCCTCAAATATAAGAGAAAGAATTTTAGTTTTTACTATAGCAAAGATATACGAGTATTAAAATTTTAGGAGGAATGAGAACTCTAAAAACTTAGATTTTTGATACTCCAAATATTTAAATTTTTAGGAAAATAAACACATATTCAAATAATTTTTGATACTTATATCTAAATTTGAATCTATTGAGTCTAAATAATACTCAAAACAAACATAACATGAACCTTTATTTGCAGTTCCTCTCCTTTTATCTAACTACTTACTTAACAGGGTCATTGTCAGGAATTTGTACAATACACATTTAGTAACAGGAATATTTTGTTTGTTTTTGGCTTTTTTTTTTTTTTTTTGTCAGAGAGAAAAGGAATATTTTGTTTTGGATTGAAAAGAAAAGTAATATTTTGTTTAATCTGCAGTTTCATTTTCTTATCTAGTCAGTGTCAGAAATTATATATAAGAAAAGCAATGAGGTCAGAACAAAATATAATTAAGCATTCATTGTGAATAAGTATTTTTAATAATTTTCATATATAAGCTCGGACAAATCAAAAAGAGAACATTTTATATCCCCAAAAAATATATATCAAGATATGGGAAAACATTTTTTAAAATGATAAAGGACCATTATTATCCTGTTTGTCTCATAAGTTTAATCTCAATTCAAACATTTTTATTATAGTGTAATTTCTCTCGCAAAAATTTAAGAATTTGTTCAAACTTTATGAACCTGTGAACCAAACCAATATTATTATCAAAACCTCGGAATAATTTCTTAATAATTAAAAAAGGGTATTAATTTGATAATCTCTGTCTTAGTTTTTTTTTTTTTTAAATGTAGTATAGCTTTAATTTAATTTTAGCAATAATGTAGTATACATAGAAAAAGAAAGAAAAAACAAAGAAACAAAAGTTGACATCATTGCCAAAGAAAAGAAATTTAAAAGCACTTTATATTGTTTTTCTCAACTCTTTATTGTTATTATTATTATTATTATTATTTCCATTTCCAAAAATGAAGATTATTGCTGTTATCTTGTCGAAACTCCCATCAAACATTAAAAAAATAATAATAAAAATCATAAGGTTCACCAACGAAATAAAAGCAACTGATTTAATTCTCTCAAAATTTAATAGCTATATTAATAAATTAATAAAACATGTTGTCAAAGGGGGGTGTGTGTTTGTTTCTATTCTTAATGTTAAATCGTGTTTAGTCCGCTAAATTGTGTTTTGTTTAACCCCGGAGTTATGGGATTTTTGGTGTTGGTCAATCGGGGATGTCTGAAATGAAAGCTGGCGTTTTGTCGTAGCGTTTTGTTGTTGCTGTCACGTGGAGGCCAGAACGAAGCATATATGTATATCGTACCAAAAATCAAACAAAAACATGGAAAAGCACATTGCTCAGACATCTTTACTTGCATTTTTATATATTGTCTGCATATGTTGCATGTTTAAAGTTCTTGTTTTGTATTTTATGTATCTGTTCTGCCCAGGAAAAGAAAAATCTGCCAATTATTACTTTTCTTTATTGCTTAATTTGTTGGATTCGATCAATTTATAATTGTACCCTTTCCACTTATTGGTTTGACTGTTCAAGTCAAACCCTCTCTGAACCTAACCATATTTTATACCACATTTACAAATATTCTATATAGTCACTATTGTTTTTTTAATATGGAGAATCGTTGCATTATTATTATTATTGTTATTTGTCTGACATTATTGTTTTTATATGGATTGACTACTTCTAATATTGAGGTTCCTAGTTTGAATCCTTTATTGAGTTTAAAAACCGCTGCTTATAATTAGTTACTCAAAAAATATATATGGTTACACAAATTTATTTTAAAGACAAGGGGATATAATTTTGTGGAGGTTATTTTTATCGTAATGGAAGTTTCTAAAAGAGAAAATCCCAAGGGCCACCATGAATAACGGTCATTATGTTACGCATTTTCTAAAAGAGAAAATGTTAAATAGCATTTTCAGTACTCTAATTTTCATTCATTTATTGTTTTTGAGATTTCATTTCAGTCCATTATATTTTGCTCAATGTTTTTGACTAATTTGTTGTTTAATCTTCATTTCTTATTCAAGAACGTTGAAGTAAAATTGGACGAAAATTGGCTCCTAGGAATATTTTTTAAAGGGTCAAAATGATGAACTCAGATACCATCTCATATCACTGATATTGGGATAAGATTTTCATTTCTTAAACCTATAATTTAGCTACAAATAAAAATTCTAGGCATTTACATATAATTTTGACATGTCTTCTAGATGACACTTCACTCTAGCAAGTATACATGATTGCAGGAGCAGCCAATATTTGTAGATAGAGTGTCTTCTTGAAGAACTTTCTAGACGTTTTATATACACGATTCTTAGGGTGTTTGGAAAGGTGGTGGGAACCACTTTTACTGTAGCATATGAGAGTTTTACACTGAGCATATTTTTTTTTATTGTTACTGTAGCATGTGAGAGCTTTACACTGTTTATAACTGAGATTGTGGTGGGAACTGAGTGATTCCCACCACTGCCAAACACCCCGTCTAGTAATTATGTGGTTCAAGCTCTTTAGCGATCCCATAATAAATATAAACAATCACTCTTTCCAAGTTGGCCAGTATATATATGACCGTCTCTTATTCATTTAGGAATCATAAAAAAGAAGTTGCTGGTCTTGCTACGCATGCATTCCTCTTAGTATTCCGATGCTTAATGGTGTTTAGACATCTATATATTAGAAGTAATATTTGTTTCATATCGTCAAATTCTTAGGTTGTGGTGGTGTTTACAGCTCTTTTTTCTGGAGCTAACTTTTGAAAATAAATTCTACTCAAACCTATTTATCACTGCACATGATTTCCTCAAGTTTCCGTCAAAAAATTTTCTAAATTTGATCTTTTATCGATCTCGATTTTTTCTCATTCTATTTTATCATCTAAGGATTTAAAAAGACTACACAAAACATAAACGACGACTGAAAGATCTACTCTTCTACCTTAAAAAATTAAGATGTCTCGTTGAAAGCCTTGATAAATTGAAAATAATATTAACAAAGACTACACGTAAAATATGCATGAAAAAATATTTTTCTTGCCTGCGAGAGGAAAAGGGGCAATGCAAAACAAAGAAAAATTATTTAAAAAAAAAACCCGGAAAGAGTGGATATTGGAAAAGGACAGAACAATTAATTGGACAAACTATAGAGGACAAAATCTTTTTGTTCTGGCCAGAGCTTGAACCTAACTACTTTGAGGGTGTTTGGTAGTGGTGGGATCTACTCAATTCTCACCACAAACTCAGTTACAAACAGTGTAAAACTTTCATATATTACAGTAACAATAAAAACAAATGCTATAGTATAAAACTTTTACATGCTACAATAAAAGTGGTTTCCATCACTGATTCCCGTTACCCTTCCAAACATCCTATTTATTCGTTTCAGCACTCTTTTTTATTTATTACAAGCACATTTTCCCAGAGAATATAGCGGAAATAAATAATGTGTTTGAATTGCTTAAAGTTAGGGATTGGTTTCTTGGTTCATATGTGTTAGGCGATCAAATTTGCAGGCAGAAGGACGGTCATTGAGAGGACAAAAGAGGGAGAAGGGGGAAAAATATCTGAAGAAAGAAATTAACTAACGACTGCATACCACAATGAACATACCTTTTTAGATATATTTTGTAATGATTTGGCTTTTCGAGCCGCTAATTAAAACTCTTTTTTTAAATTTAGTCTTGTTCATTAAAATGTGGATTTTTTTTTCCATAACAATAAATACTTTTACAATCCTTGCTTACTTATAATTACAAACCATCACTTGAATGTTCTTGCAAGAGTGGTTCTAGCTTACTACTAGACCATATCATACTATAAAATAAATAATTTTTTTTAAAAAAAGTTTTTAAAACTTGTACGTTATCTATAGTCCGATCATTGCATTTGTCTCACCACCGCACCCAGCTCATCAACTTTTCATACTGGTCTCTTAGCATGATTTCCTACAGCATGAATATTCTAGATGAGCTTTCGCTCAACAAGTCCAAACACATCTCACAAAAACATTTTATAAGCTTACAGTAGTAATACAATGAATGGTTTCATTTATGCTTACTTATGAACATCTTATTATCATTCTTAACTTGTCATTTATTGGAGGCCCAAGTGTTCGTATCGAGCGCACGTGATCATTGAATGACGAGATCGTATCTTAATTTGATGTTCCCCTTAGGTTGAGAGACTTATAATTCCTCACCTGAGTGGATTTTGGTGCGATACTTAAATTATTCTATATTATCTTTCTTAACTTTGGGGTTTAAATTACTAACTTTGTAATCTTAGTGGACATACTTTATGTCATAACTTCGTATTTGAGGCAATGTGCATAGCATTTGCAATTATAAAATATTCATAAATAAGACATAAAAATTGTTTTTTTCATGCCGTAGCTGAGGTTTGAACTTACTTGAACCTCGCACTAATACTCCGCTTAATTCCTTTTTCTTTGGTTAGTTGGCTTTGTGTTCTAATAATGTGACACCCGACTATTAGTTCGTGCCTATGTAAATGGTCTAATTCTATCCCGTTTAACCTTGGTAAATTGAAGCCAATTAACGACTCGATTAGCAATGTTGAATTTTGTATGTCAAGAATCATTGCTTATTTTGAAACTTTGAGCTTAATCGGTAAGCTTGGTCCGTTTTGACCTTTTTTGTAAAAATGATAATTTTGCCCTCAAGAAAAATTACCATACATTTTAGAACAAAATTTGTGATTGTTTGCTGCCTAAAGCAGTGCAGTAAATTTTTCTATGCAGTGAAAAACATAGTTTTTCTTATCTTTACGATTTTGGCCCGAAATATGAAAAATTTGACTTTTTTGCTG
Organism: Artocarpus heterophyllus; assembly: GCA_025403435.1. Taxonomy (NCBI): domain Eukaryota; kingdom Viridiplantae; phylum Streptophyta; class Magnoliopsida; order Rosales; family Moraceae; genus Artocarpus; species Artocarpus heterophyllus. Next base: position 31,236,011 of record CM046349.1, read on the forward strand.
CTAACGAGTTTTAAAAAATTTTCAAATTCTTCAAAAATAAACTTGTGTTGGCTTGCTGCTCAAAACAATGGATAAAACCTAACTGTGCCATGAAAAATATAGTTTATTGATTTTACGGTTTTGACCCGAAATATAAAAATTTTAACATTTATGCCTTCAACAATAAAAATGAAACTTTTTGATACTATTATGTGTAGTTTTTCACAAGGATCAAAACATTCTAAAGGGTCATGGGCAAATTTATTCATTTTAAAAACGTTTTCCTATCTCTACCGTTTAAAAAGTTTTACGATTAAACTTGTAAAATTCATAACTCAAAATTGATGAGGAATTGACAAGAATCTTGTTTCATGAGAGTTGACAATTTCAGTGATATCTATTATTTTCGTGTTTTAAGTTTTCTCAAAACTACTCGTTTCAAAAGACTTTTGGCTAATTTTCTAAAACATTAGTTTTGGGAAATGATATTTTCAGCTAGATCCATTTGATTTTGGAGAAACTTTCTTCATAAAAAATGTTTATCTCAACGTTTTCATTAAATCATATGTTGAGCTCAAAAATGAAATCCATCTCTAAGTCTCTCTAAACTTAGACTTTGCAAAACTAATTTAAAAATATGTTGCAATACTTTTTGCAACAAAATCTCTTTTTGAAGAAAACGACATATTCTAAACTAAATCATCATATCCATAACTATATAACATAAAAATAAATCATGTTGTAAAAGTTCTTTACATGTCAAAGTCCATAATCATATTCTACAACCCATAAAAGTATAAAAACACAAATTTTGAACCAAGATTCAAGGTTGGAACTTATACCTAGTCTCCCAAGTTGTTGAATCATTTTTCTTGGTGTAAAAAGGCCTCTAAAACTCCTTAACCTCGAGAACAAAACATAGAAAACAAATATCTAGCATAAACTCCAAACTTTGACAAAAACCCATTTGCAAAAGTTTTGATTTTTACCTTAAAATCACCTTGGATCAACACTACAACTCTTGATCTTGCTTCTAGTAAGGATTTAGATGCTTGGAGCAACAAAAATTTGAGGAATAAGGCACTAAGGGTGATCGGTTTTTGGAAGAGGAAGAAGAGAGAATTTTGTTTCATGAGCAATCTTGGAAGAAAGAAAACAAAATAAAACTTCAATTTGGTCTTTATGTATCTAAAGACCATGAAATGGGGGCTGTTTTGCAACAAAATTTTGCCACTAAGAGCCTCTCCAAAATTTGAATTTGCTCAGGAAATTACAGTGAGTTTTGTACAATTTTTGAGGTTCATTAAGGATAAGATCAAGTACACCTAGAGCAATGTAACTTACTTTAACAGTGTAATTTTCATCAAAACTGTATTTTTTTTTTTGTTCTAACAATATAGTTTAGAAGAAATATTTATTTTATCAGTATAAAAAATATCCCACTACACTTTACACCCATACTATTTAATTTTCATCAACAGTAGTTCATCTATCTATATGAAAACTAATCTTGTTTAATTCCATTGTGTTGCTAATTTGACTGCTCTGAGTGACCTTGTATACCGAATACTAATACTAGGTAGACTGCTAACATGAATTTCTGTACCAGCTTAAGTGTCTAGCATACTGACAACTTTTATCCTAATTAGGACTTGGGCATGCCATTTTAATCTTAATTTCCCAATACATTGTATACTCATACTGTTTAATTTTTATCAACCGTAGTTCATCTATCTATATGGAAACTAATCTCATTTAATTCTATCGTGTTGCTAATTTGACTTCTCTGAGTGACTTTGTATACTGGATACTAATACTGGGTGGACTACTAACTTGAATATCTGTATCGGCTTAACTGTCTAGTACACTGACAACTTTTATAATGATTCATACTTTGGCATGACATTTTAATCTTTTTTTCCCATATTTACTTTATAGGCATATTTTGTCACATAATTGAATTTTATTATATGTGAATAATATTAAATTTGCTTCTTAAGGCATTTAACAAATTTTAGAGTATTCCAACTCACAAAATTTGTACATATTAAAATTTACCTTAATTCACGAAGAATTGCACACAAAAAGCACATGAAAGTTCATTATATTTTTGTCATATAATTTCATAATTACACAATATGACATTTTGTTAACGAAATTCATTGTTTAAATCTTAATTAAATTCTTGATTAAAACAAATGAATTTTTCTCAGATGGTTAAAAAAATAGAAAAAATAAATAACTTGAAAGATAATATAATATAATATAATATAATATTGCTATTAATTAGTTATATTATGATATGTTTTATAAACAAACAAACTAAAAGAGAATATATATACACACACTAGATCTTCCATACTTTTCTATTCATTTATTATATAGAAAATTTAATATCGAAAAATAGTGTAATATGATATTTGAGAGAAGAGTTATAAATTGCTAGTCTAACTTTATACAATGTAGAGAGAGTTCAAACTATGAGTTCTAATTTTTTTTCCCAAACATGCTAAGTAAGCAGAAATTCCATTGCTATAAATACTTCCTATTGGACAGACTATATAAGAACAAGCGTTATTTACGCAATAGCCCCTAAAGGATACTTATTGTTTGTATTCGGATCCTATTTAATTTTAGACGTTTAACTATTTTGTGGTTTTTGAAATATACAGTTTTGATATCTCTGTTAGTAGACTATTAATTTTTGGATAAAATACAATACAAACATGACCCGTGAGCTATTAATTTTTGGATAAAATAGAATACAAACAAGACCGGTGAGGGTTGTAAGAGAAAGACTGGCAAAATGGCACATAAAAGTTTTATTAAGAAAAAAGTCAAAATAAAAAATAGATCTAAAACAAGCGGATTGTGTTACCTAGGCCGGATTTATTTTCCCTTTTTCCTTTAATATAGGTTTTTATACATATGCTTATTTTTTAAAGATCATTTTATTTCCTTGAAACCCAAATTACGAGAGATATATGTGCTATGTTTTGTCTTAATATAGATAATTTTATGACAAATGACCCATAACTGAGTAGTTAAAGGTTCAAAAAGGTCAAGGGTGAAATGTAGACAACATGTATTCTTGGCAGAGGTTATTTGAATAAATAACTCAAGAATAAAGAAACAAATAAAAGGACACTCTCTAGTTTTCGACACGTATTTGTAGGGCAGTATAATTGTCACGCCTCAACGTATACTCTTTAATAAACTAGTAAAAAGGTTGCTTGCACCATCCTACAAACTTGGTTCCGCTTTTGATGCTGGGGTGTTTGAAAGTGGGTTTCCACCACAATTTTAGTTATGAACAGTATAAAGCTCTCACATGCTACAGTAATAATAAAAAAAGATGCTACAGTATAAAACTCTTATATGTTATAGTAAAAGTGATTCCCACCACTGGATCCCACCACCCTTCCAAATACCCTACAACAAACTAAAAGTAAAAGTCAGCTTAATTTTAGAAATATTCAAAAAAAAAAAATTGCCATTGCCCTACTGATAGTTTGACTTTAAGACTATGAATTCCTTTAGAACTATATATGCTAACATCTTTTGGGTTTCCTTTTATCTGATATTGCCATGTAGCAACTCCATTCCCACACACATTTCCTATGTAATACATTACAATCCCAAGGCCTCACTCGCAAGCCCTGCCAAAGGCACCACAACATGGAGGGTGAAGTGCATATTATATCATTACCATATACTTTGGGACCTAAAACTTTTGTTCAATGGGAGCACCTTAAAAAAAATAAACATAGTATTTTCTTGATGAATACATTATTATATATTCTATCATTGTATGAGACATAGTTATAATTTTTTAAAAGAATAAAAACGCAACAGTATTTTTTTTATTATTTAGTAGGGGACACGGTTATAATTTTTCTCATAAAATAAGAATATATTTAAATTTTTTTAAAAAAAAATTGAAGACAAAACATTAAAGTTCAAAAATTGAGTGTGAACACATGCCCCACTCAACTTTGCTCCGTCACAGTATACACTTATATTTATATTACGTATGTACATATACTATATAATACATACACATTAAATTTTATACCTAATCTCTCTCTAACATGTGCTAGAACATGGTCTTTGTCGAAAACCAAAACAGCTTTTGGCATGCTGTGTGCATAGACATTTGTAATTGGTCATCGAAATGTGCACCTTTTCCGAAAGTCTGTGGGCTAAAACAAAGGGTAGTTTCTTCTCGTTCGTGTTCAACAAAGTTCAGCTTTAAGGCTATATGCATGTAATTTATATATTATCAATTACTACTTTGCTTGTTTGAAATTATAAAAATTGATCGGTTTTACTTTTCGATGTCTGCACTCCCAAGCCAACCGACCACTATTAAATGGACCCTCTATATAAGTGTAGGAATAGGATAGGTGTCATGTCGATCCCAACCTAGATTAAGACTTTATAATGGGTGATTTTGAATAATGATTTTAAAAAAAAGTTATTTTAGGCAAATAATTTTTTTTTAGACAATTTTTTGGGCATAAAAACTGCTCAAGTTTTTTTTCTTTTCACTCTATTGAGGTTCCTCTCCTCATTACAATTATTTTTGTGTTTTTTCTAAAAAAAAAAAAACAGTTTACCTACCTAGAAAGCAAAAAAAAAAAGATGTCATTTCTTTAATTAGTAATTTTTTTTTGCCCTTTTGTCAAATTCTTTCCTTTATAATTAACTAGGGAAGGCCATGTGCAATGCACGTGTTTGTGATTTGTTGTGATTACATGGATTATATAAATGAAATAAGATGTTTCTCTGTTGTAACTTCCTACTGATAGTGCAAATGTTTAAACCTATATATTTAATTAAAAAAATAAAATCACCTTTTTTTTATAAATTTAATGGCTAAAAAAAGATACCTATTGATAAAATTTTCAATGCTGATAAAAAAAAAACTCCAATAAAATAAGCTCTAAGGCTCAATTTTAATTTATCCCTTAAAAAGAGACTGCTTTTATCTTAGTTAATTTTTTTTTTTTATAATTCTATACAAAAGAATTCTATGAAAGAATATGTATATTTCCCTTAGTTGATGGTTCATTGGCATATGATTTTATGAACGAGCTCGAAACATTGGGCGAAAACTATGTTTTAACTAAATACTTGTTACGTTATAATAATAAAAATTGATATTTTCTTTTGACGGGATAATAATCGTTGATTTTTTGGTTATACAAATTTAGAAAATAGGGGAAAAAAATTTAGTGTATGATGTATATGAGTACTTGGAACTAATTCATATACCTACTTGAAGTTTGGTTGGGCATCAAATAAGCAACTTCTTTTTTTTTTTTTTAATGAAACAAATAAGCGAATTATGTTGTAATGAATTTATGTTTTATGTATAGACTGCACAACACATTTATCATTAATCAAAATTTACCTCAACATAATTTTCTGATTGACAATTTAGACATTTAGCACAATTTGTAAGATCGTTTTTCGTAACTAAAATACTTGTAGCAAAATCATACTTTAGAAGCACAAAAATTAAAATTAGAAAGAAAGTCTACAAAGTGAAATTGAATTCTTGAATAGGCAGGAGAAGTCACAAGCACCACAATTGACCAACATCCCGTTCAATATGTATGCCTCATTAGAGATTGTTCATCAACATGCCACCCAACTTGTGTTCCACATTTAGAAAATCATCAACAAATTTGTGCACTTGTAAATATCACAAACTATACATTCTCAATATTCATAGAATTATTGTAATATAAAACAAGTAATTTTAAGAACAATAGATATCATAGTTTGCTGCAAATATGAGCAATGAAAAGAGAGATCAACAAGTAAACAATAATGAAATTACAAGTTCATCATCACATCATTTATTGTCAAAGCAGTAAATGATTATTTAAACAGAATAAATGAATGAGAAATTTGCTTTAATGATAATCTTATTTTAGAAAGTAAAATTAGCAAAATGACCTTTCGTTTTTACACTGGATGTCATACAGTGAGGCACTCAATGTTTTAAAAGAAAGAAAAAAAGAAAAAAAAAAAACCTCATTTTGGACTAAAATTGTTAGAAAATCACTTTACAAATTAATGTCTCTCTTTAAGTCGTTTTGCATATACACTCAAAATAAACAGAGCAAAATACAAACACAAAAAGGAAGAGGCTTAATTCTCAAACACCAAATTGACAGCAATACCAATAAGGGAAAAACAATGATACACATGTACTCGAAAAAATCTCAACGAAATCAGATAAATGTAGCTGATTCAAATAAAAGTAGTAGATTTTGAACACACCTAAATATCGAAAGCAGATTCGATTTTGAAGGCACGTCGTTAAAAAGATAACATGCGATTTGTAGTATATATCTACAAACAAATAAAGGTATCGTCGAATAACTCATCATGACTTAACCATATCCAACAAAATCCTATTTTTTCTCTCAACCATGCCATTCTGCTACAGAGTGTTTGGCACAGTCAAATGAGATAAAATACCATTTTTTGATAAGTGTTCTATGAACTTGTCAGACAGGTATTCTCTACCTCGATTGGATCGAAGTGTTTTTATAGGTTTACCTAATTGCTTCTCCACCTCAGCTTGAAACTCTCTGAATTTATCAAAAGTTTTATTCTTATGATGCAGTAGATTTAGGTAGACATACTCATATCTTAAGCAATCGTCAATAAAAGTAACAAAATACTCAATGGGACTACAAACATCACTATACATAAGTTCTAGAACCCCTTTGACTTGATTGCCCTTAGACCTGAATGGTCTTTTAGTTATTTTGCCCTCCAAACAAGATTCATATTGTGGTATATATTCTACCTCTAAATGAGTTAAAGGTTTATCTTTTACTAACCTTTAAATCCTATTCTGACGAATGTGACATAATCACAAGTGTCAAAGATAAGTCTTTTATTCCCAGAATTGAAATTAGAATCAGATACAACCGCCAACTTTTGGAATCTGCATCTTCTTTTTTCTTTTTTCTTTTCTTTTTTTTTTGATGGATTCTTTGCAAAGTTTTCGAACTCGTCGGAGGGCCACTCTAATTTGGCATCCACACAGCTGCATGGCCTGGAGCCAAAAGACTTGCATTCAAGCACCCCTCTCATTAATTGCTCTTGTAGCGTCTCCTCTAACATGAGTTAAATTACATGCTCACTCGTTTTAGTAAATTCCAAAAGTTGTATGCACTCTAGCAGGCCATTGTTATTAAACTCTCACGTCGGATTCGAAATTGTTTTGACAACTCCTATGTAGTACATTTGGATCCAATTCCACATTTTATTTAGAGTTTCTCTTCCAAAGTATAAAGTGAAGTACTGAGTTGTTTCTTCTTCTGAATAGATGGTCACAGTTACCAATACAAGAAACCAGCTTCTTGGGCATTAAATAGTGGGCTACTTGATGCCATTTGTCAGCTAAGCATCAGGATTGACGGGAAGAAAAGAGCTGGTTCTTCTGTTTGGATAAATTTGAGTTTGCCCATGTTGTACTAGTTGTTCATGTCTATAACCGCCCTTTTGTATGTATAATTCCAGTTTATTAGTTTTCTAGTCCTCTGAAAGGGTGTTTGGAAGGGTGGTGGGAACTATTGGTTAGAACCATATTTACTGTAGCACGTGAGAGCTTTATACTATAGCAATTTTTTTATTGTTACTGTAGCATATGAGGGCTTTATACTGTTCATAACTAAGTTTATGATGAAAATCATGTAGTGAGAACCATTGCTAAACAGGTGGTTAAAGCGATAGTTTCATGTTTGAAACTTAGCTTGTTTTGTATGTAATCTCCCAATTAATAATTATTTTTTTGTGCTTTTTCACGTGTCGAAAGTGATACCTTATCTTTTCGTTCGTAAATGCATTTCTGTTAGTTTATTTTATGAGCATTCTACAATAGTGTATTGGTAGTACATGTTTATAATAACAATAATATTAATAACAATGACGACCAACTTTCAAAAGTGAAATCCTTCAATCTTGAACCACCCTTGTTAACATCTAAATCCTTATCAATTTTTAGGTACTAAAAAATTGTCGGTTACACTAATTATGTTAAATAACCTCATACCCTAGAATCAATGGGGCTCTTTCCATTAAAATATAAAATAAATAAGTAAGATGTGGCCTTTGTTACGACACTACAGCTGTAGACCTTTTTCACAAACAGCCTTTTTTTTAGAAGGAATTCATAAATTGACATTTGAAAGTTCTTGACGTGGGTCCCAGAAGAATTAGCAAAATTCTCCCTGCCTAGGCGCTTTGGAACCTGTCCAGGACTCGGTATTTCAGCATAGGAATAGACCTAGTAATATTACCTTATTCACATGCATTTCTTTGGAACCACAAGATATATTTGGCCCATTTGGTTTTGTTCTCTGAATTTTTGAAAATATTTTCGCAGGTTTTTCGAGACAAAAATTTTAAAAACACTTTCAGCATAATTTTTAAAATATTCATATTTTTTAAAACAAAAATATTTTTACTTATTTTGACAATACCAAATAACCTCATTATATTCTTAGTTTCTCAAAAAGAAGAAGAGAACTGCAAAAAGCCTTCACCTCTATGGCATTCTTGATCACAAAATGTCAACCCAGTGAATGAACATAACCAAAACTCAATTGCACAACTATGTGATTTGGTCATTTGAATTAAGGTGATTTCAAAGATGCAGACACGTCTAGAAATATAAATAGTTTTGGAAAATACCAAAAAGGAACTACATTCATAGAAGAACTTTGCTTTCATTCTAGAACGACTTTGGCTCCAAGATCTTTCAGCTTTTCAACTAGTTGCTCTCCTTCCTCCTTTGACACTTCTTTCTTCAAGATTGATGGTGTCTTCTCTACCAAGTCCTTTGCTTCCTTAAGGCCTGACTTCATGAAGCTCCTAACCTCCTCGATAAGTTTGATCTTTGAAGCCGCCTCATATGATTCCAATTTCAATTCAAACACGGTCTTTTCAGGTTTCTCCTCCTCCTTGGCTGCTGTTGGTGCTTTTGTTGCCATTCCAGCTAGGCCAGCAGCTCCTGGTTTCATAACTCCCACACCTGGTGGCTCCTTCATTCCCCTTTTTCGCATCAAAATGGCCCCCAGCTCAGAAACTTCAGCCAGTGTAAGTCCTGATATTTCATCTACAAGCTTGAAAACATGCTCAGTTGGAGGACTGCGATGCTCCGAAAAAATCAAATGTTGCCGGGTCATAGTCAGTAGGCAGCCTCCTCTAGTCAAACTCCACTGCTTCCACTTCTTCCTCAACTTTCATTGCAGGTTGACCATAGTTTTTCCATAATCCATTTGAGCTACCAGGATTTATTGCCACAATTGTGGAGAGAAACGGTTTTCTGTAAATCCCATTAGGCACATGATGCTTCAATCTTAAAACTAAGCTCATCTTCGGATTTAAAAAAGAGTCTTTCCTCCAACAAATGGCAAATCAGACTAGAAGAAATCCATTCTTCTACCTAGTATGATAACAACCATATAGACCTTCAATTTAAAAGGGCAAAAAAGAGTAAGCAATAAGAATAAAGTACACTGTGAAACTTCTATATCCTATCACTGTGCTGCAGTTAAGCTCAATAAGAGTAGAAGTTTAGCAATGGAAAAACAAAGACCAAGTCTATAAATAACGAGATGGGAAGCAATAAATAAGAAATCAGACTTGAAGAAATCCATCCTTTCACCTCGGATGATAACAACCAAGTAGACCAATTTAAAAGGGCAAGAAAGAATGAGCAATAAGAATAAGGTAGGATATGAAACTTCCATATCCTATCAATGTGTGCTGTTGTTAAGCTCAATAAAGAGAGTAACTTAAAGTCTAGGAGTAGAAAAACAAAGAACAAGTCTATGCATGGTTCGATGTATTTTTATTTCTCAAACTGAAAGAACCGTGAATCCTGATGCATATAGATACAAAGAGTAAGCAAGAGTTTACGTGAACATTTCATTTCTGGGCGGAAGAACTGTTTTTATTTTCAAGCAGTGTTCAAAGGATACCTCTCTTTATCATTTATTTATTTCTAAGAAGAGATACCAAATTATTTCACAATCTGAATCATAGTTTTGAAAGGCCAAAATCATGAACCGAGGTGTTTTGACTAACTGAGGCGATGTGTAAGCCTCAAGGCAGATTTACGCCACAAGTGAAGCACTTTTTACACTCACACTCTCTGTGTATTTCCCAAAAACACTTTTAATTAAAATAAATTAAGATATCACCCCTAGACCTTTCAAAAGAAATAACGAAGACACCTCCTCCCTCTTTTAGCTCACCATGAAAGAAACCATAGTTCCTTGTTTTTCTCTTTAAAAGTCCATTTACATTTACAATGGTAATATTGTTAGCCATTTATACTTGTAATATTTAAAAATAACAGGGATGTTCTCTATCCACTAAAGTAGCATGCTATATAGAAACATATCTAAATCAAAGCATATCTAGAAGCACTATATAGTGCAAAGTAAGTCACAACACATAATATGAAGAAAAAAATTATCACTGTTGAAGATTGCGGCCATATTGCTTGCAATTCTAAAAAAACAATAAATAATAATAATAATAATAATAATAATCAAACATTTTACAACACCATAATCATACCGATTTCCAACAATTATCAAACTAATTTCACAAATCTTACAAAAATGAACTTCTAACAATATCCAACTAATCATACAACCCAATTTACAACAAATATCGAACAAACCAAACTAATATCAATCTTTCAAAAATAGTAAAATAAACAACAAAAAAACACAAAGTGCTAAACACACAAACTAGTAAAATTAGCAATTTTCACCAATACCAACCAAAAATCACTGTAGCATTTCCAAAAACATCAATCAAATATCAACAAATTCCACAATAAAACGAATTCCACAAACTGACTTCTATTTCAGCTTCATACAGAGATGACAAACAGAATCGGAGCTCTTTTCATTTTTATGGTCAGCAACTGCAAGCTCCGGTGTAACAACCGCAAGCTCGGGCGTAATGTTAACGAAAATTTCTTGCTCCTTGTCACTACTATTTTCTCTTCTCCCAAAACACACCTGTTTATTTTATCTCCACTCCATTATTCCCAGTCCTCAATGTCTCAATCTCATCCTTACCAGGCACCTATCTTGCAAATTGCAACAACCACAGAATAACCCAAATGGGGAAACTCTACCATAACCATTATAGTCCAATAAGATAAGGTTTCCATTCCAAAGCAAAGCAACTCATTTTGAGATTTGTAAGATCAATGAAATCCCAATTTCCATTCCATCACATTGATAGAAGCAAAGGGAAACAAACGATTATAACAGAAACATACGTTTACATCTACCCTCAAAGGCAAGAATTTGTTTTTCCACCACAAAATACCAATATCAAACGAAAAAAAAATGGGAACAGAAAACCAACCATGGCGGAGGAGCTTGAGCTTGACTTGCGGAAGGGATGGCTTGAAATCGGCTCAGCTCGGGGCTTTCTTTTGCGCAAAGGCTTTGCTCGGCTCGCACAGGGGAATTTGGATGGTCGGTCGACGGCTGAGGATGGGGGCCGCGGGTCACTGCTGTGCCGTATGACTTTTTTTTTTTTTTTTGATTTTGATCAATGGAAAACTGCATTGGCTAAAAGTAAAACATGAGATGTAACCTCAAATATAGTTTAGAATTTTCCCCCAAAAAATATATTTTAGAATTCATTTCAATATATATGTTAAAAGTTCCTTTCAAAAAATATACATTTTAGAATTTTAGAATTACTTCCAATATGTATATGTTCAAACTTCCTTTCAAGAAAAGAATATACATTTTTAGGGGAATTATTATTCCTTAATTTATTTATTATTTATACTTAGTTTTATGTGTTGTTAGATATATATTAGCATAAGTGCTTTTAGTTGTTCCTCCTTAAAAAAGGAGGGTTCCTCCTTTTTATGTTATCCTACTTATTTTTTGTGGAAGTGTTGTATTAATTATTGTTACTTAAATTATAATTGTGCTGTATTCAAAAGAGTTCATGAGAAAAGTATAGAGGAGAAAAAAAATATACGTATTTTAGGCGTTTTATACGTCAGGAATGTCTCCTCAAATTGGAGGTTAAAGTTTTGAGAGAGGAGAGAGGCAACATGGTTAATGAGAATGGGAGATAAGAGCGAGACGGGCACGAGCGAGTGATAAGTCTTCTTCTTCTTTTAGGTTAATTTAATCTTGATTCCCTAGGAATACTAGTTGTTTCACCTTTTGACTCTTAGGGTCCGTTTGGTTCGAGTATTTGAATAGAGTATTTGAACGAAGATTTAAATTTTTATGAGAGACTATACTGTAACAAAATGATTTAAACTGTGATTCGAACAACGAAACAAACGGGCCATTAAACTTTTACTAACACACTTGTAGTACCTGTGCTTTATAAATGCTGTACAAAGGGTACCTTCATGACAAAACTGTTAAAAAAATGGATGGATTTTAACACCATGAGGTGCACATGATGTTTTATAGGGTGTTTGAAAGGGTGATGGGAACCAATGGTGGGAACCACTTTTACTATAGCATATGAGAGTTTTATACATATTTTTTTATTGTTACTGTAACATACTGTTCATAACTGAGATTGTGGTGGGAACTGAGTGGTTCCCACCACTGCCAAACACCCTCTTAATGAAGTTAATTAGTAAAATTAATGTTAGATAGTTGATTTTAAAGGGAAACTTGAATTAGATCTAACTGATCTATAATATGTAAATCGAAGATATCATTAGACCAATTTAATTCACTCGTACAAATCAATTACACATCATTAATTTTAATAAGTTATACATTCAAATATCACGTTCAACGCAAGTAGGGGTGTTCATCAGTCATTTTTTGTCGGTTTTATATTGGTTGGTTTCTAACCCATGACGGTCAGTTTTGAAAAGTGGAACCAAATACTAAACAGAGAGTCGGTTTCAACCAACAGTAGCCAATATCTTATTACTTTTTTGTCAATAATAGATTTTCATTAAAGCCAAAACGGCAACGAGAACAACAAGGAGCAGAAAACACATCAAGGGAAGGAAAATATCCTTATTTCTACTTTCCACTCATTACAATCCAATAGAACATCTTGGGCCATTGAGGAATAAATCTAAAGGAATCCAACCAACCAAATCCATACTAAGGCACCAGTTAGTTAAGTTGTGATTTGTGAGATGCATTAAAAAAAAAAAAAAAAAGGAAAAATCAACTTGAGGGAGACAAAGAAAGACGCCAGGAGGGAAACAGAGGGAGGTGGGCGGCTATTGGCTCGTCAATGCAAGTGGCAGTAGGTTAGGGTTTTTCTCCTCTAAGATTGGAATAGGCCATGTGAGTCTAAATTGTGAAGTGTGATTGTATGGACTAGTGTGAGGCCTGTGAGTAACTGAGGGTGTATTCTTTTTTCAGTTTTTTTTTTTTTTTTTTGTATGTATTATTATACAATATATATTTTAAATGAAAGGTTTTGAATTTGAAAGGGTCGATTAGGTTAACTGACCAACCAAAAAGGTGCTTACAAAAATCGACTGCCATAAACTCAAGGGCAGTCGGTTTTGACCAATTTGGTCGGTTTTTACATCTAAACCAATTTTTTCAATCAGTTTGGTGGTCGATTTTAATTGGGTTCAATTTTTTAGTTTTTTGAACAATCCAAATCATATGAGCTAAAATCTATCTATTTTTAATGTTTTTATCACGAAGATATTATTAGTGTAATACTTTTGGGCTTGAGTACTATTAATGGATTAGTCGAAAGTTTAGGAGGCAAAATGAGACAACTAATATTTCTTTAAGGCAAAAATTGAAATTAACCCTTTTTTAGAAAATTAGGTAAAAGTCTATTTTGACCACCTTTTATATAAATGACCAAACTTTTTTTTTTTAGGCAAATGGCTAGACTTTTTTAAAATTAGGAAAATGTTTTTCTCACAGCAATATATCATGATTGATTAATATCACTACATTGATAAGCTATAATTTATTATTAATTTACTAACGATATATCATTGATAAACCTGTAAATTATTGAATGAAATTGATTAATCATTAACTAATATTAGTTAATCATTGATAAACCATCAAATTAATCAGTTATAAGCCACTAAGTTAATCAATGATAAATTACAAATGAGTATATCATTGATTTTTTTTTTTTAAAAAAAAAGGTCAATAATCTAATTTTAAAAAACTATGTGTTGGAAAACAAATACATTGCTGAATTTTAAAATTTTTAAATAAAAGCTTTTTCTAAAGAACGAGTTAAACATGCTATGTATCATGAACTAATCAAAGATCATCCTACCTTAGTGAATCGAAAATTGCACTTTTGGTAGATAATTGTATGACAGAATTGCTAGTAGAGAAACGTGTCCGAAAGAGCCTCAACCAACTAGTCTTCTTTGTTATTCTCTTTTTATGACCGAAATGTGAGTGGGCATACTTCATTCAATTCTCCGCTTAATAACGTCTCTTTCCAACCACAAGAGAAAACCAAGAATTATTGTTCTTGATGTTGAAAATTAACCCTATGGGAGTTTTAAAGTTTTTCTCACTACTTTACTTTTTCTAAATTTCTCAAGTGATCTAATTGACAATAGGAACATGTTTCATATTTATAGTGGCTTGTAGGGCAATCATTCTAATCAGATTGGGCTTCAAAACATGTCATTGGATCAACACATCCTACAGCAAAACACATTTGCTGATGTGGCAGGGCTGGTCGACTAGACCTTGTGTATGTTAGTCAATCGGCTGGTTGGGGCTGACTCGATGCAACTCTCTTTTTGCTTTAGTTTGCCATCTTGTTTCACTATCCTTTTGGTTTTGACCCAATTAGATAATTACGTATTTTTATTTGACTAGAGAATCGTTTATAGAGCCTCATGTTTAATTCAAATAGCCCACTACAAAAAGATATCTAATTAAATTAGTCATATGCCGATAATCTCATTACAAATACAATATGTATAAATAATCCAACTTATTTATCTCAAATTGATTTGCAAAATTAATTCAATTAATAAACTAACATGAATTTTTACAATCCAATCAACCCATCATAGAATTAACATAAGTTACTACTTTATAGGAAAAACATGTCGAATCATTGCAAAAAAAAATATGTGAGCTAGCGAAGGGGACTCGATAGGCATATATAGATCTAGCTCCTATAATTATAGAATGACATATCCTCGACATGCTCATTTCACAATTATCAACTCTAAAACTATTTCACTAAAAGCTTGAGCTATACCCTTGAACTATATATAAATTACAAAACTCTATTAAGTTATTTGTCCATGACATGTCATAATATACAACATCGCCATAGGAAATTTATAATCAACTTAAGGATAAATTTTATTTTACCTTCCTGATGATATTTTTCCTATGTTTTATTATCTCACTATTGGAATACTTACTATTCATAACTAATGCAAATAGTATACTATTTGGTTACATAAATGTATCCAAATGGCTTAGCACTCCAATTTTCTAATTCTAGGATAATGAATATAAGAGGCTAACATTAACTTCAAAAAAGAGTTATAAATTCCACTTCTATAAATAACGAGTCTATGACATCCAAAAGTCATGTCTCTAATATACTGATATGTATACCTTCATTCGATTCAAGATGTCACCTTTTAGTACATCAAAAAACACAAGTCAAGAATACAGGCCTATTAATTCATTTCAAGATTAAGATGTCACACTTATGATTGTCTATAGTGAATTGATTTATTGAAATGACATTATTAACTAAATCAATTCATCTATAGTCTGGATCTAATATATCGTCATAAATGAGAATATACTAATGTCTCCACTCATGAAGTCTCACTCCAATTACCAAGACAAGTCATCTTCCGTTAAGGATGTAAACTATATAATAATCTTAACATGAATAAAGTGCCTGACTTTATTCCCTTGATTACGGACCTTCTATGTTCAAATCATCACTTTAAAATTCTTTATTCCCTTGATTACAGACCTTCTATGTTCAGATCATCCCTTTAAAATTCATGTCTTCTACATAATTTATCTATTATATGTGTGATTTTTAAAGTTTAGAACGACAGTCTCAGACTTTTGTTTGCTTAACATACATTCAATACAAATGAATATAGAAAGGACAAATTTGATATATGATATAAATAATAAATTCTTTATTAATTAAGTGCCTCAAAAACAGTAACATTGTTTAATCCTTAGGGTATTTAGTCTAACATTATGACCATTAACTTAAAAAAGCTTAAAAGCAACCATTTATCATTTCAATCTCCTTGTGTTAACTCTAAGCTTTTATATAATTTTTGCAATAATTTAGTCCCATTTAACTCTACCAACAAATTTTTCTTAGAATTAAATTATCAATAGTAACAGTAAGTGTTAAATCTCTCTTGAAATTTGAATGAAATATATGACATGCATGTTACACGACCCACCAAAAATATAAGAGTATACACTTCAGAATTAGATCTACTTTTGTTCAAAAAATTACTATTTGTTATTTATGAATAAATCAATCTAAGAAAACCCGTCAACAACATTACTAAAAGGGACAAAGAGGAGTGGCACACGGTTGCCTAGGGGCTTAAGGTGCTGTGGTGCTTCGAGTGAGGTGTTGGGCGGCATTGCTATACCAGTTGTTGAATTTGTTTTGATGCAACTAGGGTTTTGGTTCAATGGTCTATGACTAAAAGCCAACTATTTGATCTAATAGTTGATATTGCTTTTAATATTTTATCTATTATGTATTTTAACTGTTATATGAATTTTTAAGGTTATTTGGTATCTATTTGTCTCCACGAGATTATAGCTAAGGGCCACCTCCTGTAAGAGGATTCAAGTGAAATATTATTCAAGCTTATGAGACTGGCCTTGCTACTAACAAATTACGTGGGCTAAAAAAACATTTTTCTTATGAAATTTGTTCTTTAACTTAAAGGATATATTAGGTATGAATGTGTTTCGTAAGAGAGCTTAGGAAGCTCGAAAAGATGAAACCGTTTTTTTATTCTTCTTATCTTGTTGTCTCTCTCTTTCTTTTTTTCCCTAATTTTTTATTCTTATTTTTTATCCCATATATTATTGCTTTTTTCCCTTCTTCCAAATTTAACACTTACAAATATTTTTTTATTTGACCTGCAAAAATATATAATTTTTTTTATAAAATGTCTCTATTTTTTAAAACCCTATTGAATGCATTTTTATAATAAAATAAATAGTCAAGAATATTAATATACAAAATAAAATCCATTCCTTCGTAAAGAAGTTAGATAAATGGATCCCATAAGTATTGATTCAAAGCTTAAATAATAAGAGTGCTCAATTTATGAATAGATCATAAATATGTTATTCATTAAAGAATCAATGACACTTACGAACAAAGATATAATTAAAAAGGTTAATAGAAAATACCTAGATTTATTTATGAACCATCTATGGAGGATTGATTTGTATGTATTTGACTATATCAGTAGACAATTCAAATCCTCTACATAATTAATTTTGTAATGTTAAGAGTGCAATTTCACATTTTTAGTGGAGTAATTTTAGAATTAAATAAATTTGATATTTTAATTAAGGCATCAATTAATTGTCAAAATTATTGGAGTTTAAATTTATAATGTCCATAGTTCCTTTCAAAGGCTTATTAGATTATGTCAACTAAATTTAATGTTGGGTTAAATTTATTAATTTGGATTTGAGAATTCTAAATTAATTTCACATAATTATTAATTGGATTAATTTAGTTTTAAATTGAAAATTATACAGTGTGGTAAGGACCACATTGTGCATGTATGCCATAGGAAACTCACATTATTTTCCACCTGTGGATGTGCAATTTCAGCACATATTGAAAAGGAAATAATCAGTTTCATTATTTTGACCAATTTAAAATAAAATATATATTTTTTGGGATAAAGTTTAAATTAATTAGTGGGACAATTCGGAGAGTTTGTCTCTCTCCCTTATCTACAAAAACACCTACTTACTTAGAATGTGGAGCGTGTATTTCCACTTTATGTGGAGGTAGTTTTAATTAACTTAATTTAATTAATTCAAAAAGTGTCAATTATTTTTTCTATAGTATAAAAAAGGTTTTAGAAAAAGTTAATAAACACAGAATTATAACATACTTTTTCAAAGAAAAAAAAACGTACTCCTAGAGATTTTTTTCTTTTTCTTTTATCATTTTGTCTCATGTGTTGAGAATACAAAATGATCCGAAATTAAGTTGTGTGATCCAAACCTAAATCAAAATGCCCACTGGATTAGGTTCATTATAATTTAGAGAATGTTGAGAAAGATCCATTGTGTTCTAGAGGATTTGGAATTCAAGATGTTTTGGTGAAGTACAAGATTATCGTCCTAATCCTATGACGGTAAATTTCTTAATTATCTTCTTATATTTTTTCACTAAATTAATATAAGTATTGATCGCTAGAAAAAATTTAAAGAAAATTTTTAAAAATATGTATTTTGTTTCATACCAATATTCCGCAAAATTTTAATAAATCAGTTGAAGAAACCAACAATTTATAAAAACAATCTTTTGTTTTAAACGAAAGAATAATTTTTTTTTTTTGAAAACTAACCGCAGAATAGTTTTTATAGTCATGTTAATTACATACTTATATTTCTTAAGTTTAATTATTTCTTAATTAATCATTCTACAATACTCTTTTTTCTCACCGAATATGTGGGGGTGAAATTAAAACAAATTTTCACTTTAAGGACCTCTTTGTAATTTTTCAATTCAAAGATGTTACCAACACTAACGACCTCAAACTTCGATTTTTTCTTCTCTTTCTTGTTCATTTTCTCTTGTTTGGTTTTGTGCGTTTGGGCATGGATTTTGGGGAAAATAGAGAAAAAGAAAGAGAGACTGACTTTTTTTTTCTTTTCCCCCTCGATGGTTCTAATCTCAACGAGAAACAAGTGTCTCAATTCAAATTACTATCTAAACTTGAAAGAATTTAGGCAAATAGTCTGGAATTAGAAATCTTAGTCCGTAATGTGTGAGCTGTAGATTTGTGTGGCGATAGTAGATCGAGCATGGCATTGCTGAATAAGCTCCTCTTGACATGTATTTCAGTTGGAGCTGGAAAAAAAAAAAGACACAGAGAAAGGATTGGCAAGTCCAATTGCTTCTTTGTTTGCTATTTATTTGTGTTAAAATTTCTGTCTATCCATTTCTTTGTATTATTAGGCACCCACCAAAATCATGAGAGAGATTTTTGTTTGTCACTTAGCAGTACGGGCTGCATTTTTGTTCTGCGGGTAAAGAAGAGAGGCGAAGAGGAATGAGAAATATTATGTTTTTAATCACCCTCCTTCAGAAAAGAGGGCAGTTTGGTATTTTTCTTTTTTTGTACAAATTAAACGAAATTTTGCGCTTTGTCAGGGTATGATTTTGGATGAGCGTAAATTAAGGAACAAAGGGCCAACAAGTGTGGCCCAATGAACGAATTGAACTGATCGGATCTGTCAAAGCTGTTCATCGTATAGGTTGGAATGAGGAGGATTCAATATGCTTGCTACTAGCAGATCAATACGATCTGGTTTGACATTTGTTTTGTATTCGATTTGCTTGATAGATCGTTTGGCCTGCTCGAGTATTAGATTCAAAAATATGCAACTCTTTGCTCAGTTGGTTTGATATGTTAGTGACAACTTTATAAAAATAGAATATTTATGTCTTTGAATGCATATATTTTTTACTATGTTCTTGATATTTTTATTTAATTTGGTTTATTTTTTATGTTTTATTTTCATTTCATTTTTGTTAATTTGATTTTATATGATTTATTTTATTTTATTCTATTCCAATTGAATTTTATTATTGTTATCATCATCATCATTCCATTTATTTTATTTATCCTCACTTGTGTAGATATATTGATTGGGACTAAAATGACAATCCGAGCAAATTTGTTAACGAGACAATTGGCTCAATTATATTTATTGAATTAAAATATGACGTTAATTTATAAAAATTTTATAAATGTCTCATAATGATATCATTAAAATTATTTATATGTAATTATACAGTACAATATATAATATCATTAAGATAATTACTATATCATTAAGGACATTTTAAAAATATTTTAAATATTACGTTAGATTTTAATTTTATAATAATAATTTAGACACGTATTGTAATTTTTTCAAACACACCAAATCCTCACACGCCCACAATGAAGCCCAATTGCGAGAAATTGAAAATCGCCAAAGTCGTTGTCCCAGCCGTCTGATTAGCGCTTCAATAGACCTGATACGCGCTTGGCATTCATCCCCACTCGTTGCCCACTTCAAGAGCGCCACACGTCCGCCTGTCCCCACTCCTCTACCTCCCTCTGCTTCTATGTTGTGCATTCTACAGCAGCCCCGTGCGCCCTCCTCTCTTACCCATTGCTATTTTGACATGCGTTCCAGCACTCCCAGCGCCAAACACCATGTGTCGGCAAACCTGAAGCCCTCATGCATGCAATTAATTCTTTCATTGTGTTGAAACAGGAGGGAAAAAAATAAATAAATAAAAGGTGCTGGCATGCCATTTTGGAACGGTTTTAGGAAGAAGCCTCCAATTCTGCGGGCGAATGTGCCCCTATATGAGCGCCTAATGCCCCATTTTTAGGGAGTGAGGGTTGATTCCAAGGAAAAGATGGGGGAATGAAAAAGAAAAAATATTTGAATTATTTTTTATTTTTAGTTTTAGGATTTTATTTTTAATTTTAGATCAAGGAATAATTTTGTAAACATCATTCAAGAGGGCATTTTGGTGCTTTAAAGATGAGAAACAAGAAGATTTGGGGAAAATGTTTTGGAGATTGTGACACTTCCATTGGGTGATGATTCCTTTCCCATTTTTATTCTCTACATCTTTGTGTGTTCTAAGAATGTTTGATTATTGATGGTCCTTGTAATTATGTGTAATTATGTGTAATTAAATTTCTTAGTCTAAAGAGCTATAAACCCAAATTGAAATTGTGTTTGGATTATTACTTGGATTAATGCAAGTTGATTTTCATTTTTTGTTTATTTGTGTTTTCTTGAGCCTAATGCCTCTAATTGCTTAATCTCCAATTAGTTGATTTTGCATTTACGATTAATACTTGGGAAAGGAGGATTCTAAATATAGGTTAAGGAAATACAACGTAAAGAATTGTAGAGTTAAAAGACCCATAATTTTCTTTGTGGTCAATTAGTAAAACGTGCTTAATGAGCCCTTTGTAAGTGATTTTGAATAAGAATATTGGAATTAATTATTTTGGGTATTCTTAAATGGAGTACTTGGGTGAGGAAAAATTGAGATACATAAGTGTTCTATGCTAATAAATTGAGGAGACTAATTTGTCTATAATTTAGCGATTACCAATCAAAATAGAAACTTGAAGAAATAGTTCCAGTTCCATTATTTCTCCATAAGAAAATCCATTCTTTTTGTAACACGTATAAAAGGAATATCATATGATTACCGTATATATTTAGATGACCAAAACCTCATTATATTTTCCAATACTCGAATAATGTCATTGATAGGATAATATTGACTCTTCCGCGTCTATGGATTATGCTCTTATCAAATATAGGTTGCATCTCCAACATATTCTTGCCTTTGGCATATCAAAAGATACAAGCTGTAATGACCAAGGGAAATTTATTAATAAAATTTCATATTTAATTAGGTTTAATTAATGAATTTACCCTTATAAATTGTATTTTTTGTAAAATTATGATAATGTACAAATAAGAAATTTTAATAGGAAATTCCATTGTAAACCAATATAATGTTGGATATTGCCAAATGTAGATTTTTAAAATATAAATGCTTGAAAATGTGTGAAAAATATCCATAAAATAAATTTTATATCACAATTAATTATAGAATTGTGATATAAATTAACGGATTATTAAGGTATAACTAAGGTAGAAGAGTAGGATAAAACCCTCAATGGTGCCATAAAGGGTACGACGCGGTGTAAGTACACTATTAAGGTAAAAACACAGATATAAGAAATGCTGTGTTTGGATTTCAAAAGCGACTCTAAGGAGAGGTAGGAGATTCTATACTGTTCAAGAACATGATTTTCACTAATTCTACCCAAAGAGTATAAGAAAAATACTACGTAGAAAAAAATTACACTGTGTAAAGTTTTGGGGTCCACCAAATGGACACCCAATGAATTGGGATTCGACCATCATAACATGAGATGTGGCCCAATCATGTTTAACCACCCAAAAAAAAACCCACTTGATTACCCTGGTGACTCACCACCTTTAAGAAAAAAATCCCATGAGATAAGTCTTATTTAAAGACTTAAATAACAAAATTTTTTCTCATTTTCTCACTACCGCATTCGACAGTCCTAAGCTCTACTCTCCCAAAATTTTGTTCAAAATAAACATGCCACAAGATTAATTCCAAGCAAGTTTCAAGTTAGAATCAAACCCTAGTTCAAGATTTCCTTAACTTCCAAGGTAAGATTCTAACTTTTTTCCAAGCTCTTCTTACAGTTTCTTTGGAATTGAAGGGGGTTAATGAAGGTTTTCTTTTCTATGGATCATGTTCAGGAGGGTTGGCAAGGTAATCAAGTGGTTGAAGGTGCAAGATCACCAATTTCTTTTGGTAAAGCCTAACTTCCTATTTACAAATTTTATGGTGATTTTGTTTTGCTTGTTTTGTTCCTTTTTCAAGTATGATATGTAATGATTTAGATTAGTTTATGGCATGCTTAAATGATTTTATGGTATGTTTTGATGAGAAATTGGGGTTTGAATGTTTAAAATCTCCATTTGATGTTAAATTAGAAAAAATTTGTAAAGTTTAAATGTTATTTTTAGAATTGTGATTTGGGCATGAAAATGGTTTTGGAAGGTCTTGAACCTGTTTTCACAATGGTAGGAATGTTGTTTTAAAGGTAGTTTTTACAAAAATTGTCCAGGGACTAAATCGTAAAGAAAATTGTTTTCTCGATAGAATTGAAAATGGGCTGTAATCTCCCATGTACAGTGAGAATTTTAGCAAAAGTTAAAATATGAAAGTTGTAAATCTCGATGAAACTATTATAGATCGCGGACGGTTAATCGAAATTCCTCACCATTTGTGAGATATAAATTTTCCAAAATTTATTAAATTGAAAAAAAATTTCAAGGGGCAAAAACATCATTTTGTAAAAAGGAATTTGGTATGGTATTTTGAGCAAATTTAATCCTTATAAAAAAATGGGAATTTATGGTTTAAAAAGATTATTTTGGTTTTGGGGGTAAAATCGTTAAACTTTTCAAATCCGGGGTAAAATTGGAAACTTTTATTAATCTTGGGCTTTAATGCAAAATAAGAAAACTGACACTCCGAGTTATTGTTTTAAAGCTAATTAGCAACAATTTTCGTTAAATAACAAATTCGGGCTCAAGGAATGTTAAAGGCCCATCGATGGCAAAATTGTCATTTTTCTACAAAATGTCCCGAACAGGCCCAAAACGTTTGAAATAGGAAAAAAAAGGGGGTTATTAGTAGGATTTTCTCCCTTCGTTAGAGACGAAAGGGTAGCATAGGCTAAGAGGGAGTGAATCTGTGATTATCGTTGTTGTAGACTGTAAAGCAACCCGACCTACTAATTGATTGAACGTTTGTATATAGCTAAATAGTGATAATTTGGCTAATGACGATATAATTGGCCAAACAGGACACTAGAAGATTAAAAAAGAAACTAAGGTCGGTTCGTACACAGCCTAAATAAGAAAGTTTCAAACCCACCTATAGTATGAAATAGTAGGTTTAAGGTTATAGTATAATTGTGTGAATATACCTGCGTATGTTACACAATTGAAAGTGTATGTGTTTTGCACTTAGGATGTACGTATTTTGACATGCATAGTATAATAACCAAAATGACTAGACTGGTAAATGAATCATCAGAAGTAAGGAAAGTGTCGTATCAGCTCTCGATGCAAAGGGGAGTTTAATGTTAAAGTTATGTTATGGTCTTGGTGTTATGAAGACTTATAGGTACATATGGTACGAACACTTGGGCCCTATTTAAGACAGGATATGATAAAAATAAAGAATGTTCTTAAGAAAGCATATATGGATCACACACTTTAGTGATTATTGCATATAGGCTATGTTTTGGACTTACTAGGCATCGGCTTACTTAGTTATTCCATGCTGTAGGTATTTCTACAAAGATGTCAAAATAAATTTACATGATGAGCTGGCGGCGGAGGTATGAGCCATGTGCAGGCGGAGAATGGATACCACCACTGTTATGTTTTTGTTTGCTATTATATTAAGTTATTTTGGAACTAGTTTTAAACTAAGTTATAGCATGATCAAGTAAAACAAAACCCTTTCGTGGACACTATGTTGATTACATAAAATCATATGAAGAGAGTTTGGTTATATGCATATATATATATATATATATATAAATATTTTCAAAATTTTTTATAAATACGTAAGTAAGAAAAGTGATAAAATGCACTCTGAAAAAGGCGGGTCATGACACAAGCTATAAACATGGAGTTATGAATCTACTTCAAGATTAAGATGAAACATAAATGATTATCAAATAGAATTGATTTAAGTTACACAGAATTATTATTTGATCAATTCAACTTTAGGTCCAATTCAACATGCAACTACCATTAGGTTTACTACACCAATATGTCTACCATGGAGTCAATCCACTCTGACGACCAATATAAGTTGCTTCCTCAATTGGGCATAGATCTACATTATAGTCTTGTCATGTATAAAGTGCCCAACTCTATATATAGACCGTAGACTATATAATTGAGATTATTAATCTCTGAATCGAATATTTTTCGTATATAAACTCCATATATGCCCAAGTCTAAGATTTGGTTCTAATAGTCACAGATCACATGTTTGTTAATATACAATCATTAATATGATAGTAATATAAGGACCATTATTAATATATATAATATTCACATTATTATTTATTTCACTAAAAATGTCTTAAATACAATTAAAGTATTTATTTCTTAGGTAATCGATCTTAACATTTTTGTATTTATCCTATAATATAAGTAATACTGTATTTTTTAGCCATCATCAATATGATAAAATCGTTTATAAACTTTTATATTTATAAAATAATATTAAAATAATATTATATTTTTCAATCGTTTACGGTCCCACAAAATTGATAGTAACTTTTATATTTATACAGTAATAGCCGTGTATATTTTCTCTCCCTTAAACTGGCTTTGCTTTTTGCCCCATCAGACGAGAGAGAGAGACAAAGAGATGGAACAAACGGGAAGGTTGGTTATTGAGAAAGTGGGAGACAAGTCAACAGTGACAAGATGCTACTCAAAGTATCCACTTAAATTCATCGTACCCAAAAAGGTTTTATTGCCATCTATTTCTTTCTTTCTTTTTCTTTTTGTGTTTACTTTTGAGTTTCGATAGCACCAATCTCTGGAGTAACCTTCGTTTGATTCCTCAGTCGGGCAACTCCAAAACTGATGCTGTTTGGATTTACACCGTCACATATGGCGGTGGCATTGTCTCTGTATGTTCTTCTTCTTTTTTGCTCTCTCTTTTATGCCTTCAAGTTTTATTTTCGGAAGAATTCCTGAATAGGAGTGGCTTTTTGGGTGCAGGGAGACTCTATTTCATGTGAGGTCACTATTGGTGATGGCTGCACTACTGTTTTGACTACCCAAGCTTCCACAAAGGTTGACCTTTCAAGTTCTTTATAACCTTATTCTCTTTGAATTTCTTTTTAATATATTTATGTTACATTTTGTGACCTTCTTCAATGAGATTCCACTTCAAATTCTCAATGGCCTCCCTTTTTTTTTTTTAATGTTCGAAAATCTCAAAGGGGTTCTATCGGTGCTATGCTTGTGCAGGTCTACAAGTCTCTGGGATCAAAGTGCTCTGTGCAAGTCTTGGAGGTAACATAACAAATTTCCCATACTACATAAAATTACAGCATATGTTATTTTTTTTTTTTTTAGAATTCAATTCGTTAATATGCTGTTCACCTTAAAGTTTTTGTACTTCTAGTTTTTTTTTTTTAGTGTTCCTGAATTTTAAATTAAACATTAAAATTTGCTTGGTTCTGGAATGTCGAAAGTTTTTTTTTTTTTTTTGTATCACACATTAAATTAATTGTTCATTTTGAATTAAAGTGACATTGGCTAGTGTATGCCATACAGTAGGCGAGAGTGGGAAGCAATGCCCTTTTAGCCGTAATTCCAGATCCGGTTACATGTTTTTCAACTGCAAGGTACACTCAGAAACAAGTGTTTAGGATGGTGAGTGACTCGAGTTTAGTCATGGTTGATTGGGTCACCAGTGGGCGCCATGAAAGTGGTGAAAAATGGGATTTTGATCTGTATAAGAGTACCAATCACATATTCCTAGAAGGCGAGCCTCTATTTCTCGATGCGGTAAGTGTTTTTTCTTTCCATCGGATTTTAAATTGAATGATGATAATGTTGCAAATTCTTACTGACAATAATTCTATAAGATATCTTATTTCATAATATCGTAGCATTTGAAAACTTCTTGACAGTGCTTTTGGTTGATTGTTTAATAACAGTTTGACGGAATCATGCTTTGCTGTTTTGTATATTGCTGACCAGTAGGCATTCTGTTGCATTATTTCATTTTCATTCTCCTCCTTTTTTCATGACTGTAGTCTACAATTGTCTGGTTTCTTTTTGTGTACTTGCTGAAACTGTAATTTAGTTTGACCAAAATACTTCGTATTCGAGACACCTTTAAACCAGATTCATACCATGTCATGGTTTTAGTATGAAACATTGGCCGTTGCACTAAAAAAGTTCTTGTTCTCCACTTTTCCTCGTAACTTTTCCGCACTCACACTCAAAGCAAGACACACATATTGTTTCCTTCCTGTAAACACTCTACTAACATGGTTTTTTGATTGCTTTGTTCCCCAGTTTTTTCACCCCTTTTCTCAAAGGCTTGATATTTAGCATGCAGGTACTTCTAGAGAAAGGAAGCATGTCTTCAATTGCAGAGCGCATGCAGGAGTACCAAGTGATTGCAATGGTTGTATTCTGGGGGTGAGTTATACCTGTTACACCTTCCCCGTACCTTTATGTATACTTTCATCAATTGAATTATTTGTGAAGCGTAGAAGAGTGACATGAAAGGAGATTTAATTTAAGTAAATAGATGCTAGTTCTTTTTTGGTTTTATGTTCTAGGCCAAAGATGAAAGGCATTCAAAACCAAGTCCAAGAAGAAGTGAGGAGAATGATGACTGAGCAGTTGCAATTTTCTTCTCCTGCATCAGCTCAAAAAATGAAAAGTAGTTCCGCTTATTGCATAAACAGACCAAAATTTATTGCTTCTTCAAGTGTCTTTGGTCCTCAGGTACTTGTCATAAAATGCTATGCTATAAGTGGTTGCTGTCCTTGAAATTTGCTTGCTCTATTCTATAATCTATTGAACCCGGAATAAGAATTTCAAAACATTTGAAAACTGGAATAGCAAGTTGAAGCAGTGTTTAGTACTTCTTTGATTCCATCCTAGTGAAAAATTGTTGAGATTTGATATAACCATCAATTTCCCAACTCTTTTTTGATTGTAGAGGACCGCAGTACCCCTTAGATATAACTGAATTAGCCTAAGAGGGGAGAGACAGATAGAGAGAGAGGGTGCACGCATAGTAACTATTGTGTTAGAGCAAGCAATTATTCAATAAAATGTATCGGCTGGCATTGGAGGTGTGAACTATCCTAGGCCAACAATGCCTCAAAGAAAACACTCCCAGATTCCAACACTAGAAAATGGGTATTGGCAAGGGAGGAGCCATGGAAAGCTAACAGCTGTCTAAATGACATCAATAAATAGAGATGAAACTTTTGCCGAATATATGGTTTGATAGGTACTTACAAGGGATTAATGGTTCAGGTTCAAATGTGTGATATGAGCCACATATCCCTTACTTGGAAAGAGCCATGGTAGACTTGCCATAGTGGACAAGTGGAGAAATCTGAGGAACACTGTGCATAGAAGAGAGGTTATTATTTATTTATTTAAAAGTAAATTCCACATAATAAGTAAATGAACAAATTAGGAATCATGCTCAGCCATTTTCACAGTCGTGTTAGAGTGAGCAAGGTCGGATATGCGGAGCAAAGTTTCCCTTGCATTCCAAGTGCTGTTTAGTATGTGGTTTATTATCTTACTAAAACATGAACCAAACTCAAAAAGATAACCCTGTTGAGTTTCTGCTCTCAACCGTCCAATTTTACTCATTTGAGTTTTCCTTGCTTAGGACATTTAACTAAAAACAATTTTAACAGTATTTTGCCTCCACTTTTATTCTTTTTGTGGATTCCATTCATGTGCCTATACGTATGAGAGGCTCAATGGCAAGGTCATATCTCTCTCATCCTTTTTTTTTTTTTTTGGAGGAGGAGGATTGCTCATATTCTTTATGATTTTTTTTTTTCCCATTTACTTGAGCCAAATGGTGTCTTATTAATGCAGGGAAAAGGGGTCATTGTTCGAATAGTTGCCACAACTACTGAATCAGTTTACATGTTCCTACAACATCAATTGGCTAGCTTGGAACCACTACTTGGAGTATCGCCATATCGCTGAACTTTCATGGGGAATGCATTATAAATCATGTTAACTGTTTGTTTTCTTACTTTTTCTTGTTATCGGCTGTTTACATGAATCTCAAGTTCTCTAAGTTCTCATTTATGGAAAGGCATATATACAGGACTAGTTGACAATATTATGCTTGTTGTCCTTGCGTCTTGCGGTGGTTTTGCAATGAAAAATTGTATCGTCTCTCTGCTTATCTTTGCTTATAATCTCTGAAGATCAATATGATCCTTTGACCATTAAGGACGAGTGATGTAATACCATCTTGGAGTACGATTAGGTTATTTTGCACTTTATGATGATCCTTTTCTTGGCAATGCATAAAAAATGATTAATTGAAACGTATGCTAGAAACAATGGGCACAAATTTCTATGATATTTCTGAAATTTCCATCACAATTTAGGAATTTTAGGGGCAAACCAGCAAGTTTTTGTACTGCATTAGGTTCTCTTGCTATGATTGTCGGTGTCCGGATATTTTTTCTGAAAATATTTCCTCCGGCGAACGGAACGCTCTTATTTGAAAGGTTTTGACATAGATATGTAAAATGGCATCTTCTATTTGGTTTATATATCGTTGCTTAGACAAGGTCTAACCTCATGAAGACGAACACTGCAAATATGGCACAAAACTAATCACGAAGAATATCAGAGTTCAGACATAAAAATTGCAAATAAACAACTAAGAATTGAACCATACCTAAAATACAGAAATATGATTCATAATACATCAGCAGTTCATGCTGTTCACTCTAAATCTTGCATTAGAATGAACGTAAGACGGATAGAACTTTGCTCAGTTTTGGCTCGTTATAAAATGAAGCCGTACAAGTAAGGGCGTGTATAGCTTAACAACATTTAGAATGTAATTTCACAAGGGGCATGAAAGGTTCTACCGCGGCATATAGGTTCCAAGTTCTCTCCGGCATATGAACATAGCGGTGATACCTCTACACCTGGTTTCAAGATAAATTGGGTTTGAAACGTCAGAATTATGCTCACAGAAATATTCTCAATCACATAACTTCCAACTCTCTGGCTTCAACACTAAGCCATGATTTTTC
The DNA here is from genome assembly GCA_025403435.1 of Artocarpus heterophyllus. Classification (NCBI taxonomy): domain Eukaryota; kingdom Viridiplantae; phylum Streptophyta; class Magnoliopsida; order Rosales; family Moraceae; genus Artocarpus; species Artocarpus heterophyllus. The sequence continues at coordinate 31,265,721 of CM046349.1, forward strand.
CATTTATTTTATTTATACCTTCTTGGAAAGTAAAATAAAAATGAATTACCTGTTGCATATAACGGCACTGAGTGTGTTAAAAATCCACCAGCAGCAACTACCCAACGAGAGTGGAGTCGGAGAACTAGAAGTTTAGCACTGTCTGGAGTGTCAAAAGTTGATCCATTGGCATTCTTTACTGGTGCAAACTCTTCTTCGCGTAAAACCTGTTTTAGAACAATTTGTGGAAGAAAAATGTGGTTATCATTCCCCATTTGTCGAAAAATAAAAGAAAAGAAAAGAAAAGATATGGAAAGAAAGTTCAAGAGCCTAGAGAGAAAAGGCAAAAGAAATTCACCTCGAAAAGTGCAGTAGAAGGTGCATACGGAAATGCATCAAATATGAACTGTTCCAATTTGTATCCTATTGTATGTCCATGGACTGATGGAATTTTCTTCTCAGCAAGATGGTAGCTGCATTAGCAAAGCAAAAAATTATTATCATGATGGCAAAAACCAAAGATAAGGAACTCCAATGGCAGATCCAAGTAAAATGATGCATTAAACTGTCAAACGGGATTCAAATTCCCCATGCATGCAGCATGCTTTTAGTGCAACATAACTAATGTTGTGACATGCGTATCAGTGGAGGGTTCAAATGTGTTAATGATTTAAATGCCAGCTTCCGATTTTTTTTTCATATTACTCGGAGGTGTAACGTCTCTGTCTTGCTAAATTTATAAAGCTAAACACAAACATATAATGTACTCATCGTCAACTGAACATTTGAGTTAGCGACAACAAAAAATGGGTTCACCATTGCTTTTAGCTACACAAAACCACTATTATTGAGTTAATCATCTTTATGTCACAAAATTCGAAAATATTAGTGCTTTGAAAAAATAATGCTTACACAGTTTATGAGGAGCACCTCTTTTCTTTCTTCCTTTCTTTTTTTTTTTCTAAAGAGTCATATAAATTACCAGTCACACTGAGTACCTGAGACTTTGACACCTAACATTCGATTTCAGCACAAGCAGTAGCAGATGAAGAAATACTAGGGGGTCAATGATGGACAAAACATTTAATATGTTTTCTTGACAAACATATGCATCATGTCATTTGTTTACTCAGTATTTTCAGTCATACCAAGCATATGTGACCTTGACACATTACATGCTTCCAGTATACAGATTTGTGGATGAAGAAATACCTGAGGGCTAGTGACAGACAAATAAATCATGTAGCAAGAATATGCTAATAGGAGTACACAATATGAAATGAATGAGAATACAAATGTGGAGGGTTCATTAGGACTTTCGGTAGGGGTTTGTGGATTCGCTTCCACTTCTAATTTTTAGTTCCTATTTACTGGATGGCACATGCTCTAACATGTCATTTCCTTTTTTTTTTTGGGGAAAAAAAAAAGGTGGGAATGCAAATGGGGGAGAGTGGGATGAAGGAAGATCTATACTCACATGCTGTCTTTCTCAAGGCCATTTGCCACTTGGTTTAGGAAGTCAACAGTAAACATGTGTAGGCATACCTGAAAGGTAAAACTCACAAGAGTTCAGACCAAAAAGAAGAAAATATTATAAGAATTTTGCAAAAATAAGTAAAGAAATCAACCCATCTTAAATATGCAGAGACATTACATTGCTCCAACAAAAACGAAGGCGCCCAGTTTGTTGATTGATTGCAGAGGCCAGAGATGGATCCAGCTCACTGTATTCTACCACAGTTAGAGGTCCACCCTTGCCTCGGCGTACAAAGACACCAACCTTTTCTTGAGGATACGCCTGTAATGAGAAAAATACAAGAAACTAAGATATCCTAGCCTTCAGAGTCTATTACATGCAAAAATAATACAAAACTCCAGCGCTGATGTGCATAATAATAGGCCTAAATAGCATAGAACTGTCAGTGTTCAGGTAAAGACCTGCTAAACCATCAAAGTACATTCATTTTGAAAAACATATACAACGTGGTACACAAACAATCATGAAAAGCATATAGAAAAGTGCAGAAAGAGACTTTGCAGTATTTAAAACGAAGCACCAGATATGTATAACGTACTAGAATCCAGGATCCAAAAAAAAAGATACTAGAATCCTTAAAACATAGTGGTCAAGAATACTTCTACGTAGTTCAGCTAAGAGAAATAACAAGATCTAAACCTAAAACCCTGACAATGGGATTTATCACAAATAAAAGAAAGCTAGGCGAATTAGAATCCTGATTATATTTAGGTACAATTGGGAATTCCCATGTACTGACAATTTTCTACAGAATTTAACTACAAGAGTTGAAGGTATAGGATCATGTTAAAAAAGGGGAAAAAAAATTGCATGGTAGATTTCTTTTCTCAAAAGATCTCATCAACTAACAAAAAAATGCAATGTTACTTCATCATGGCTTGGCAACAGCATTCATTAGCCAAAATTTTTTCTAGCTTATTAATATAATGAAGGAAATCATAACCACGATTTTGAAGTAAGCATATCACTTAAACCTTTAAACATTAAAAAGTGGATGTATACCTTACGAACCACCTTTGCAGCAGCATTAACACCTTTATCAATGAAATAACCCACGAAAGTTGGATCAGCTACACGAACCTGTTTTCAAGACCCTAATCACTATGCCTTCAACCAACAAAAATTTGACATTAAACGCATCTTTGGTGTTCAATTTCAAAAGTAAACAAAATAAAGAAGGGGAAATAAAACTTTTTCTTTTTTGCTACATACAAGATAACATGAAACAAAAGTAAGGTACGCATTGGACAGCTTTCCTTGTATGAAACTAACCCAATCACACCTAAACTAAAAAATTCAGTGTGCCAAGAAAAAAAGTGATGAAAATATGGAATTTTTCCCTTCTGTTTCTTCTTTCCTTTTCCAACAAAAATGACGACAAAAGGTTCTTGTAATTTCCCCATCTTTATTTGCTTGGGATTAAACCAAACACACAAATAGAAAAATTAAGAAAACTCACCAATGCATTATCAACACCATAGCAGTCCACATATTTAATTCCTCTCATGGACATGTCTTCTAGAAGTTTTGATGACTTCAGAGCTGATCAACAAATTAGGTCAATTGGATATTAGAAAGGACCAAGCAACAAAGAAAATATGGAATTAAAACCAGCAATGCTATATAATATTCAATACTAGACCAAAATTTACTAAAAAGAGACCTGTATAAACTCCTCCATTCCCATCTGGAGCCTTAGCGACCTGGATTTAAGAAATTCAAGGATGGTGGCATTTGTGAATTGGGTATGATGACAAACAATTATATTGAAAGGGGGAAAAAGTATTCCATAAGAATAAATTTTCAGAATTGGAACTAGAGCATCTTTTATAAAGAATGACTCAACAGCAACTCTTCTTTACTGCTAGGTTGCTATTTTGCCTTGTCGGTCAAAACGTTTAAGCTAAACGTAATAGTAAAAGGACAAAATAGAGTGCAGGTTCATAAAACAATGCCTATCGTGGCTTTGCTTAAACTTTTATCATTTCATCTTCCAAATTCTCTTGTCCTTTTCTTCCAGCTGATAGCGTCCACGATTTTCTACAGCACTCAAACATATTCAAGCATATGCAGCCCCAATCCGACATCGACCTATTAATTGCACAGCTTACAGATATGGCAACCAAAAGGTAGATGATCGATTTTGCACGAAGTCTCAAAATCCCAGAACAAAGCCTTCAATCAACCAATTTTGGTTCTAAGATTACCTTAAAAATTGAGTATCATAGCTCTGAAACAAATGGAAGCCACTAAATCCTTTAGCAATATCTAATTTGTGTCGACATACTCCTTAGCTAGCTCACCACTGTAGCTCATTTCTGAAAATTAAGTATCTTACTCCAGATTTGCCATAGTTGCAGGTTTATTTTTCTCTAATGATGAAAAATGAAAAGGGGATGGCTGCAACATACTTTAGAGATCAAAGTGGTGATTATTTTCTACAGTCAACATAAAATCCATCTAATATACAAGGACCAATCCTCGACACTGCACAATTCATAAGAGGGGGAAAATTTTTCCTAAATACTTTTGCTAGGCTTTAAAGTTCTGATGCACATCACATGGACTGTCGTTTTAACAGTAGTACATGCTGATGATGTACTTCCCATGCTCACACTTAGCTACCAGGCAGGAACGAAATTCTACAAAACAAAAGCCAAGTCATTCTCAACATACCCTGTATGGGGTTTCCATAATAAATCTCCCATCTTTCGAAACACAAGGTATGGTGCCTTGCTGAAAGAACGTCACCTGAATCAGATAATTGCAAGGAACAATATGCCCTCCTTTAATAAAAATAAATTGATTAAATAAACTAGAAAGAAAAAGAAACATTTCCTACTTGATCAGCATCAAGACCAAAAAACTTGTGACTCTCAAAAAATCTGCGTGTAGCCTCATCAGTGAAGGGGCTTGTCATAACATACCAATGTATTTGCACTGAACGAGTAGAACCTGTTAGCAACTCTGTCATTAGAACAAGTAACACACAAAGCAAAAAAAAGGTACAAAAGACCTTATATTCCTACAGGACTGGTGGTAAGTGTATGAGATTATATCAAAGATTTTGGATCAAATTTTCATAAGGACTTGTCACGGAGCAAAGTGGGACGTTACATGTACGGAAAGATTACCGGTGTTCTCCAGACTTTAACCAAAGAAAAAAGAAAAAAGAAGTAGAGAAGATAGAATGTTGAAGATATGAGCCATACCATCATTTATGGCTTCAGCAGCTAATCTCTGGACGCACAAAATCCGCTCAGCTTGAAGTTGAAATAACGACTTCCCAGATGGAAGCCCAATATCTAAAATAATATAGAAGACATCATAGCAGATGTACGATAGAGCTTGTCAGAAAAAAATAAAATAAAATAATTCCAGAGATTCTTATTAACATCACTTATTGAACAAGTCGAATTTCAAAAAAAAAAAAAAGAAAAGAAAAGAATAAAATTGAACTAGTTAGATTTTTTTCAGGATAATCACATACATCGTTATGAGAGAGAAAGTGAGAAATTATAACTAGGCGAAAAAATAGCGTTTACAGGAATTATTACTCAACGAAGTCTTCTTACAACAAGTCTATCTAGAAAACTTCTTACTAGTGTAGTATGAACTATTTATTGATTTCAAGTAAGAGCGATTGATGTTTCTTAGTTTTCTTTATTTCATCTTTCCTCAATTCCCTATTTAGTTTTTTTTTTTTTTTTTTTTTTTTTTTTTTAATCTTATGCTCTGTGCTTCATTACAAATATTTACTTAAGGGAATTTTTGTAATTTTTGTTCTAAAGAGTGAAGGAAAAGAAACAAAGTCCATAATTATTCTCTAAGTTTCATGCAAGTTCTATAGACTGCAAAATGTTTATTTCTTTTCATTTAGTCTTAATGTTGCAAATTTGTATTTAAATTAAATCCTCACCCTACTAAAAGAAAATAAACAAAAGCAAAACAAAGCTTCAAAACCTTCAAAAAACGTCCATTGCTAAACCACAAGTAGTGGGCTAAGGCTTCAAATTGCATCATGATTCAGACTTTCAGTTAATAGCAACTCAATTCATTATCATTTCCTGGAAACTTAAGCATTAGGGTAGAAGAAAAGACACTTTTACATAGAGATTTTGGCAAAACAAGAAATTAATTATTCCTCCGTAGAATCTCTATGAGTCATAGAAAAGGTTTAGAATTAGTCCCAGCTTCACTTTAGTAGTTATACATCTAATTGATGTCCCTCCTTCAACAGTGTCTCTTAAATGAGCCATGAGCCATATCAGAACAAAAAATTTGAACAGTGGAAACTGTCTCAAAATAAGATAAACTAAATTATTACTCACTGAAGCATCCCTTTGGATCTGAACTTCCAAGCCGAGTTCCCTGCATTACAATATCATGAAAGAAAAAGAACGCATATGTCAGCCACGATCATGCATAAAAAAGGCGCAAAATTTTTAGTTACCAAACATGACAAAAAGAAAAAAGTGCAAAAGCAGCGGATGTCAATGGAACCAAGTCAACAATTCAGATGGCAGAACAGATTCAAATAAACAGGAGACAGGGGAAATCTCCGTTATTGCACTAATTACTGCATGCATGCACATACAAAAGATTTAATGCCCACAATCCATCTGAAAACAAACCTTATACTCGTGTCAAGACCTTAAATACTTCTAAAGCAACAAAAGAACTTCAAGCAAGTGACAAATTTTCAAAATCTAGGAGTAGTATTATGGAGATTTGATTTAATTTCTTAAATTTCTTGTGCATACTGACTCTTTCACTGTGTGATGATACATGGCGAGAACTCATGCAACGAAAACGTTTAACAGCTAGACATCAAAACTGCCAATATTTGGCCTGCCACCCTTATCTATTCTATAAGTAAAGCAACCATCACATTTTAAGTCGTCTAATGCACTGTATATATCATCTAATACATCATTAAATAAATAGTGTGAACTGTGAATAGCTGTCTAATCCACATTTTACTCCAATAATATTGTCTAATACTCCAAAAATAATAAAAGAATGACTTGGATAAGTACAAAATACTATTTTCTATATGATTTTTAGGTTTCAGAACTTTGATCCTGTGACTTCAAAGTTTTTTTTTTTTTTTTTTCCTGTGATAGGAGTTGTGACCCAACTTATGTACAGAAATTGATTAATAGCTTCACATTTGACTTCTAAACTCCCAACAAAAACAATGAGCCTGAACAGGTACGGATCTCATTCACATCTAATTATGCTCAAGCTAATATAATTTCCTTGATTAGACAAAAATACAAGTTCCAAGTATTGCAGAACATCATCCATAGCATAGAATATTTTGCACTATTAAAGTTAGATGCCAACTGGAAAAGAAAGGGGGGGAAAAGTTTCGGAATCCTATAAAGCAACTTTATTATTAATGCATCCATTAAGCAAAAGATATTCCATGCGTCTCCATCACTAAATGCTATCAACAAACAGCCAAAATCAAGAGGAAGAAGTGAACATTGCACGATCCATAGAGAAGATAGAAAGATAAAGATGATTAATTATAAAAAATACATCGAAAAAAGCAACATCACAGCAAATTTACAGATATAGAACAATAAAGTCCTCTTTTGCATTAATAAGCCAAACATTTATATCATCAAATTGTCATTTCATAAAGGAAAAAAAAAAATCTCAAGTAGACTTTTTCACGACAACGTACATCATGCCAAAATCATGAGAGAGGATACGATTCATATAAAACAACCCACCATCTCCTAATCAACACTATTTAATTTTGTAGCGTCTTGATTGCAATGTAAAGTTCACCATAAACAAAGTGAAAAAGCACTAACGTTAAGCAATGCAACTGATAAACATAATTAGATGAAAGTAAAAGCAAAATTAGATTAGGAAAAAAACAAAATTAAGGATAGACCACAAGACCTGGCCACCAGATAAAAGCAAGACAGCCAACTTCCCGTCTGAGATGGCTTTCAAACCCATCTTCCACCATCTTTCTCTGTCTTCGAGTGTCCGCTCCTCCACCGTTGATACGGTACTCTCCGGTACCGGCTCAATCGCCGCCGTCGGAAGACCTTCATTACCAAAAAAAAAAAAACTTGGAGTCAAATTCATTGGACTTGTACTCCATAACTATGTGACATGAAAACAGAGCCATACTAACCGTGAGACCCAATCGAACACCGAATAATCCGATCTATTCGCGAAAGATCTAGACTCTGAGGAACAGTTACACAGTCAATCATAAGAATCACAATTTGCGTGAAAAAATTAGAGTAGTTATAGATTAGAATCAAAAAAGAATCCATCAAATAAAATGAATCATGCAAAATCATCATTTACTAAGCCTTCATTTTCGTTTTACCAGAAGAGATATCAAATTTTACATTATAAGGGAGAAAAAAAAAAAAGAAGTCTTTACATAATTCTTCTTCCGGAACCAGTTCACTGTTTGGTTCCCGAGAAAGAAAAGGCCAACGCGAGAACCAGCAGAGAAAGAGAAGAAGAAGAAGAAGAGATCCAGGTAAGTGAAATGACCTCGATGTCCTTGACAAGGAGGAGGCGTTCTTCGGGAGATAGCTCGTCCCAGAGGGCAAATGCGTCTTCCTGGCCGTAGTCCTTGAGTCGCTCAAGCAGAACCTGAGGTAGTGCTCGTGGCGACGACGAACCGTCCATTATTAGCTCTCTCATCTTCTTCTCTTTCTCTCTCTCTCTAGAAATCTAGAAAATTTGTCTCTCTACAATCCGTCGATCTCTTTTTCTCTCAGTCAATCGCGGAAACTCGTTTTTCTCTTCTCTTCTTTGAGCTTTTAGAGAGAGAAAGTCACCGTGCCAACACAACAGTTGTAGCAGTGACGAAGACAAGAATAAATCGGCCTAACTACCTAATCCAACCGAACTGACTGAAATGCCCTTGCCGTTTCTCGTAGTCACTTCAGCGCGGCAACGCCGCCTAACTCCTAATAATGAAGAACCCATTACAACCCAAATCCAATCAATCTGATTAAGCGGTTAGCCCAACTCATTCAACTCGATTTTTAATAGGGTGAGTTTGAGTTGACTTTTTCTAACACATTTTAATCCAAACCACCTAATACATATTGTTTGTTTAGCAAAAATAACATGTTATACTGTCCTTTTAAAAGTTGTGTTTAGAAAAGTTTGTTATACTAGGCTTGTTATATTTTTGGGTGATGGATTTTGCTTGTTTGTGTAGGGATGCTAGGAGTAAAAGGTTGGTAATTATACAATACCTTTGTTGAAGGTTTTTTTTTTGAAAGGATTTGTTGATGATTTTTAGTATTGAATAAGATGATAAATTTTTTTTATTAGTTTTATTATGATCTGTTTGTTATACAATGACTTATGTGTTTGAATTTTGAACTTATTTTGCGGATTTTTGTTTTTACGTTGGTTTATTACTTACGAGATAATATTGAAATTTTGTGCTGTTAATATGGATGTATTCTAACTTTTATACAAATATGTATATATATATATATTTCTTGACTTTGGGGTTGATTAATTGTTATTTTTTTATTTCTTTTTTATAACGTTCAACTCTACCAACCTACCCAACTCACTCAAACTTTTATTAAGTAAGTTGATTCAGTGGGTTAAATTTGAAATCAACCTATTCAAATTTTGACTTAGTAAGTTAAAAAGAGAAATTATAGTACATTAACAACATTTTAAACAATATCGAAAGCAAATAACATAATTGTTTTTATTAATAGTAAAAGTCATTTTGATTTTAAAAAATGTGTATTTTTTACATATCCGCCCTTCCTCCTTCTTTTTGTTGAATTCCTCCCAACACCCTCCTTTACTATCTCCACCTCTGTATCTTTCTCTCCCGACCCAATGGAATGTCTTGTCATCGCCAATCATTGTCTCCATTGTCAAAGACCAGAAAACCTTGGTTACATGTGAAGGAACAGGTTGCCATAGTCCTTGGAACTTGCTGTCGCACAACGAAGAAGCTTGTGACCTTCGCCTTCGTCGCCACCGTCATTAGAGTCGCCTATGAGAGAGAGACAATGAGAAACAAAGACAGAGATTGAGAGAGAAGGAAGAGAGAGATATTCAATAAAAAATTGAAATAGAAATCAAACACCTTTTCTTTAGATTTGAGTGATTTTTTTTTTTTTTTTGGAATGGGTTAGATTAGCGTTTTGCATTAGAAAACAAGTACGCAATGGAATTTTAAAAATTTTTAAATTAGAATATTTTTCAAAACACAAGTTTGACATACTATGTGCATAAATTAATTAAATCTTACTAACCTTTATATGCTGAAAAGCACTAAAAAGAAGAATGTCCAAGAAAAGCCTCAACTAACTGGTCTTCTTTGCTATTCTCTATCCACGATCGAAACGTGAGTGGGCACACATTGTATAGCTCTTCCACTGGTGACTCTCCTTCCAGCCAACTGAAAAGACCTAGAGCTAAGGTTCTTAATTATGAACAATAACTCTCAAGGAGTTTCAGAGTTTCTCACAATAGAGTACTTACTTTAAACTTCTCAACTGATCTAAATAACTGAGAAAACCCACCCCTTTTTTATAGAGCTGGGTATCAGATAAAACCTCAAAAATTCAAATCTGGATCAATCTCTAATGAAAATCGCGTTTGAAATGAGTAATCAGATAATTGTTAGATCGACAGTCCGAACTTATCCATCGGCCTGCTAAGCTTACCCCATTGGCAGGTCGAACAAGCAAATCGACCTCTCGAACTTGCAATATTATAATCCTTGAGAATCTTTTATTTTCCACCCGAGATTCTTTAGATAGAGAATTAGTTTTAATTCAAATAACCCAATAAAAAAGTTATCTAATCAAAACAGTCTTATCTAGATAATCTCATAGAAAATAAATATTCTCGATAATTCAATAAGTTTATTTTGAATTAATTTACAAAATTAATTCAACTGATAAACAAACATGAATTATCTGATCATATGAAATTTCAGCCAGTCTAATAATTTAACATAAGTCACTAATTTATTGGAAAAGTATGTCGTACCGTTACAGGATTTATTATGAACTAGCAAAGGAGGACCTAATGAACCTATATAGTTCAAGTTCCAATAATTATAAAATACAATATCCCATATACATATTTTATAATTATCAATTCTAATGCTACTCTAATAAAAGCTTAGAGTTGTATTCTCGGACTATATAAAATTACGAAGCTCCAAGTAAGCTAAGTGTCCATGACATATCATAATGTGTCGTATTCCCATAGGATATTCATAATTGACTTAAGGATAAATTTCATCTTACTTTCTTAATTATTATTTTTTTTTACGTTTCGTTGTCTTACCATTAGAAAATTTACTATCCAAAGACAGTATACATTTGGTTGCATGTATGCATCTAAATGGTTGAGCGCTCTGGTTTTTTAATTACAGAATAACGCATATAAAAGAATATCATTAACTCTACAAAAGAGCTATGGATTCTATATCTATGAATAATAGGTCACGCTATCAAGAGTCATGTCTCTAACATACTGGTATACGTACCATCAAAAAGTTAGGATATCACCCTTTAGTACATCAAAAGACATAAGTCAACATAACGGGCCCATTAGTTATTTCAGGATTAAGACACAACACATACGATTATCTAAAGTGAATTGATTTACACAGATGGAATCATTAATCCAAAACAATTCAACTTTGTATCCCGATCTAATACATCATCACGTATGACAATGTATCAATGTTTCTACTCGCGAAGTCCCACTCTGATAGCTAAAACAAGCCATCTTCTGTTATGGATGTAGACAACGTGACAATCTTAGCATGAATAAAACGTCAAACTTTATTCTCTCGATTGCGGATCTTATGATTTAGACCATCACCTTTAGAATCATGTCTTATGCATAATCTGTCTATCATATGCATGATAGTTAAAGGTTTAGACTAACGGTCTCAGACTTTTGTTTGCTTATCATACATTCAATAGATATGAACGTAAAGAGGACAACATTTGGTATACAATAAATGAACTCTTTATTGATAAAATGTCTCCAAAAATATATTACAACATTTTACTCCTTAAGGACACCATGTCTAACATTTTGTACTAAACAATATCAAAATGTTTGTTTGAGGATATTTTTGGTAATTTGTAGTATCGTAAATATGATTTATCAACATTATGCTATTTATTTTCTTTTTAAAATATTGTATTAATTTTTATTGGTCTCTTAAAAATGCTATTTCCCTTCCTCTCTCGGTTCAAAATTTTCAAAAACTCACCCAACTGAAACAATGTTCACTTGTTGAATGCATCCTACTAGTTGGAACTGCTAGTTTTATATATGTATATATATGTGTGTGTGTGTGTGTGTGTGTGTATGTATGTATGTATGTATGTATTACTTTTTTTGCATGGACCCCATAGCCAGGGCATTAAGTTAAGACCTAAATATTAAGTTTGGACCTAAAAACATCATAAGAAATGCACAGGTAGGTAGAATGTGGGTTACAGGACAACATACATTGCCACTTGTAGTGTACGTAATGTCAGTTTCAACCAGAACTTTTAGCTGATACAATGAAAAGCTCTCACAAGCCATAGTGTCAAGAAAAAGTAAGCTACAGTATAAAGCTCTCACATGTAATAGTATTTTCTAACCAAATTTGGTTCAAACTATACTTTCTAAACGCTGTAGAAACCACTGTTTTCTCAATTATGTTGCAATCGAATCTTTAATCATATGATTGATATTGTGACTTTTTTTCTTTGAAACTTTCTAGGGTAAGGCCTTTATTGGTAGGATGTGCTTTCAAATGTTTAAAAAGTATACAAAAATGACAGAGAACTTGATAGACACTAATGATTGATTCAAAATAGTGTACCAAAAAAGACTTTTTCCATACCTTGTCAAAAAAAATTCTTTTTTTTTTTTTTTTCTATTTTCTAATCTAAAACCGCATATGAAAATGGCTAAAGGTAAAATTTTGTAGGAATGAGTTTTGGGCAGAAAAGGGTTGCACCCACACCTTCACCCCATCCCTATTTAATAATTCTCATATCAGCCACACCTACGGACAAAAATATCATCTGTAGAATTTTGTGCAAGTTATAATATTCATTTATTTATTTATTTATAAAAAATTACCATTTTATATAATCAGTTTGAGAAGGAAGCTCGGCCAAGCTTAAAAAAAGAAAAAAAAAAAAGCAAAAGCAAAAACAAAAAACAACAATAAAAACAAAAACCTCTGAACTAGAAACAACTTCTTTTTGAAGGCAAAACTTAGCAGGAACAAAAAAATATATCCACCAGTAGGCATCTGTCGTTCAAACTTGATTTTGACCAGATTTGGCTGTTTCAAAACTTACACCACCAATGAGCGTTTCAACTAAAGAAGTTCCCTACTTTTAAAAGGATTGGGTTTATCACTAAATAGTAAAATGTCCAGCGTCTCTAGACAGCATTTTATATCGCTAGTCAATTTTAGGCAAACATATATATATACACACGCAGAATATTATTCACTAAAACTTAAAAATCATGGAGAAATATAGGTCAATCATAATTGAGTTGTGAACATGAAGTTATTTCATTCTTCTAACACCCAAGTGTACAAATCTAACAACAACAATAAAAAAAATATGAATCTAGAACAAAGATAATTAGTTTAACGTTTGGAATACCAGCTTAGATATAATTGTACCATTTTGGCTTTTGAGGGGAGTTTGGGCAAGGTGCAGGAAATGGAAAGTAATAATGTAAAATTTTCTTGACAACCAAACATTTTGCAAAGATTTTGGCCTTTTGAGTAGTGTACTTGATATATACATCCACCAAGTCCTAGGCCTTCAATGAATTGATGAAAACAATGCTGCCATAAGAGGCTTGATTGTCTTTGGACCTTGAGAAACACCAAGGGATATTCCAATTATTACCGAATACACCACTATTCCCAGTTCCAAAACCTATAATTAGTGTCAGTTAATTATAGTCAAAACTGACCAGAGTAATGCTAAGAAAACCAACTCTGATGTCAACTTTTGAATCAACTCTTGAGTTGTCGTTAATTCATTTCTTGATGCAAACTATTTATGTGATAGTCTTTTAAAGGGTGAATGTTACGACCCCGCACGAACTGTTACAATTGAACTTATCTTTTTTTATCTTTCTCTCTTATTAAAGTGCAAAAAATAATATTCTAAAATAATATTCTTAGCTTGTCAGAAATGACTTTGAAACTTCAATAAATTTTGGGAAATTTTTTTATATTGCTTTTATCTTATCAAAAATAATTTTCATGATTAATTTAGGTCTGAAATCCATATCGCAAATTAAATTTAAATTCCTAAATAATCCTCCAATTAAAATCACCATCAAACAAAGTCTTAAAAAATTTATTTAAAATAAAAACGTTTTCATTCCATGATCATTCTTCCCGTTTTCCTATTGCATATTGTCCTGCATCCACTCCAAGCTTCTCCATCGTTACATTTTACCTTTTCCCTCATCTACAACATGAATTAATTTATTTAAATAAAGCTTAATAAGACACTTATATCCTACAAAAATAAACACACATTTTTTTATAAATATCACCATAATATAAACATCCTTGAAAACCTTTTAACATTTAAAAACTGTCATATAATGGGCCCGATGTTGTACCGTCATAGCGTGCTAGTCACAGAAAAAGTGAGATAGCTAATTCCAAACCAACCGTGACAAAAAATCCGTTCACCAGACAAAAGACCGCTCATCGATCACCATCAACATCAAGGGTGTACAACGCCAATTTAAAACATAATATATATATATATACATATATACTTATATACATATATTTTTTCTATCAAAACGTCATCATAAGGGAAATATTAAAACATCGTAACATCATCAGCAACATCAAACACATATATTTCTCATTGTCTTTTTTTTTTCATGTTGCAGGTGAGAGTGTACTTACAAAAATGCCCTACTTAACCTTTTTAAACTTTTTTGACGGTGACATGCGATCGAGGTCTTGGTTGCTCTCCTTTAGAACCGTTCATACCATAAATATAATAAAATTATTAAAAAGTCATAATAATTTATCAAATACATCCATCTCATTAAAACAGCACCAAAAGAGCTGATTGCATCATCCTATAATATCAAAACACAAATAAAACAAACAATTACACAAGATTACAAGACTTTATAAAACAGATAGCCAGACCTTTGTATCTTTCAAAATCATAACAATTCATACAGAATTCTAAACGACCTGACACTCATGTCAAATGAAAATAGACATCTAGAGCTTTCTATTGATGCCTAATTTGTTAAAAATGGAGTCCGTTTAGATACTCAAAAACAGTTATGAATTCTAATCATAAAACTTTAAAAAAATGATAGCCAGACCTTTGTCTCTTTAAAAAATCATAACAATTCATACAAAATTCTAAATGACCTGAAGCTACTGTCAAATAAAAATAGACATCTAGAGATTTCGATTGACATCTAATTCGTTAAAAATGGAGTCCGTTTGGTTTTGAATTATGATCACAATATAAAAAACTGACAGTCAAACCTTCACTACTTTGAAAACTCATAACAATTAATACAACAATCTAAATGGCCTGTAACCAATTTAAAAGAAAGTAGACATCCAAGTTTCCAATGGTATCTAATTTATTAAAAATAGAGTCTATTTGGACCTTCAACTAGAGTATTAAATTTTGAGTATAAAACCTAGAAATTTCTAGCATGCATGTTATGACAAAAATTCTAAAAAATTTCTTAAAAAAAAAACAAATTAACACCAACTATATGCATAATTCACATAAACATAATAACCAACCTTTAGACAAGTTTCTAAAACATCAAATCATGAAATCACTACTCTAAAAAAACCATGAATTTAAGAGATGAAAAACCTAGAATCATCACGTTAACAAAATCAAACCATACAAAACCTAATATATATATATATATATATATATATATATATATATTAAATAATGAACCAACATCAATCATCATAGCCTCTCTTAATCATCAAACATCCCCTCAAAAGAACTCAACTAAACTTAATAGAAAAATCACCCAACTTTCATAAAATAAAAGATTAAAGACAAAGCATACCTTAAAGTTCTCTTGATTACGACTTCAAAGAAACAATAGTTTACCAAAAAAAAGTAGAAGGATGAAGGTTTGGTGGATGGTATTGATTTTTTTTTTTTTTTTGTATCTTGAGCATACAAGAGAAACGTGAGAGGAAGATAAGGTTGAGGAGAATAAGCGTATAAAACCTTTAAGCAATTAATTCCAAAATAAATTTTAGAATTAATTTGACATAAATTAGCTTAAATTAGGTGATTTGTGGGTTGTAAATATTTTACTTTGGGTGAAAACAATTGTCAACAATCAAAACAATAAATGAGAATTAAATAAAAATTAAAAAGTCAAAACTTTTTTTTAAACGATGCATGCTATATATATATATATATATATATATATATATATATATATATAACTAATTCATCATTTCACCTTACATATATAACTAATATATTTAATATATATAACCTAACTTTCTCTTTTTTTTAAAAAAACTTCATGTTATATACTGATATTTACGTAGAAGTATATATATTAATACCTAAATTTTGACGTAATGTGTGTGTGTATTGAAACATAGCAATACTTATATTTACATATAAGATATATATTAAAATATAAATATATATATATATATATATATTTATAACTACTTATAGACATATATTTTATTCGTACAATTAAACCACGACACAAATTTATCAAATTATCACAAAAAAATCATTAATTTGGCATGAATTTCATTCTAGCACTCGAGTTCTCGTCATATCAT
Source organism: Artocarpus heterophyllus (assembly GCA_025403435.1). Classification (NCBI taxonomy): domain Eukaryota; kingdom Viridiplantae; phylum Streptophyta; class Magnoliopsida; order Rosales; family Moraceae; genus Artocarpus; species Artocarpus heterophyllus. Next base: position 31,282,100 of record CM046349.1, read on the forward strand.
CTGGAAAAAAAAAAAACTTAACATAACATTGTAATTATTTGCATATGATATTATCACATTACCCATGTTTTCTTTTCTAAAGTCAAATTTTTGGGGTGTCACAGAGAAGAAGAAAATTAGACCACTATTTATTAAAATTAAAAATAAATAGACCAAAATATACCGATGTTAAGTAAATAGCCCAATTAGATTAAAACAAAATTTATTTTGGTATAAAATGATGTAGAGAAAAACATGAAACAACATTGAGATAATGAAAAACCAAAACAAAAAGAAAGAGAAGAAGAAAAAGAAGAAAAAATAGAGATAAAATTAAAAATTTAAGTGTTTAAAAAAAGTACGTAATTCCAAAAGTACTATATATTTAAATATTTTTGAAAGTGTGCTATTTGTTTACTTTAAGAATTGAAACTATGCTATTTAGTGCAATTTCCCTCTTTTTCTTTTTTTTCTTTTTTTTAAATGCTTACTTGATAATTGATAAGTTGATATATAAATTGGGATTAGAATTTTGGTGCCCTTAGCATTTTAAAGAAAACATATATGTGATTTCTTTATTAATTTATTGTCAGTAATATGGTTTCACAAATCGTCCCAGATGATCAACTTAACTCCAGACAAGAATAGGAAACTATAGAAAAATCTTTAGTCAGTTTATGTGTTTGTATGCATTTGTCTATATTTACAGAGGTGGAATGCAAGCCCTTGCAACATGGGGAAAACAAATAAGCCATTTTGAATTGAAAAACAAAAGCAAAGCCCACAAAACATGGTTGAGGAAAATTAATGTATCTTTTTTTTAGTTTTAATTCTTTATAATAGTAAATAGCGTATTTAAATTCTAATATGATAAAAAAAAAACATATTAACTATAATTGTTTTTAATAGAATTTTTATTCTAAAAGAAGATTAAGGGTAAAATATGAGTTTTATAACTACATAATTACTCAATATTATGTTAATGAAAAGTTTGTAAATATTGTTAAAAAATGTGTCTAATTTAGGATTTTGTGGAAGTAAATTTGTTAATCCAGATTTACCAAAGTTGATGTCATAGGGTAAATGCAGTATTTGTGTGGTAAATCTTGGATTTACAAAATTTTATCTTGGATTAATCAAGAATTTACCCCAAATTTACTGTTATTTATTTACTAACTTATCCAAAACATCAATATTATTTGTATTCCTACAAAAGCTATTATTTTCCTCCTACCTATATTTAAGGATTAGTATAGAATTATTACCTGGCTAATCCCCAAAATATGGTGCCTTATCAGGTTGTTTTATTTTTTTTTTGTTCATAGGCCTCGTCACTTATACTTGCAGGAGATAGTCAATGTAAGAAAACTGAGGTAAACCTATACTCGATGTACCAAAAGGTGAAGACTTCAAGTCTCCTATCTCAAGTTCCAAAAAAAACTAAAAAAGCACTACACCAGTACACCTCACCTAAAAGTGGTTAAAAATTCCCCCCTTGAGGTCTTAGCATCCTCATAAATATGATTCATGTTATATCAAGCATAATTGACGTTGGAAAAACAGTACACAACAGAAATTTTAAAATTTTTATTTAGAATATTTTTCAAAACACAAGTTTAACATGCTATATGCATAAATCAATCAGATCTTACTAACTTTTAAATGCCAAAGAGCTCCTATAATTGTGAAGAGAAGAACATTCCAAAAGAGCCTCAACCAACTGGTCTTCTTTGTTATTCTCTATCCACAATCGGTTTGTATGTGGGCACACCTTATACAGCTCTTCCTTAATGTCTCTCCTTCCAACCAATTGAGAAAACCCAGAACTAATGTTTGTAATTTATGAACAATAGCTCTTTAGGGAGTTTCAGTGACTCACATACTAGAGTGCTCACTCTTAATTTCTCAACCGATCTAAACAACATAGAAAACTCACTCCCTATTTATAGAGGTAGTCCCTATGGTTGGTTATTATCAGATAAGGCCTCAAAGATTTGAATCTGGATCATTTATGATAAAATCGCGTCTAAAATATGTGATCAAAAAATTGTTAGATCGGCCTATTGAACTTGCCACATCAGCAGGCTGAACTAACTAATTGGCTTACCGAACTTACGATAAAGAATCCCTGTAAATCTTTTATTTCCCACCCGAGATTCTTTGAATAAAGTCTCAGTTTTAATTAAAATAACCTAAGAGATAAGTTATCTAATTAAAACAACCAAATCTAGATAATCTTTAGGAAAATAAATATTTTGGATAATGCAACAAGTTTATCTTGAATTAATTTACAAAATTAACTCAATCGATAAACAGACATGAATTATCTAATCCTATCAAATTTTAGTCAATCTAATAATTCAACATAAGTGACCAATTTATTGAAAAAGCATGCCATATAGTTATAAGATTTATTATGAGCTAGCAAAGGAGACATGATAAACCTATATAGTTCAAGCTCCCGATAATTATAAAATCCAATATCCTATATATATGTTTCATAATCATCAACTCTAACGCTACTCCACCAAAAGCTTAGAGCTGCACTCTTAAACTATATAAAATTACGAAACTCAAATAGCTAAGTATCCATGACATATCATAATGTATCATATTCCCATATGATATCCATAATCAGCTTAAGGATAAATTTTGTCTGACCTTCTTGATTATTTTTCTCTTGTGTTCCATTAACCCACCATCGAAAACTTACCATCCAAAGACAGTATACCATTGGTTACACCTATATATCTAAAAGTTTGAGCGCTCCAGTCTTTCAATTATAGGATAATGCATATAAGAAGATATCGACTCCTAAAAAGGGCTATGGATTATGTATATATGAATAACAGGTCTACACCATCAAGATTCATGTTTCCAACGTACCAGTATGCATACCATCATGAAATATGGACGTCATCCTTTGGTACATCAAAAGACATAAGTGAAGACAACAGGCCCACTATGTATTTCAAGATTAAGATCCAACACATATGATTATCTAAAGTGAATTGATTTGCCTAGATAGAATTATTAATCCAAATCAATTCCACTTTATGTTTCGATCCAATACATCGTCACTAATGACAATGCACCAATGTTTCTATTCGTAGAGTCTACATCCGATAGCCAAGGCAAACCATCTCCCGTTAGAGATATAGACAACATAACAAGCTTTGTATGAATAAAGTGCCCAACTTGATTCCCTCGATTGCGAATCTTATAATTTAGACCGTCACCTTTAGAATCATGTCTTTCACATAATTGGTCCATCATATACCCGATTCTCAAAGGTTTAGACCGACAGTCTTAGACTTTTGTTTGCTTATCATACATTCAACAAATATGAATGTAAAGAGGACAATAATTGGTATATGAATAATAAATAAATTCTTTATTGATAAAATGTCTCCAAAACATAATATATTTTACTCCTTAGGCCATACATGTCTAGCAATCTCTCACTTGCACTAGGTGAGTAAATATGACATATCGTGTATCCCTATAACTTCCACATGCCTTTCAAAAACTCTCGCAGTTAGTGTCTTCGTGAATGGATTAGCTAAATTGTCCTTAGATGTGATTTTGCATACAGCAACATGCCTGCCCTCAATAAAGTACTTTATCACATGATACTTCAGATGAATATGCTTACTCTTCTTGTGAAACCTTAGTTCCTTAGCATTAGCTATCGTTGTAGTGTTATCACAATACAGCAATGCCGCCATAGCCATACCAGGAACTACCTCAAGATCCCTAAGGAACTTAGGAGCCACATTGCTTCTTTCGAAGCATCACTAGCTGCCACATACTCGACCTTCATTGTTGAATCTGAAGTGTAATATTGCTTGACACTTCTCCAAACAATGGCACCGTCGTCCAAAGTTAACACAAAACCAGAAGTCAATCTCCTCGAATCTAGACAGGATTGGAAATCCAAATCAATATTTTCTAGAGGTGTTAAATCCACGCCTGAATATAAAAGCATTTACCCTCAAGTCCTTCTCAGGTACTTGAAAATATGTTTGATCGCAACCCAATGGTTTGGTTCTAGTTTCGACTAAAATTGACTTACTATCCCAACCACATAACTAATATCCGGTCGTGTGCAAAGCATGGCATACATGAGACTACCCACTACCGAATCATAAGGCAGTTTCTTCATGTATTCTCTTTCTTTATCATACTTTGCTTATTCTTTCTTAGAAAGAATGATTCCAGGCCTAGATGGTTGCCCACCTTTCTTGGAATCCTATATTGCAAACTTCTTAAGAATTTTATCTATATAGCTAGCTTGGAACAAAGCTATGACTTTGTTCTTCCTATCCCAAAAGATCTGGATATTGAGAACATAATTAGCTTCACCTAAGTCTTTCATATCAAACTGCTTAGTCAACCATAATTTAATCGATTACAATGTCCCAACGTCATTGCCAATTAATAGAATATCATCTACATAGAGCAGTAAAAAAACCACCTTCCCATCCTTAATATGTTTGTAAACATATGATTCGTCCACATTTTTTCAAACCTATAAGTCTTGATCATCTGATCAAATCTTATGTTCCAAGAACAAGAAGTCGACTTAAGTCCATAAATTGACTTTAGCAGCTTACAAACCTTACCCTCCTAACCCTTAGCCTTGAACCCGTCTGGCTGTACTATATATATGGACTCATCAAGATAGCCATTCAAAAAAGTCGTCTTGTCATCCATTTGCCAACTCTTGTAGTCAAGAGCGGTAGCTATGGACAAGAGAATGTGGATGGACTTAAGCATGGCTACAAGCGAAAAAGTTTCCTCATAATCGATTCCTTCCTTTTACATCTATCCCTTAGCTACCAGTCTAGCCTTACAGGTTTTGACCTTTTTCATCTACTCCTCTCTTTCTCTTATAGATCCACTTACACCCTATAAGTTTTACCTCTTTGGGAAGATCCACAAGTTTCCAAACCCGATTAATCTTCATAAACTTAATCTTAGTGTTCATAGCTCTTGTCCAAAGTTTTGAATCAACATCCTCCATAACTTCTGCGTAAGTGTAAGGATCCTTGTTATGTTTATCCGGTTTAGCCAAAAAGCCTCACCATTGAACATATACCTCTTGGGTTGACGCCCGATCCTCCCATAAGCCCCTTACGTTGTTGTTTTGTTGGTTTTTCTACACTAATTAGAACGGTTTTATTCAGAATCTCCGGAGATAGAATCACTCATCAACTCCTCGAGCACCACTTTGCTTCGAGGCTTAAAGTCGTCAACGTAACTTTCCTCAAGGAATGTTGCATTAGTTGAAACCACAACTTTATTTTCCTTTAGGTTATAGAAATAACCCCCTTTAGTCCCTTTTGGATATCTTACAAATATACAAACTTTTGAACATGCTTCTAACTTATTCACTTCCTTAAACAGGACATGAGCCGGACATCCCCATATGCGAATATGGTTTAACGATGTCTTCTTCCCCGTCCACAACTCGTGAGGAGTTTTAGGAATCAATTTTGAAGGCATATTGCTCAAAAGATAACATGTGGTTTGTAGTGTATATCCCCGAAAGAATAAAGGCAATAATGAATAACTCATCATGGACTTAACGATGTCCAACAAAGTTTTATTCCTTCTCTTAGCTACGCCATTCTGCTGCAGAGTGCCTGGCATAATCAAATGGGATAAAACCTCATTCTCTAATAAGTATTCTAAGAACTCATTAGAAATGTATTCACCACCTTGATCGGATTGAAGTGCCTTATGGGTTTACCCAATTGCTTTTCCACTTTAGTGCAAAACTCCCTAAACTTTTTATAAGTTTCGCTATTGTGGAGCATTAGGTAGACATACCTATATCTTGAGTAATTATCAATAAAAGTGACGAAGTGCTGATACCTTCCTTGTGCCCAGATGTTCATAGGACTGCAAACATCACTATGCACAAGTTCTACAACCTCTTTGGTCCTATTGCCCTTAGACCCAAATGGTCTTTTGGTCATTTTACCCTCCAAACAAGATTCACATTATGGTATAGATTCCACCTTTAAGTGACTCAGAGGTCCATCCCTTACCAACCTTTAAATCCAATTTAGGTTAATATGACTTAGTCGCAAATGCCAAAGATAAGTCTTATTAGAATGAGAAGTCTTAAGTCTTTTAGAGTTATTATCATTAACCTCAATATTAAGTAATAATTCCATCTTAGGTTTGATAAAATATAGATTATTTTGCATCCATCTATCATAGATAAAAGATTTGTTTTTACAAATCACTACTTTATTATTAAAAGAAACTACATAAGAGTCTTTAAATAAACAAGCTATAGAAACAATCTTGCAAAAACAATCTTGCAAAACTAAAATCTTTTAATTATTAAAATAAAGATGGATGCCTTCCACTACTTCAGCCAACACTAAGGATCCATCACCCATCTAAAGCATGAAGTCTTTGTTAGACATGTATGCCCTAAGGAGTAAAAATGTAATACGTTTTTGGAGACATTTTTATCAATAAAGAATTTATTCATTTATTATATACCAAATCTTGTCCTCTTTATGTTCATATTTGTTGAAAGTATGATAAGCAAACAGTAGTCTGAGACTGTCAGTCTAAACCTTAAGAATTGGGCATATGATGGGATGATTATGCGGTAGACACGATTCTTAAGGTGACGGTCTAAAACATATGATCCGTAATCAAGGGAATAAAGTTGGGCGCTTTATTCATGTAAAGATTGTTATGTTGTCTATATCCCTTTTGGGAGACGGTTTGTCTTGGCCATCGGAGTTGGACTCCGTGAATAGAAACATTGGCACGTTGTCATAGGTGACGATGTGTTGGATCGGGACATAAAGTGAGTTGATTTGCATTAATAATTCTGTCTTGGCAAATCGATTCACTTTAGACAGTCATATGTATTGTATCTTAATCCTGAGATAAATAGTGGGCCCGTTGTCTCGACTTGTGTCTTTTGATCTACCAATGGGTGACTCCCACATCTTTATAGTGGTATGCATGCTGGTACGTTGGAGGCATGACTCTCGATAGCGTAGACTTGTTATTCATAGATATGGAATCCATAGCTCCTCTTTAAGAGTAATGATATCCTCTTATATGCGTTGTCCTGTAATTGGAAAACTGGAGCGCTCAACCATTTGGATACATAGGTATAACTGAATGGTATACTATCTTTGGATCGTAAGTTTTCTAATGGTGAGACAATGGAACATAAGATAAAAATAATCGGGAAGGTAAGACAGAACTTGTCCTTAAGCCGATTATGGATTATCATATGGGGATACGATGCACTATGATATGTCATGGAGACTTAGCTACACGAGCTTCGTAATTCTATAAAGTTCGAGAGTGCAGCTCCAAGCTTTTAGTGGAGTAGCGTTGGAGTTGATAATTATGAAATGTATATATGGGATATTGGGTTTCATAATTATCATGAGCTTGAACTTTATAGGTCCATTTTGGTCCCCTTTGCTAGCTCACAAAGTCTTGTAACGACAAGGCATGCTTTTCCAATAATTGGTGACTTATGTCAGATTTATCAGATTGGTTTAAAATTTGTAAGAATCAAATAATTTATGTCTGATTATTGGTTGAATTAATTTTGTAAGAAATTAGTTCAAGATAAACTTGTTGAATTATTGTGATCGGATAATTCTTGTCTGTTTATCGGTTGATTTAATTTTGGATAAATTAGATCAAGATAAACTTGTAGAATTATTGTGAATTGATTTATTTTCTTAGAGATTATCTTGATAAAGTTTGTTTTGATCAGATATCTTCTCTATTGGGTTATTTGAATCAAAGCTGAGACTTTATCCTTTAGAATCTCGGGTGGAAAATAAAAGATTCGCGGAGATTTTTTTTTTCTCGGTAGTTCGGCCTATCGGATGATGTGTTTGGCCTGCCAATCAAAATGTTCGGCTTGTCGATCACCGGAGATAAGATTACACATTTTCATGCAGATCTTATCAGATATTGATCCGAACTTGATTCTGTTTCGAGTTTTTGAGACCTAATCTGATATGGACTGACCCCATGACCAATAAGTATAAAAAGGGAGTGAGTCTCATGATTTACTCAGATCAATTTGAGAGATTAAGAGTGTTACTCTTCTAGTGAGCATCTGAAAACTCCCTGAGAGCTTTTGTTCACAAATCACGAACACTAGCTTTGGGTTCTCTCTATTTGTTGGAAGGAGAGTCACCGGTGGAAGAGCTATACGTGTGAGCCCACACTCACTCCGGTTGTGGATAGAGAATAGCAAAGAAGACCAGTTGGTTGAGGCTCTTCTGGAACGTTACTTCTCTACACGGATCGCGGAGGTTCTTCGGCACACTGAGGTTAGCAAGATCTGTCTAATTTATACATATAACATGTCAAACTTGTGTTTTGGAAAATACTCTGATGAAAATTTTTAAAAATTCCGCTGCGCACTTTGTTTCCAACAATTGGTATCAGAGATGAGGTTTTTATATAAATTTGCAAGTTTGTGATCATGTTATATGCATAAATTTTGTGATCTTAATTTCTCTTATGCTTGAATTGAATTTTATAGAGAGATGGCACTCTAGGTTTCTATATAATATATATGTTGTCATGGATTATGTGGTGAATGTTTATTAATTAATTATGGTTGATTAAATCATTGTTTAATTATTTATTAATTAATTAATACCGGTTATGGTTCCTTAGAGGTTAGAATGTGTATCTAGGTTTTTCATATAATTAGATGGCGGACTATCATCTCCATCTAGGAATTGTTATTTAATTTTTAATTTGTAAGAATTTTGTAATTAAATAATTATTCGGAGAAGACGAATCTAGAAGACGGATCTAGAAGATTGATGATGGCACCTCTAGGGATTTCCTGAGTCTCTAATTTTATGTTTTTGAATTGTTGAAAATAAAATTGATGAATTGCATTAAAATTGTATTTTCTTGATTGAGGATTTTCTGCTCGGTCGGCATGCCGGACCTCACAGTTCGGTAGGCCGAAGGTCACAAATCGGCAGGCCGGACGTGTGGTCCGGTAGGCCGACAGTGGGGCAGAAATTTTTGGTGCTCTGCCGGCAGGCCGAACCTTCATGTTCGGCAGGCCGATCACCCAGATAGGCCTGCCGACTGAGAGCTGCCTAGTGTCCAGAAAAGGTGCAATTTTTTTTCAGGTGCAGTTTTAATTTTATTTTTGGGACGATTCTGAGAAGCATTAAATTTGGATATGACCGGAAATATGAAGTATTCGATTCATACAGGATTGAAGACTTGAAGATGGATATTACATGAAGACGGATACAACTTGAGGATTCAAGGATGAAGATTGAAAATGTCTCGATTATTTTCTTATAATCTTATTTTTCTATTCTCTAGGGTGGAACCATAATATTACGGTTATTATTATTTTGCTTGTAGCTTTGCTTGATTGCTTTGCTTGTCTGCATTATAATATGATTTACCATGTATATTGATAACATGTCATATAGAATAGGGAGTGCCGCTCATATGAAAATTGTTCATGCATAATTTTAAAATAAAACCTTGACTTCAAAAGATTGAGTGGGAGAAGGTTTTTGAAGAGAGCACCTAAGGCCTCCATCATTGATCCATAGGAAGAAGATGGTGGTCCCAACCCCTAGGAAGGGATTTCTATCATGTACCAGATTGGATCTCTGAAAGGATAAGGTATTTTAGTATGATTTATGGTTGCACATCCCTAGGTGGTGATTATAAATCATGGATAAAATATTGAAACGGTGGTTATACACTCACGTTAATTTTATTATTAACCTCCCCTAGGAGCTCTGTTAATAAAATTAATGGCCAAAGAAACGATTATTGGTATATGCTGGATCATACGGGTCCTGGATGGCATATATTAATCAGGAGGGGATCCATGTTCCTGATTGAATTTAGCATGACTCCCCTAGGAGCTTGTTGAATTCTGAGTTGGGAATTATCGTTGCAAGGTTGTGATATTTTCAAGGTTTTGACACATAAACACATTTGTATGATTTTACATGATTGTGTTATCTTACTAAATTATTATATATGTTTGTTTATGTTTGGTATATGATTCTTTATTGTAGATTGAAAATGTCTAAAAACGTTTTATCATCGATACTTGACAAAAACCAATTACCGGTGAGAACTATAACGATTGAAAACGGAACATGGACATCGTCCTTTCCTTTGAGAAACTGAAATATGTTCTGACAACTCCTTGTCCTCCCGAGCCTACAGGAGACTCAAGTAATGAGCTATTCCAAGCGTACGATCGCTGGAAAGATGTTAATGATCAGGCCCGCTGCTATGTTATGGCTAGCATGAACAACGTGCTGCAGGCTCAACATCAGGATTATGAGACTGCGAAGCAGATCTTGGATAATCTTGAGGATATGTTTGGAGGCCAGGCCATAAAGAAGCGACAAGGGGCACTTCAGAAACTCTTAAACTGTAGATAGAGACCGGGGACATCTATAAAGGAGCATATGATGTTGGTCATGGGTTACCTCGCTGAGGCTCAAACCAATGGAGCCGACATTTATGCTAAAACTCATATGACTATGGTCTTTGAGACTCTGTCTAAGAAATTTATTCCACTTAGAGCTACTTTTAATTTAAGCAATAGACGGGATATGACCTTGACAGAACTGATGAAACAGTTACAGGAGTTTGAACTGCTGATCAGGGAGTCTCCTGCTGGTGGTGAGGCAAATATGGTAGCTGCTTCTGGTTCCAATCCTAACTCTAGGAATGGAAAGAAGCAACGGGCCAAGAGTGGGAAGTATTCTATTCCTGCTGCCACCAAGAGCAAGAAGAAGAAGAAGAAGAACCCAAAGAAGCTTAAGTGCTTCTTCTGTGGTAAGGTCAGGCATATAAAGAAGCATTGCAAGGACTTCCTTTCCAAGGGAGGTAGGTGTGATCTTCTATATTTAGAAACTTGTTTGGTTGAAGAATCCAGTGACATCTAGGTCATAGATTCCAATGCAACTAATCATGTTTGTGTTTCTCTGCAGGGATTCAAAGAAACGAGAAGTCTACTTCGTGAAGACTTAACGCTTCGGATGGGCAATGGATCCTTGGTCTCAGCGGAAGCAATGGGAGATGTCCATCTTTATTTTGATAATTATAGGAGTTTAATTTTGCGAGACTGTTTTTATGTTCCTAAATTTAAAAGGAATTTAATTTCTGTATCTTCTTTATTTAAAGACTCCTATGTGGTATCTTTTAATGAAAAAGTGGTGATTTGTAAAAACAAATCTTTTATCTGTTCTGGATGGATGCAAAATAATCTAAATTTTTTCAAACCTAAGATGGACTTATTGCTTAATGCTGAGATAAATGATAATGACTCAAAAAGACTTAAAACTTCTCACTTTAATAAGACTTATCTTTGGCATTTACGCCTTGGCCATATTAACCTGAATAGGATTCAAAGGTTGGTAAGGGATGGACCTTTAAGTCATTTAAAGGTGGAATCTATACCTCAATGTGAATCTTGTTTGGAGGGTAAAATGACCAAAAGACCATACGGGTCTAAGGGCAATAGGGCCGAAGGGGTTCTAGAACTTGTGCATAGTGATGTTTGCGGACCGATGAACATCCGGGCACGAGGAGGGTATGAGTACTTCGTCACTTTTATTGACGATTACTCAAGATATGGGTATTTGTACCTAATGCACCACAAAAGCAAAACTTATGATAAGTTCAGGGAGTTTCGGGCTGAAGTGGAAAAGCAATTGGGTAGACCCATAAAGGCACTTTGATCTGATCGAGGTGGGGAATACCTTTCTGATGAGTTCTTGGGACACTTGTTAGAGAATGGGATTTTATCCCATTTGACTGCGCCGGGCACTCTGCAGCAGAATGGCGTAGCGGAGAGAAGGAATAGGAATTTGTTGGACATGATTAGGTCTATAATGAGTTATTCATCATTGCCTTTATCCTTTTGGGGATATGCACTAAAAACCGCATGTTATCTTTTGAACAATGTGCCTTCAAAATCGGTCCCTAAAACTCCTCACGAGTTGTGGACAAGACGGAAGACATCCTTAAACCATATTCGCATATGGGGATGTCCGGCTCATGTCCTGTTTAAGGATCCGAATATGTTGGAAGCACGTTCGGAAGTTTGCGTGTTTGTAGGATATCCAAAAGGGACTAAAGGGGGTTATTTTTATAACCCAAAGGAAAATAAAGTCGTGGTTTCAACTAATGCAACTTTCCTTGAGGAGAGTTACATGGACGACTTTAAACCTCGAAGCAAAGTGGTGCTTGAGGAGTTAAGGGGTGATCAGTTCGCTCCAGTGGTTCCAAACGAAACCATTCCGATCGGTGTAGAAAAACCAAACAAACCTGAACAACAATCTCAGGGGCTTCGACGTAGTGAGAGGATCGGGCGTCAACCTGAGAGGTATATGTTCAATGGGGAGGTCTTTTTGGCTAAACCGGATGAACATTACAGGGATCCTTATACTTACGCAGAAGCTATGGAGGATGTTGATTCAAGACTCTGGACAGAGGCCATGAACATAGAGATGAAGTCTATGGAGACTAATCAGGTCTGGGAGCTTGTGGATCTTCCCGAAGGAGTAAAACCCATAGGGTATAAGTGAATCTACAAGAGGAAAAGAGGAGTGAATGGAAAGGTCGAAACCTTTAAGGCTAGACTGGTAGCTAAGGGTTATACGCAAAAGGAATGAATCGATTATGAGGAAACCTTTTCGCCTGTAGCCATGCTTAAGTCCATCCGGATTCTCTTGTCCATAGCTACCACTCTCGATTACGAGATTTGGCAGATGGATGTCAAGACGGCTTTTCTGAATGGCTATCTTGATGAATCCATTTATATGGAACAACAAGACGGGTTCAAGGTCGCGGGTCAAGAGGGTAAGGTTTGTAAGCTGCTAAAGTCAATTTATGGACTTAAGCAGGCATCCCATTCTTGAAACATAATATTTGATCAAGTGATCAAGACTTATGGGTTCTCACAAAATGTGGATGAACTATGTGTTTACAAACACATAAAGGATGGGAAGGTGGTTTTTCTACTGCTCTATGTAGATGACATTATGCTAATTGGCAATGACGTTGGGGTGTTGTCATCGGTCAAATTATGGTTGACCAAGCAGTTTGACATGAAGGACTTGGGTGAGGCTAATTTTGTTCTCGGTATCCAGATCTTTCGGGATAGGAAGAACAAAATGATAGCTTTGTCATAGGCCGGCTACATAGATAAAATTCTCAGGAGGCTTGCAATGCAGGATTCCAAGAAAGGTGGGCAACCATCTAGGTCTGGAATTACTCTTTCTAAGAAAGACTCTCCAAAGTCTTATGAAGAAAGAGAATACATGAAGAAGGTGCCTTATGCTTCGGCAGTGGGCAGTCTCATGTATGTCATGCTTTACACTCGACCGGATATTAGCTATGCGGTCGGGATTGTAAGTCGATTTCAGGCGAATCCAGGACTGAACCATTGGGTTGCGGTAAAGCATATTTTCAAGTACCTGAGAAGGACTCGAGGGTATATGCTTGTGTATTCGGGTGAGGACTTAACTCCTCTAGGATACACTGATTCAGATTTTCAATCCTGTCTGGATTTTAGGAAATCAACTTCGGGGTTTGTGTTTACTCTGGGTGGCGGTGCCATCAGTTGGAGAAGTGCGAAGTAAGATTGCACTTCAGATTCAACGATGGAGGCTGAGTATGTGGCAGCTAGTGATGCTTCGAAAAAAGTAGTGTGGCTCCGCAAGTTCCTTAGGGATCTTGAGGTAGTTCCTAATATGGATAAAGCGGTATCACTGTACTATGATAACAGTGCGGCGATAGCTAATGCTAATGAACCAAGATTTCACAAGAAGAGTAAGCATATTGATCGGAAGTATCATGTGATAAAGGAATTCATTGAGGGCGAGCATGTCACGGTGCGCAAGATCGCGTCAGAGGACAATTTAGCTGATCCATTTATGAAGACACTTACTGGGAGAGTCTTCGAGAGGCATGTGGAAGCTATGGGGATGCGAAATTTGTTGTATTTACTCACTTAGTGCAAGTGGGAGATTGTTAGACATGTATGCCTTAAGGAGTAAAAATGTAATACGTTTTTGGAGACATTTTTATCAATAAAGAATTTATTCATTTATTATATACCAAATCTTGTCCTATTTATGTTCATATTTGTTGAATGTATGATAAGCAAACAGTAGTCTGAGACTGTCAGTCTAAACCTTAAGAATTGGGCATATGATGGGATGATTATGCGGTAGACACGATTCTTAAGGTGACGGTCTAAAACATATGATCCGCAATCAAGGGAATAAAGTTGAGCGCTTTATTCATGTAAAGATTGTTATGTTGTCTATATCCCTTTTGGGAGATGGTGTGTCTTGGCCATCGGAGTTGGACTCCGTGAATAGAAACATTAGCACGTTGTCATAGGTGACGATGTGTTGGATCGGGACATAAAGTGAATTGATTTGGATTAATAATTCTATCTTGGCAAATCGATTCACTTTAGACAGTCATTTGTATTGTATCTTAATCCTGAGATGAATAGTGGGCCCGTTGTCTCGACTTGTGTCTTTTGATGTACCAATGGGTGACTCTCACATCTTTATAGTGGTATGCATGCCGGTATGTTGGAGGCATGACTCTTGATAGCGTAGACTTGTTATTCATAGATATGAAATCCATAGCTCCTCTTTAGGAGTAATGATATCCTCTTATATGCGTTGTCCTGTGATTGAAAAACTGGAGCGCTCAACCATTTGGATACATAGGTGTAACTGAATGGTATACTATCTTTGGATGGTAAGTTTTCTAATGGTGAGACAATGGAACGTAAGATAAAAATAATCAGGAAGGTAAGACAGAACTTGTCCTTAAGCCGATTATGGATTATCATATGGGGATACGATGCACTATGATATGTCATGGAGACTTAGCTACATGAGCTTTGTAATTCTATAAAGTTTGAGAGTGCAGCTCCAAGCTTTTAGTGGAGTAGCGTTGGAGTTGATAATTGTGAAATGTATATCTGGGATATTGGGTTTCATAATTATTATGAGCTTGAACTTTATAGGTCCATTTTGGTCCCCTTTGATAGCTCACAAAGTCCTGTAACGACACGGCGTGCTTTTCCAATAATTGGTGACTTATGTCGGATTTATCAGATTGGTTTAAAATTTGTAAGAATCAAATAATTCATGTCTGATTATTGGTTGAATTAATTTTGTAAGAAATTAGTTCAAGATAAACTTGTTGAATTATTGTGATTGGATAATTCTTGTCTGTTTATCGGTTGATTTAATTTTGGATAAATTAGATCAAGATAAACTTGTAGAATTATTGTGAATTGATTTATTTTCTTAGAGATTATCTTGATAAAGTTTGTTTTGATCAGATATCTTCTCTTTTGGGTTATTTGAATCAAAACTGAGACTTTATCCTTTAGAATCTCGGGTGGAAAATAAAAGATTCACGGAGATTTTTTTTTCTCGGTAGTTAGGCCTGCCGGATGATGTGTTCGGCCTGCCGGATGACATGTTCGGCCTGCCGAACTGGCCTGATCGGCCTGCCGATCAGAATGTTCGGTCTGCCGATCACCGGAGATAAGATTACACGTTTTCACGCGGATCTTATCAGATATTGATCCGAACTTGATTCTGTTTCGAGTTTTCGAGACCTAATCTGATATGGACTGAACCCAGGACCAATAGGTATAAAAAGGGAGTGAGTCTCATGATTTACTCAGATCAATTTGAGAGATTAAGAGTGATACTCTTCTAGTGAGCATCTGAAAACTCCCTGAGAGCTTTTGTTCACAAATCACGAATACTAGCTTTGGGTTCTCTCTATTGGTTGGAAGGAGAGTCACCGGTGGAAGAGCTGTACGTGTGAGCCCACACGCACTCCGGTTGTGGATAGAGAATAGCAAAGAAGACTCGTTGGTTGAGACTCTTCTGGAATGTTACTTCTCTACACGGATCGCGGAGGTTCTTCGGCACACTGAGGTTAGTAAGATCTGTCTAATTTATACATATAACATGTCAAACTTGTGTTTTGGAAAATACTATGATGAAAATTTTTAAAAATTCCGCTGCGCACTTTATTTCCAACAGTCTTCATGCAGCAGACTTCTCGTGTCTTTGACCTATAGAGAAACACAAACATGATTAGTTGCTTCGAAATCTATGACCCAAGTGTCACTGGATTCCTTAACCAAACAAGTTTCTATAACCAGAAGATCACGCCTATCTCCTCTAGAAAGGAAGTCCTTGCAATTCTTTTTGATGTGCCTGACTTTCCCATAGAAAAAGAACTTAAGTTTCTTTGGGCTTTTCTTTTTCTTCTTCTTGTTCTTGTTGTTTGTAGGAATATAAGATCTTGCGTTCTTAGCCCGTTGCTTCTTTCCATTCCTTAGGTTAAGATTGAAACTAGAGGCAGCCACCAAGTTGGCCGCACCACCAGTACGAGTTTCCCTGATCAGATTTTTGAACTTCTATAACTACTTCATCAGTTCAGTCAAGGTCATATCCTGTCTATTGCTTAAATTAAATGAAGCTCTAAATGGGATAAACTCCTTAGACAGAGTCTCAAAGACCATAGTCATCTATGTTTCAACATCTATGTTAGCTCCATTGGTTTGGGCCTCAACGAGTTAACCTATGACCAACATCATATGCTCTTTCATAGGAGTCCTCGGTCTTTGTTTGCAGTTTAAAAGTTTCTAAAGTGCCCTTTGTTGTTTTGTTAGGGCCTGTTCTCTAAACGTGTTTTCAAGATTACCTAAGATTTGCTATGCAGTCTCATAATCTTCATGTTGAGCCTGTAGCACATTATTCATGCTAGCCATAACATAACAGCAGGCCTGATCATTAGCATCTTTTTAACAATCATACACTTGGATTTGCTCATCATTGGAATCTTCCGTAGGCTTGAGAGGACATAGAGTTGTCAGCACAAATTTTAGTTTCTCAAAGAATAGGACGATATTCAAGTTCTGTTTCCAATCATTAAACTTCTCATCTGTTAATTGGTTCTTGTCAAGTATCGATGATAAAGCATTTTTAGACATTTTAATCTACAATAAAGAATCATAAGCTAAACATAAGCAAATATACTATAATAATTTAGTAAGATAATGCAATCAAAGAAAATATATAATGTGTTTATGTGTCAAAACCATGAAAAAAATCACAACCTTATAACAATAATTCCTAACTTAGAATTCAACAAGCCGCCTAGGGGAGACTTGCCAAGTTCAATTAGGAACACGGATCCCCTCTTGATTAATATATGCCATCTAGGACCCATATAATCCAGCATATATTAATAATCATTTCTTTAGCCATCAATTTTATTAACAGAGCTCCTAGAAGAGGTTAATAATAAAATAAACACGAGTGTATAACTATATTTCAATATTTTATGCATGATTTATAATCACCACCTAGGGGTGTGCAATGATAAATCATGCTAAAATACATTATCCTCTTAGAGATCCAACCCCGTACATGATGAAATCCCTTCCTAGGGGTCAGAACCACCATGTGCTACTTATGGACCAACGATGGAGGCCGTAGGTCCTCTCTTCGAAAGCCTTCTCCCACTCAATCTTTTGAAATCAAGGTTTTATTTTTAAAAAAATGCATAAACAATTTTTATTGAGCGGCACTTCCTATTCTATATGACATGTTATCAACATACATGGCAAATCATATTATAATGCAAACAAGCAAAGCAATCGTGCAAAGCCACAAGCAAAATAATAATAAATGGTCATAATATTATGGTTCCACCCTAGAAAAAAGAAATTAAAGATTACAAGAGATCAATCGAAACATATTATCGATTGTTTATCCTTGAATCTTTAAATTGTATTCTTCTTCATGTATTATCCATCTTCAAATCTTCAATCCCGCATAGATCGAATACTATATATTTCCGATCATATCTAAATTTAATGTTTTTCAAAATTATCTCAAAAATAATGTAACGACCCACCTGTGTGGTCCTTACTTAACTTGAACATAAGCGTAACTTCAACAAATTTTAAGATAAAGTACTGAAATTACGGAAATAAAATTTTTTCCTTAAATGGATTCTTAACATATAACTTTTAAAGGAATAAAAATGCTTTATCAAAACTAAATTCCCTAAAGAAAATAATAACTATTTCCCCAAACTTACTTTCGAAAACTTGACACAATAACATTAATTTCGTAAAAGCGGTAACAACGTAATTGTAATCCTTATGTCTAAACATAATCATAATTTCCAAAACTTAATTTTTTGCATACTTCACAACATCAATTTTCTTAGAACATAATCATAATAATTTTCTTGAAACATTTCCTTTAAACATAAGAATAATTATTTTAAAAACCATTTTCTTTAAAACATTTCTTTATGTAAATAAAACTATTTCAAAAGAATTTTAAATCAAATAATGGAATAAAATCATACTAAATGCTTTTTAAAACTTCCTTAAAACCATCATAGTAATTTCTCAAAGGATAACCGTCTAAACTTTCATATTAATAAATTCATAAAGTTCTTTCTTTTAAAATGTTTTTCGTAAACGTTTTTCATTAAACATTTCTAATATGTTTTTCATAAAACGTCCTTTATAAACCTTTCCTTGAAAACGTAAAAATGTTTTTCTTAAACATTTAATGTAAAACAGAAACATATATAAATACGTAAACTCATAATGCAGAAATATTATAAACTGCGTAGTGGTATCTATACCCATCTTCACCATTTGCCTGCCACTCATCACTGCCTATCAACGTCACTGACAGGTTTTTTTACCTACAGTATGAACATACTTAAATGAGTTTTCGCTCAATAAGTAGGAAATCAGTCTCGCAAGACATAATTAAAAATTATTTTAATAAAATATGCAGTTAAAATCATATTAATAAAAATATGCATGAACCTTTTATGCTAGCTTATCAACTTGTTTTATACTTAAT
The DNA here is from genome assembly GCA_025403435.1 of Artocarpus heterophyllus. Classification (NCBI taxonomy): domain Eukaryota; kingdom Viridiplantae; phylum Streptophyta; class Magnoliopsida; order Rosales; family Moraceae; genus Artocarpus; species Artocarpus heterophyllus. The sequence goes on from CM046349.1 coordinate 31,301,056, forward strand.
CATTTAAACCATAACTTATATTATTACTTAACTTTTCTTATTTTATAAATTTTAGTGTTCGTACCAGCTTCATTAATCATGAGATCTTTAACATTATGCTTCCATTGTGGAAGACTTGAGACTATTGGACACCAAGGTCTTACTTTAACTTTATTTGTGTACCTCACATCTAGGAGGTCACAACTTTAACTTTACTTTTAGTACCTCATAATAAGGAAGTTTGTACAACACTCCTTTTTATCTTTGTTTTACCTTTTTTAACCTTAGTGAGCATATTAAATGCTTTCACATTATATGCAAACTCAATTGCAAATCATAACTTGTACTCTAAAACTTGTTGCATAACAAATGCAATTTTAAACTTATAACTTAAGCTATAAAACTTTATATATTAATAAAATGCAAACATAATTTAAACATAATTATTGCAAATATATTGCAAATCCATACTATGTTCATCACTTTACATGATCATACCAACATATAACATGGCACATCATAACATACGCAGTGTAACAATTCACCGTTCATGCATTTTCATAACTTTTTATGAACACATTTAAAACATTTTATTTTAAAACTATTCATACTATAGGCGAGATTTCTACTTACCTAGACTCTAAGCTAAGCGAGTCTAGTTGTACCTTACTGTATCTACAGTATGCGAAGCAGCCTTTGTAGTGCTCCTCGAGTAACCATGAATGGCTAAGAATGCTTCCTAGAGATCATACATTACTAGAAATATCATTTGGGACTTCATTACTATAGTTTGAATCGTCTTAATCTACATGCAGTTGATATCAGATGATTTTCATCGGAGTGAAATTAGCTCAAACAAAGGTCACCATCATGTTCAGAGCATCAAAATAAGTTGGGAGGCGGTCTCAGATCTTCAATCGGAGGTCCAAATCACAAAATCCCAAAGTCATTGTTGACCGAGTGTTGACCAACTTTGACCGACGTTGACCGGACTCCGTTGGCAGTTGAGCTTAGGCCTGCCCCCCTAATTTGACCCTTCTGAGTCCAATAGCGGTGTCAATTTCACCTAATTTTGCATCTAACATAGTAGGTCGGGCTCCACAATCTTCGCCAAAAATAGAGGCTTAGGCGACAGTACTCTGGTCATTGTGGACCAAAATTGGTCGAGGGGTTTTACTACCTATCCTCCTCTGAGTGTTTTGCCCTCATCAATTTGGGTTGAAGCCGTAGGATTTGAAGGAATCATGACCAACCATGACGGCGACTGACGGCGTTCATGGAACTCCCATTGGTGGTGGTTGTGGTATGCAATTGAGGATGGGGATAGCTTCCTCCTTCAATTATAATCATTTTGCCTCAATCAATTTGAGGAAACATGGCCAGAATCGCCAAGATCGACATCTCACATGGCGGCGGCAGCCGGTGTTCACCGATCTCCATCCAGCAGCGGCAGTTTGACAAAATTGGGAGGGCGGATCAACTCGGCATTACCCTCTGAACCTTTTGGGCTGGGAGGTGTTGATCACCATCATCAAAGTTGGTAAAACCGATGGTGGAACAGTGGCGACAATGGCGATAGATGGGCAGAGCAATCCGACAATTGTTGAGCTGCCACCAAGGCTGGGTTTTGTTCCTCTCGTCATGGTGGTCGTGTAGGAACAAGAATCACGTCGATCAGACATCGAACGGCGAAGATATCTCATCAAAAAGTTTGGGTTTATCTGCTATTTTGGGCGGCGTGTGCAGCTTCCTCTGACGGCGTTGCGGGCGGCACGACACACCATTAGACTCAGCTCGTCAAGAGCTTTCCATTGGTGCAGGAGGTGTTGAAAACGGACATTGGAGTCTTGACTGAGGTTTAAGGAGAGAGAGAAAGTAGAGAGAAAGCAGAATTTTTTTATGGGATTTTCTCTTTTTTTTTGCATTTAACATATTTAAAGACACTTTAATTAGTCTTTAAAATATGCACTGTGTCACGGTCAGGTTGATCAAATTTGATCTGTAACCATGACTGTACACTTAACTGTGCTCTTACTGAATTGATATCATACAGGAATTTTCACATAATTATGGTAAGTTGGAAAATTCTACTTTTATCACATAATCTCAATTTAAATCTTTTAAATTGAGATTCTAATAATTGCCACCACTATGGCTCATACATGAAATTAATGAATCATAAACTTTTAGTTTAGCACATTAAAAAAAACTATTTTAATGTACTATCATAACATTTCAAGTACTTAACCAAGTAATTTTAGAAAAATCTATAATTAATCACGTTTATTAATTTTTAGATTTTTTTCGATCGTTACAAATAAAATCAAAACTGCACCAAAAAACACACATTTTTTGAAAAACAACAGCTTTTTACTTGCATGCCGATCTATGTGATCAGCCTACCAGACATAAGCCATCGGCCTACTGAACTTGGCAGTTTGGCCTACCACCAGAGCTAGTTGAAATCTGCCCTATGGACGGCCTGTGGAGCTAGAGGTTCAGCCTGCCGGTCTACGACCATCAGCCTTGTCGAACTTGAGGGTTCAACCTGCCAACCAAGCAAATGGAACATTTATCTTGAACATACTTTAATGTAGTTTTTCAATCTTACTTTCAACAATTCAAAAACATAAAAATTTAGAGAACCTTTAGAATTACTATTATCTCCATCTTTATTCCAAATGATAATTTAATTACAAAATTTTTACAAATTTAAAAGTAAATAATAATAATCCCTAGATGGTGATGATAGACCGACATCTAATAGCATGAAAAACCTAGATACATATTATAACCTTTAAGGAACCATAATTGACACAAATTAATAAATAAATAAATAAATAAATAATAATTTAATCAACCATAATTAATTAATAAACATTCACCATATAATCCATCACAACATATAAATATATAGAAACCCCAGAATGCCAACTCTCTAAAATATTGAATTCAAGCATAGGTGAGATCATGATCACATAATTTATACATAAAGCATGATCACAAACTCGTAAATTTATGTAAAAATCATGGCTCTGATACCAATTGTTGAAAAAACAGCATACAACGAAAATTTTAAAATTTTTAATTAGAATATTTTTTAAAACACAAGTTTGACATACTATATGCATAAATTAACTAGATCTTACTAACCTTTGAATGCCAAAGAGCTCTTGTAATCTGTGAAGAGAAGAACATTCTAGAAGAGCCTTAACCAACTCGTTTTCTTTGCTATTCTCTATCCACAATCGGTTTGTGTGTAGGCACACCTCGTACAGCTCTTCCTTGGTGACTCTCCTTCCAACCAATTGAGAAAACAAATTAACGTTCGTAATTTGTGAACAATAGCTCTTCAGGGAGTTTCAGAGACTTACAGACTAGAGTGCTCACTCTTAATTTCTCAACCGATCTAAATAATATAGAAAACTCACTCCCTATTTATAGAGGTTGTCCCCATGGTTGGTTATTATCAGATAAGGCTTCAAAAATTCAAATATGGATCAATATCTAATAAAATCACATTTGAAACGTGTGATCAAAAAATCATTAGATCGGTAAGCTGAACTAATGGATCGGCCTGCTGAACTTGCCACATCGGCAGGCCAAACTAACTGATCGGCCTGTCGAACTTATGATAAATGATCCATGCAAATCTTTTATTTCTCACCTGAGATTCTTTGGATAAAGCCTCAGTTTTAATTCAAATAACCTAAGAGATAAGCTATCTAATTAAAACAAACATATCTAGATAATCTCTAGGAAAATAAATATTCTGGATAATTCAACAAGTTTATCTTGAATTAATTTACAAAGTTAATATAATCAATAAACACACAGAAATTATCTGATCCTATCGAATTTTAACCATCTAATAATTCAACATAAGCAACCAATTTATTGAAAAAACATGCCGTATCATTACAGGATTTATTATAAGCTAGCAAAGGGGACCTGATGGACCTATAGTTCAAGCTCCTAATAATTATAAAACCCAATATCCCTGGTATATGTTTCATAATTATCAACTCTAACGCTACTCTACTAAAAGCTTAGAGCTGCACTATCGAACTATATAAAATTACGAAGCCCAAATAGCTAAGTATCCATGACATATCATAATATATCGTATCCCTATAGAATATCCATAATAGGCTTAAGTATAAATTTTGTCTTACCTTCTCGATTATTTTTCTCTTATGTTTCATTATCTCACCATCAGAAAACTTACCATCCAAAGACAGTATAGCATTTGGTTACACCTATGTATCCAAATGGTTGAGTGCTCCAGTCTTCCAATTACAGGATAAAGGATATAAGAAGATATCATCGACTCGTAAAAAGGAGCTATGGATTTTGTATCTATGACTAACAGGTCTACACCATCAAGAGTCATGTCTCCAACATACCGATATACGTGCCATCATGAAATATGGATGTCACCCTTTGGTACATCAAAAGACACAAGTCAAGACAACGAACCCACTATTCATTTTAGGATTAAAATGCAACATATATGATTGTCTAAAATGAATTAATTTGCTCAAACATAATTATTAATCTAAATTAATTCCACTTTATGTCCCAATCTAATACATCATCACCTATAATAATGCACCAATGTTTTTGTTCGTAGAGTCCACCTCCGATGACTAAGACAAACCATCTCTCGTTAAGGATATAGACAATATAACAATTTTTGCATGAATAAAATGTCCAACTTTATTCTCTCGATTACGGATCTTATAATTTAGACCATCACCTTTAGAATCATGTCTTTCACATAATCTGTCTATCATATGCCTGATTCTCAAAGGTTTAGACCAACAGTCTCATATTTTTATTTGCTTATCATACATTCAACAAATATGAACATAAAGAGGACAATAATTGGTATATGAATAATAAATAAATTCTTTATTGATACAATGTCTTCAAAATATAATACATTTTACTCCTTAGAGAATACATGTCTAACAGTTGATTTGTGTTGATACGAAATAAACCAAAAGAAAAAAAAAACACTTGGTATTATTTGTAAAGTTAAGACTTAGACCACACTTAAACCATGGATCTTCTTAGAACATATGCAATGTGAGACTTGTCTTAAAATCTATCAATTGAGATTTATAAAAAACAAAAAATCTATCAATTGACAATTGTTATGCATTATTATCTGAGATATGATCTTATGACGAATAAGGTCCAATGAACTTGATGTTTCCAACATGAATACGGAGCCATGAACATGATGATCATGAGCAGGAATAAGGTTTTTCACTGTGAACGTGGTCACTTTCTTTATCATAACTCAAAGACGAAGATTTCCTTAGCTTATAACTCTTATGGTACAGGCCGGTAGCAAGAGCTTCCATCATGAGTGTCCCAATTATCGAAAACATCGCGATAAACCCCAAAAGGGGAAACTTTCTCCATGGATTTTCACTAAGGCAAGGGCTTCTCAAGCTCTCGTAAGCATCAGGAAGTATGTGTATGAACCTGGTCGTTGAGATCACACCGGCTGCAAAGGCCTTGATTAGAAAGTAGACATCCTTATCCGGGTTTAGACAGGGCAAATTCTTCACCAGAAATGGAAGACAAACTCCAAGTGCACCAGCAAGTAAAACTGAAGCAATTGCAATTAACTTACATTGAAGAGCCTCAATATTGTTCTTTTCTTCAATATCTTGGAGTTGACATGTGCATTTTGAAGTTACTAGGATTGGTAGAAGAAGAAGAAGAAGAATTAGACAAAACATGGTCATGGGATTGAACATGTTGAATTTAGCCAAAATTTTTTACTTAAGGAAATAAGTGAAGAGAATACTGGAAAAAGAAATATTGCAGATACTACAAAGAAATACTAGACTGATGATTGGAAAATACATTTAATTTGAGCTAATTTTTTGTTTCTGCACAATTTCTACATCTTCACAACAAGCAAAAAGAAAAGGAAAAAAAAATCAAGTTTTAAATTGTGGCGCCTGGTTTTAGTTGTGTGTTTCGACATAATATGTTAGAATTGAGGCCACATAATTATTTAAAAGCCTATTAAAATTATTTGATTTATTATTAATTTATTTAGTTTAACAATTATTTAAATGTTAAAATCTTATTGGCTGGGAACTCTTATCAAAAATATGTTTGCGTCTATAAAAAAATGTGTGCTTTGATTGAAGATGCCTATTAAGGATCTATATAATAAGAGTCTACTCCTCTCTCTATTAAATTAATTTATTTCTTCTCTACATCTAAAAAAATATATTAAAAACATAATTGAGTGTCTAGCGAGAAACTAAGATTTTTCCATGACAAACTTATAAAAGTGGTTTTGTTTCCAAAATTGAAGTCATAAATCTTTAAATTTTTTTCTATAAAAATTGTTGAGTTTTAAGATTACCGGATATAACAAAAATTTAAATTTTAACATAATAGATATACGCTTGTAGACAAATAACTGTGGTAAGATGACAAGAAGAATGAATTTGGAGCTATGCTTGTGCTTGATTTGAATGCTATTAGCATCTGATACCAAATATGTGGATGAGAGTACCATTTTTAAAATTATTCACATGGGAATGTAACGAATTTGATTCTTTTTTGGTTCCAACCAAAGTTTGTACTTTGTTTGTGTTGTTTTTAGTCTTTATTACAATCCAAATTGACTTCCACAAGTAGCTTTCTGCCTCTCTTGGGTCACTAAAGAGTATCAATATATACCCAATTACTAGAATACATGTAAAATGCATCCAGTAAGCGGTCGTTAAAACAACTTATAAGCAATGGAAAAGTAGTCATGGACTTCCTTTCCTATTTGTTCTTATTTTTTCTTTTATTTTTCTTATTTAATTTTGTATACTATCAGGCTACCGCTTAATTCTAGCAAGTCTCTTCCATGCAATAAAATGTAAGTGCTAGTTATTAAATATAATCAAGTATAATTAGTAGACATTTCTTCAGTAATCAAAATATAAAATTAAGTTAGAAGCTAGAAGGTAAATACACGTTATCTTTTGTAATTACTCACAAGTCATTATTCTTTATATCATGCATTGGCTTTACCACAATTAACATTTTTCAAGAGACAATATTGCTAATTAAGTAACTAGTTATTAAGGGTGCATTTGTTTTGTGGTTCAAATCAAGGTTCGAATCATTTTGTTATAGTATTTTCTCTCACAAAAATTTAAATCTTTATTTAAATACTCTATTTAAATACTCGAACCAAACGGGCTCTAAATAACATCCTTGATCCATTAATTGAACACTCGCCTCTTCAAAAATAATATTCCAAAAAATTTAACAAGCAGTACGTTGCAAGGATTCTAGGATATAAATTGAAGCTTGTGATCACAATTGCCAAAAGCAAATTGAAAACACAAAAAGAGAAATACTCAAAAGATGGAGAGAATTGGCAAGAGAAATGTTGTGATGAAGAGTATTCTTATTATAATTCTCCTGCATTTTGTTTTTGCCAATAAACCTTTATATTCGTTAGTTTCTCAATGCCTTGACATTGACAATTTACCATCAGAAAGAGAAAGAAGCATTCACTGTCAGGATTGTGCTAGGCAAGCTTGTATGGAAGAATTGACAGAGGAACGGAGGAGACAGAAAGTTCTTTTGCGGAATATTTTTCAGAGATATATGGATTGTCATCATGTAAATATGCAAGAATGTATGAAGAAAAAAAATCCATTGATTTTAATATTAGAGACTAATGGGATGTATCGCTAAGTCAAACCTGCAACTACAATTACGACATTTCAATTTATTAGGTTATATTCTTTTGTATAGTGCTCTGTTTAGTTTTTGCATCACGTTAAAGCTCCCTTCTGTTACAATAGAAAACTACAGTGTAAGCTCTTATATGTTACGATTTTCAAACTTAAACTGATGGTTTAAACTACTCTTTCAAACATCTTATACATCGATTGTTGTTCAAGTCCATTTAAAATGAAAACGGTTCATTATTAGAATAATTATAATTGCTTCCGTACAAGGAACATCTTATATAATTTTTACTTTTTTTACTTCTTAGGATTAAAAAGAAACTCATGGATTAACAAATATAGGATCTAAAGTAATTTTTCCCTTCACAATTTATTGCACACAACAATGGTGTGAGAGAAGTAAAAGTTGTGAAAAATATCCAAAGTGCATGGAGAATAATGAACCCTAATCATATTCTAAGCGTAAAACTTTTGCTAAGGGACCAGTTTAACGGTTAAACTATTAATTTTGGGGACTCGTTTGTTACTTTTTTGATAACTTTAAGGACCAGTTTGTCACCTTTTTGATGACTTTGGAGCCACTTTTTCACATTTTTTCTGTTCAAAATTAACTGTTTGACTGTTAAATTGATCCCTCTCAACAACTAAAATGAAAAGTTGGGGACTGATAAATTAAAAATAAAAAGTTAAAAACTAAATGTTCACTTTTGTGAAAGGTTGAGAACTATCGGAGCAATTTACGCTAAGTGTTATCCAAGGTTGAAGTTCAAAGAGCCTATACTCGACGACGACAAATAAATAAATAAACAAAGAGGACTCAGCATCTTAGTTTATGTTATACCATGCTTATTAGTTATTCCACCACATATTTGTTTAGGGATATTTATTTTTTTTATGCCTCTGTTAAGGTTAATATGAAAACATCTTTAGTTTTTGATCTCATGAATGTATACATTCAAATTAGATTTAATACACAGATCTGTATTGTACTTCAATCAATAGTTGATTTTTACTTTTAAAATGACCAAATTATCCTAACTAAAAGAGAAAAAAATTAAAACTTCCGAAAATAAGAAAAAAATAAAGACAAAAGCACAAAAAACACTTATTTTGAAGAGTATTCTACACATTTTTAAAGTCAAAAACCTCAGTATAATTGTGGATTGGTAATTGCAATTTGTAATTGAGCAATTAGTTAGAGGTTATTAGAGAGGATTGCTAATTTAAACAAGAGGACTAGTGCTTCATGATGGATTATGGACTGTAATTGGAAATTGGACTTGGGTAAACGAGTGAGGAGAGGTCAGTAGGCTGTGGAATCTCTACCCAAGTCTGGAATATTGTTGTCGTTTCTGAATTCAATTCTTGTACAGAACAGAACTATTCTTCTTCAATAAAGAATCACTTTCTTGTTTATCTGTAGGTGTGGGATTTGGGTTCTTAACAACCTCATTGCCGGTTCTTCATTTTCCAGTTATTCTTTGTTTCGATCCCACCAGGAACCCTATAGCTTCGAAAAGGCGGTTTCAAGTTATCGACGGGCATTTAGATGTCTCCTGATTAGACTCTAACTCCAAACTTAGAAGTGGAACAAAGAACAAGATTTTATTGATCAAGTAATTGAAAGATTACAAAGAAAACCCTGATCGAGACAGTATTCGAGAGACTATACAACTCTCCCCTTCCTCGGACTAATAAAGAGTTTTCCCATGATACCAGATCTGCCCCATTAGCTACTAAACCTCTTATTCATACTACTAACAAATTCCAACCAACAAACTTAACTAATTGTTAACAAACTACAAATTCCCTCAACGAACTGACAAGTCCTATCATCTTCTTGTGTTACTAGTGCTACTCTAATGTTGAAAGCTAATATATAACTACTGTATGGTTCCTCAGCTGGGACGAACAACTCTTTTCATGTCTTGTTAAACTGGTTTGGTTAGTAGTTAGTACTTATTTGTTACTAGTCATCAGAATTTTTCAGCACGGGTGATCTTCGAAGGGAATCTAGTGCCGAAGGAATCTTATAAATGTCACTATCCAGACTTTCTAAATAATACTGAAGGTAAAAACCAAAACAGGGATAAAAACATATGTTTGAAAGCATTCTTGAGAAAAGGTTTCATTGCATATCGGAGCAAAAGTGCCATCATATATTATAAATTTTAGATGAAATATGCGAGGCCTTAATCATAAAATGCTATGCAATAGTTGAGACCAATTTCTTGCACTATAAAAGATGACTAATGCTACAAAACTGCCAGATAGCACATCAAGAATGTAAATTTTACACAAATTTAATTGTGTCGCATAGCAAAATTAACCAAAAATTAGATTTTTGAAGTTCTGTGGCATACATATAACATAATAGGAGGGAACAAGCTTAAATAAATAAAATAAAGATTCCACTCCTTTTTATCACCAAATGCTACATGATAGTTTGAAAACAAAAACAGAGAAGGGATGGTCATACAACAGTGAGTTATCTACGGGTGTATCACTCTGAAGGGGCAAGCGCTGATTGCAATACATCTTCGAGGTACTTTTCGGCTGCAGCATATTGCCTTTTCTTGTCCTCAATTGCTAAAGCAGCCAACGCCTTATCCTGTACAAATACAAATTGAACTGATGATTAGTAATCTGGATGCCTGGCAGTCTGCATGAAAATGGAACTCCATAAACTGAAATGGAAAAAAACTACCGGAGGCAAGTCCTGATAGCTTCTCAGAGTATCGAGGACAGGCTTTGTTTTCTTCTCTAACTCCTTTCTGTCCTCAGCCATTTCGACCGATACCCCATGACTTATATCCGGGGAGTAACCCACACGATTTAGCATAGCCTGCCAGGGAAATTCTCATCAAAGCCAGACCTCACACAGGGAATAACTTTAAATAGAAAACTTGAAGACAAATGTTATGCTTGAAAATAAGTAATAAAATTACTTTCAAGTTTCAAGAGCCACTAATTTTATGGACAGAAATTTCAGTACTTAGCTTGCACTTATTTATACTTCCAAAGTAAGCAAGCACTAAAGCGCCAATGGATTAATTCCAATTTCACTTCCTAAAAGGTAAGTACATGCTAGAAATGGAATTAATTTTGAAATCTCTCCCTTTCCAATTACATCCCATTACAATTTATTAAAACATGCCCTTATGTCTAACCATATTTCCTCTTCGTAAATGCTTACTAAACAAACATATAAAATTGAGATACTCCTTTTAAAACTTCAAAAACTTTGAACAATAATAACATCAGGATAAACAAACAATACCTTGTAATTGGCACTCTGTTGCATGTATTGTCTCTCCTTAGCAGCCATAACAGCCAAGTTTGTCTTCCAATTCTCCATTTGCACCTCGCAAGGAGCTACATCGTCCTCTAATTGCGCAAGCGTTCTATAAAAACATTTACAAAGAGGACCAAGAAAATTTTGGCATCTCATGCAAGAACTTTACTAATACAATAACAGGTACACTTTCAAATCCAAAAGAAAACACTTTACCTCTTCAAATATGTCAATCTCGCGATAGCTTTTCGTGTGTAATCCAACAAAACCTTGGACTCTTTCTGCACCTTAGCCCTCTTCTCCTCCACATTAGTCTTCCTCAAGGAAATATCTCCCATTGCCACCAGAAAACTTGATCCGAAAAAACACAATGTTGCAACGAAAGAACAATATTCATAAAAGAAAATAGCAATACAAACAACATTATTGAAATTCTCACCTGCTTAGCTCGGTATCTCTAATATTTAGTAAATTCGCCACATTTGCCAAGACCTGAACCGATCCAACAACATTTGAGGCCAAACTCTCCTGTGCAAGTCCTACATTCTCCAAAATCTCCCTAATTCTTGCCGCTGCAAACAAGACCCTGTCATTTCTCAAAATTGATGAAAATACAAAGAGGGAGTGTGGGTGTATATATATGTAAAGCAAAAAAAAAAGGAAAGAAGAAAGAAAAGAAAAAAAGCAACCTTGAGAGCGGTACTCGGAGGCTTTGAGGCGGAAATCAGAGGCGAGGATCTTGGAAGCTTGGGTTTTAGCTTGGGAGAGAGTGACAAGGTTGTGTAAATAAGCCACAGAGCGAGGCGTGTATTCAAACTGCGGCACCTCCTTCCCAGCTTGGGCAAACTCATGAGTTAGCCACTGCTTCACCTCTCCAATCCCTCCAGTGCCAGCACTGGCACCACCACTCTTTGCTGCTTCGGTCATGGAGGAATCACTCATTGCTCATGCACAACAGCGATTGAGTCACGTTGCTAAGTGGCGGCCCGTCTATGTTCTGCTAGCTAGAATTGCCACAGCTAAAGATCTCAACAAACATCAAAATGCAAAATGTTACATATTTGTAGAAAAACACCCTGCCTGGACTGAAGCTCCGGCCCTCCAATTTCCAATCAACGGTCTGGCAGTGCCAATTCCCTTTTGAACCAATTACACAATAAGAACACAAAATAATCACCGTAATAATAATAATAATAATAATAACAACAACAACTACTACTACTACTACTACTACTACTCACTAACTGGTACAAAATAAAAATTTTGAAAATCTTCATTTGGAAAAGTAAACTAATATTTATTTTTCAGATCAATCAATGACATATAAATGGTGGTATACATGCATAAGTACACTTCCAGAGTTTTTAATCCTACCTTGCTAAGTTGTTCAACTAATATGCTAGCTAAACTGAATTTTTTTGTCTGCATATTTTTATGCTGTGATGATGTGCAAGAGTGCTTGACTGTGTTCTTTAATTACCACCAGGGAAAAAAATTCCTCTTATAGGCTGTGGGTTAGCAGAAAGTCAGAAGACGCCAAAAGCTATATATTTTTCAGTGATTTATTTCTCAATCCCTCTTCTTTGCCGCTTCATTAGGGGTGAGGATGCACATACACATACAAATATATATACATATATACATATATATTAGATAGATGCGCGCGCGCACACACACATATATATTGAAGGCCCTTTTCAGCTAAAATAATAAAAAAAAAAGTTAACATCAAACCATTTAAATGTCAATAACCATCATGGAATTTCTATCAACACACTTTCACAAGTCAAAATATTTCCTGTCTCAGAAATCAGTTCAAAAACAATGAGGAAAAAAATCTAACGTCGAAACAGCCATAATGTTGCTATCACCAACGATCTAACAAAAATAAAAATTAGATGTCAAATGCTCCAAAGTTCCAATTCGTGTGCAGAGATACTGGAAATTTCATTGTGAAACGGAGAATTGAACAACAAAAGAAGAATTATCAAATAAAATCAAATTCAACAAAGGATTATCTGCAAATCGAATGAAAATGCAAATCAAATTTATCTATCTAAGGAATTAAAAAAGGCACAATTACATACCTTAAGTTAGGAAATCTCCGAATCCAAAGAAAGAAAACCCCTGAATGCAAATTGGGCGTCTCCTAGAGAAGCTTAAACTCGGACAGGATCGTAGTCCTCCACCGACCAGCCACTCCTCGCCGTCGCGCTCGCCGTCGATCAGATGGGAGAGGAGAAAGAGAAGGAAGAGGGGGAGCGGGTAGGAGGGGGGAGGTTAGACGGGAGGGGAAAATATTTGAAATAAAAAAATTCTTTCGAAGAAACGCGACATGTCGTTTTATTATACAATACAAATGCAACGTCGTTTTCATTCGCAAATGAATGCGGTGTTTCACAATATCAACTTCTGTTGTTTATCCAAATTACATATACATCTGATGAGGCAGAGCTAATTACATTTACACCCTCTTAACTTTTAACTCTCTTAACTTTTAATAAATACCCTTTTAAATCACAACCATTAATTTTAGACTCATCAAATCACAACCACATTTGTTTTATTTTTTTAGGCTCAAAAAATTCAAAATCAGCAATAAAAAAAGGCCAAAAAAAACAAAAAACAAAAACAAATCCTGCTTCGAGCAAGTTTCCCTCCCCTATTGCCTAACCCTGGCCACGTCTCCCTCTCGTGCCAGCGACCTTACCTCCGAGCCCAACCCCTATCGATGACCCACCTTCAGGCCCAACCACTCCACCCCCACACCATATCGCCATCAAGCCCCTTTCCATTGCACTCAACCCACCTACCACTCTATTATGCGACCACTACCTATGGACCATCAGAGCTTTCCAACCCCATTGGCCCCTCTCCCCTCGTGTGCCCATTCTTGCCGCGTCCATCCTACCCCCCACCTACGACCCCAACGAGCCCCCACACGACCATTGGAGCACTCGTTTGACCAACCCTATCACGTTCCCCCACCTCTGTCGCCTCCTTCCTTGTCAAGCCCAGAGTCTATGCATGTAAGGGTAGTTTTTTTTTTTGTTTTCTTAATAATTTTTAAAACTTTTTATATGCTTTTTTTATTTTTTTTCTCAAAAAAATACTTGGGTTTTTTTTTTGTTTATAATTTTTAAAGTATAATGAAAGAATAAACTATTTTTTATAATTGAATTATGGTTTTGTTAGAATTATTTAGTTTTGGTTTTGTTAGAATTAATTTGTTTTAGTTTTGGTGAGATTGTCGCGTGATTTTGATTATTTTGTATGGTTACTTTGTATAACGACAAACTTTTAAATTGAAAATATAGATCCGGATGTTATATGTTTGAGGAATTAATTGCGGACTTTTCTTAGACCATGTAAAGTATTTTGAATATAATTATTATCTTTGGAAAAAAGAAACAAGAGAATTTAAAAAAAAAAACATTTTTATCTTCCATTAGAGTGAAATTTTATAGTTACATGCGTGTTTAAATTATTTAAACTAATTTTTAATGTCAAAGACAAGTAAAATCATCATTTTTAGCAACGTAAATAATTAAAAATGTTTTTTAATGGATAAAGGGGCATTTTAAACAGATTTAACGATCAGCTCACGATCAACCGTTATGATCAACTAACAGATATGGTCTTTCTGTAATTTTTTTAACAGTCAGGGGGTGTCAATGTAATTAATTTTGGTATAGAAGGTGTCTCTGTAATTTAGGTAAAATACAGAAGGTGTTAGTATAATTTACTCAAATTAGTTCTAACCAAAACTTTTGGTTGCTGCAATGTAAAACTCTCACCCGCTAGAGTTATCTCAAAAAGTGGGCTAGTGTGCAAAGCTCTCGCATGTTACAGTTTTTAATTCAAAAGTTTAAATTATAACCACACTTCTCAAATATCATTAAAAGCTTCTTTTTTTTTAAGTTTTTGTTATGTTAATTACTCTCCCAAAAAATTTAGATCTTTATTAAAACTTTTGATCAAACCTTGAACCATAAGGACACGTTGTTTTTTGTTTTTATATTTTAGCGAATCTATTAACATTTTTTTTTTTCTGCTCTCTTCACATCATACTCCTTTTTTTTTTCTAAAGTGACACCATACCCTCTTTTTAAATACACAATGTATGTAATTTTAAAATGATAAATTTACTTTTTGCACACTTTTAATATTTCAAGAATACCCAAACTATTTTTATAAGATTTTTAATTTTTATCTACTTTGTATTTCTTTTCATATCCATTATTTTATACGTTAGTAGAAGTGTCAAATTAGGCCAAGCTAAATAGACGGCCTATGATTCATCTCTTTTGACCTAAATTTGGCTCGGTTCAAGGCCCAAAATATAACCATATCAGGTGGGATAGCCCCTTTTTTAATTCCCTTATAAAAATGCAAGTGGTTTGGGTCACTCTTTTTATTAACTAGGTCAGATTTGGTTTTCCTCTTGGCCTATAAAGCTGTGGCCGAGCTGAGCCCAAATTGACACTTTATTTATTACTTTAATGCTATCATTTCCTTATTTCTCTCTTTTTAAGTTTTTTTTTAAACACAAAGGGAAAAATAGAGAGCAAATCAACTCAATAAATAAATAAAATTTTAACACAAAACAACAACTTAGTTATTATATGATGTATGATCAAAACATACAAAAAATAAAAGAAAAGGCAAAACAATATAACAATATAAGAGCAAAAGTAGAAATAAAAAAAATAATGAAATGAAAAAAATTAATCCAACTTTAGAAAAAAATTTAAAAAAATAATATGATTTGCTTAAAAAAAAGGAAAAAATATATATTAACACAAAATGCAAAAAAAAAAGGGCGAAACAACAATTGTCATGTAAGAAATAATAAAAAAAATTTAGCATATACCTCCATGTAACTTTTTAAATTGTCATTGAAAGATGAAATTAGGATTTTTGTTATAGATTGTTTTGGGAAATTTTTTTTATATGTTTCAAAATAGCCAAAAAAAAAAATTATACGTAGGGATATGATACATGGGGTTTTGTGGAGAGAAAAATAAAATATCATTAGTTTCTTTTGTAACAAGTTTAATTACATGATTGAGTATATCATAATTGTCCTTTTCTATCCCTTTATGTGAGGTCTTTTCGTAATAAGAAATTTTAATTCAAATGGAAGCGTTTAGAGTAAAGAGGCATATGCATAGAACCACATTTTATTTTTTTTATTGTTATGTTTTTTAGTCTCTTTGACTTATTGGTTTAAACCGTGGCAATTTGAATAAATAGTTTGAAAAATGTGGTGAGTCTGTTTGGCTCATTAGTTTATAAGATTTGATTCAAAGAGTTGTTGAAAGCAATGTTTTGACAAAACTTTTTCAAGGCTTACTATCAAATCTTTTACTTGGTATTTTGAACTAAAAAAACATAAATTCTTGAGTTTAATCATCTTTATTTTTAGATGGTTTGAATCAAAGTTAAACCACAGTTTCCAAATCTTATGTTTCAACCCACAAAAGTTTAAACTAGCACATTTCAAACCAACAAGTGCTAAAAGATTGCTTGGCTCGTTGGTTCATTGTTTCAAACCAATGTTTGACAACAACTTTTTGAGGCTTAAGTTTAACTTGAACCTATGAGTTCAAATGGTTAGAACCCACAAACCCAACCTAAATATTATCAAAAGGGCTCGTAGAGCGTGATTGGCTAGGCCCTATCTCGACAAGGAGCGTATCACTTACCTGTTTAAAAGGGCTTCTTAGAGGGTATTTTTGGCTTTTTGAGTGTAAAAGTTACTTCTAGAATTGTTTTGATGATTAATAAGAAGTGTTTTGATTTTTCATAAGTGCTTTCAGCCAAAACCACAAAATATAGTGTAACGCCCCTATATGGGGGTTAACAGTTTTTAATGAGATAAAATAAAAATAAATAATAAAAGTAAAACCTTAAAAATAAAATTTGCCCGGGACTTTAATGAAAACTCCCAACTCAAAAATAAAAATATAAACGACAAATAAACCACAGTTTTAATGTAGCACCTTAAATTTAATAATATAAACTGTTGTCATCATCATTTTAACCCTCAACACATTGTAATACAGTCACAGAAAGTAACAATTGATGCTTACATTATCATGAAGAACATTCTCAACAATTGAAGCAGTCCTAATGTAATATAGCTACATCACTTCCTCAACTATATTTCTCGTAGCCACCTCACACTTAGTGAGTCCTGAAAAGATATAAACATAAGGGAATGAGCAACACTATGCTCAGTAGAGAAAGCCATTACTCACCTTTAGGTTTTTATCATTACCACATTAAAATCTGCATGGTTAGTAAGTCACATCATATTCCAGATTATGAGGTTTATTATGATCACATCTTATGGATACCGTAGTTAATCATTACCAAGTGTCATAATTACACATTTATACAAATATTACCAATCATCATTGTTCCTAGGTATCCATGTTAAATTGAGTATCACTCAACTCATCGAAACCCAAATGGGCGCACTTGATCACCCTATAAACATTCCAAGGGTGTTCCGGTGAGGGGACATCAAGCCCCGAGTCCTCACCAAATCAATTCCTGTACAGTGTGTTCTGGGACTTTCAACCCAAGGAAGTGTCATCGCCTTCCCCCTATTTTACCTTTTAGGGTATTCATGCCCAAGGACGTAACCGTCGCCCTCTTCATGTTTCACAATTTCTCTATATTGAATCATTATTAATAGAGTTAGTTTTCCTAACCATGCTTCTCAATTTATAACATGTGTCAATTCATTATGTTCCTCGCCGTACAATACAAGACGAGTCCATGTCATAGTTTCATATGTGATACTCATATAATATCAGTTCAACATAGATATAAATATAGTGCGACAAAACAATCAATTTTAATTCTATAAAAACCTCACAAAAGATGAGTAATAGAATCCCTACCTTTCAAGCTTATCAACAATCTTTTAATCCTGGAATCAGTTAACGTTAGCTCCATACTCCCTTGATCCTAAGGCGTGCATAAGGACAATTAAAACTAAAGCACAACATACAACTACATTCATAAATAAATCATGTGTAAACCTATCTTACTAGTATGCCATTAAAGCTTTTATATAAATCTCTTTCGAATACCACAGTAAACAATTTTTGTCTTAACACAATATAAAATGTGAACAAGTAATCTATATGTTTTAGTCCCTAATAAGATTCATCAATCACTTAGGATAATATTGGAAAGGTTGCAAGACATTAAAGAATTAGGTGGTGAGCAAAGATGGGTTCTTGGTTCAGGTTAGCAGCTGGTATACCATAACAAACTGGCAGATTTACTAGTTTCCAATACAAAAATTGAATAATTCTTAGAAAATAAAATACAACTCCGATTTAGGTTTATGATAGCTCGTTAGAAAGCCTAGGATGCTACTTTTCAAATATGCAAACCAATTCATAAAATTCATTTTAATTTAATCTTAGAATTTCAAGAAATAGCCACTGCCCATAGAGGTATTACAAAGTTTAACAATATAAATTTTCTGTCTAGGGCATATACACTTAGACTTCATACATATGCTCCAAAATAGCAACAAACATATACTTAGGTTTAAGAACGCAAATTTGAATAATCCTTTAGTATAAAAGAAAATTTATAAATGAAAGACTAAATTTGTTCATAAGATTCTAACCTCGGATTATGGTTAGTTGGAAGCTTGAAATGGCTTCAAAACAGGTTCCTTTACTTCGGTATGACTGAAATTCTTGCTCAAATGGAGGTGATGGTGGCTGATTTTTATGGCTGCCTTGAAGAAGTTCTCTAAGTATTTTGCTTCAGCAAAGAAATGAGAAGAAGAGTGTGGGAACCGTGGAAGAGAAAGGAAGAAAAGATGAAGTCTTTGAAGAGAAGTGATAGAAACAATTATAGAGGAGACATGTTGAAGCATGTCACGGAGGAAATAAAGAAAATGAGGGTCAAGAGTAGTTGGAAAAGATATCCTTATGTCTCATCTAAAGACTTTAACACACATAATGCCAATATGACATTTTTGAGATTTATTAGAAGTTCTAAGGCTTTTTAGTAATCATACTAAATAAATATAGGAGAATTTTAGAAAATTTAAAAATAGATAAAAATAAATATTATAAAATAAATTTAAATGAAGCAATTTTTTTTTATACATTAAAAATTAATTTAATTACCTCAATACCCGTTAGGAGAATAACGGGTGTCACATATAGCTTCTCAAAATAAAAAAAAAATTGTTGAGTAAACTCTTTGTAATTTGTACAAGTGTTCTAATAAGACATTTTAAATTTTATTATAACATTTTTATTACGTAATAAAGTATTTTAAAACTATTTTGACTTATTTTGAAGTCTTAAAAATATGGTTCCAAACAAAATAACATTATAATTTACTTCCTTCTTCCTACTAACTAAAAGCGCCGACAATAGCTCCGCCTAATAGGCTCTCAGTCCCATCTAATGCGCTATTATCATGATTCGACCTTTAACAACATATCGTTGTTCATTATTGTCAAACCACGCTTTGGTTGTATATGGGGTGAACAAAAAATTCAACAACTCAATGAACCTAATTAATGCACCCAACTCAACTCGAGAATTTATTGAGTGGGTCTTGGGTTGGGATTTTTCCAACCCATCTTAATCCAAACCCACACAATCTATTTATATACAAAATAAAAATATTTTATTTTATATTTGTAGAGAATCTTGCATTACAAATATAGAGAATGTTTGAGTATGAATGCTTGGAGTTAGAAATTGACAACTATGTACTATGTTTGTTGATGTTTCTTATGCGTTGCTTAACAAGTCGGTTTGAATCAATTAGTTTTAACTAATTACGGTGTAAAACTCTCAACAGCTACAGTAAAAAGTGAAAAGATATTACATGTAAAGCTTTTACATGCTATAGTTTTTAAACCAAAATTTTTAATTCTAACCGTTTTGTCAAACACCCTATTTGTGTTTTGTTGTAATGGTTTTTATTATAGTTTATTTGTTAGTTCATGACTTAATGTATTTAAACTTGTATTGCAGAGCATTTATTTTTATATTGATTTATGACTTATTAAGAAAATGTTAGAGTTTTATAAGACCAATATGTTATGAATTGACAATTATGTACTATATTGGTTGATGCTTCTTATGAGTTGTTTGACAAGTCGGTTAGAACCAATTAGTTTTAACCAATTACAATGTAAAACTCTTAACAGTTACACTAAAAAATAAAAAGTTGCTATAGTGTAAAGCTCTCATATAGCACATTTTTTAAAATAAAATTTTCAATTCTAATCAATTTGTCAAACACCTTATAAGTATTTTGTTATAACGGTTTTTTATTGTAGTTTATTTGTCAGGACATGACTTAATGTATTTGAACTTACATTGTGGTTTATTTATTTTTTATGTTGATTTATGACTTATTGAGACAATGTTAGAGTTTTGTAAGACCAATATGTTATGATTTGTAATTTTTTAATTCATTTTGAGTTAAATTATTAGCTTTGATTTTTTAGCTTTTTTATAATAATTAGCCTTACCAAATCTACTAAATTTATCAAAACTTGAATTAGATAGGTTGATTCTAAACTTTAGGTTATTATAATAGATTAAATTTAAAATAACCCACTAAAACTTCGAATAATTGCTTTAAAAATTTTTAAAATGTTTAAAAAATAATTTAAAATTTAAATTTTGTAACAAATAAGAGTTTTAAATTATAACAGTTAAAAATTTTTAGTTTCAACGAATTTTCAAAACAAAACGATCAAAAACCCGCCTAGCCCACTCGAGGTTGATTGCCCAGCCCAATCGAGGTTGATCCAACATACTCGAGTCTTCTGGAGTCAAATACACAGAAGCCGCTCGCCATTTTATCTTTTGGCTGAAACTGACTCCTCTCTGTTTGCCAGAAAAACACAACACAGGATAATCAATCATTGGAGAAATGGATCCTGAAATGGCACTGGAGCTCGTAAAGCACGGCGCGACGCTTCTGCTCCTCGACGTTCCTCAGTACACCCTTGTCGGGATTGATACTCAGGTAGTAAGACTTCTAAAGACAGAAGAAAATCATATCGTGTTTGGTTGCTTGAAAAATTCGAGAAAATGTAGACATGAAAAAGCCCTTTTTGTCTCTGTTTGTCTTTTGCAGGTGTTTACTGTAGGGCCTGCTTTCAAAGGCGTCAAGATGATTCCTCCTGGTCCTCATTTCGTCTTTTACAGTTCATCTAGCAGGTTCTCTCTCTCTCTCTCTCTCTCATTATTATGTTTGTTTAATAGCATTGTTATGAACAAAAGATTAAAAATGTAGATTGAATTGGAAACTAGGGGGAAATACTGTTATTTGGTTCTTAATGTAGAGAGCATATAAAAGGGGTGGGCGTTTCTTTTGTTATTTGCAAGTCTGACAGATTAGAAACAAGGAGAAAGTGGGAGAAATTAGGGTTTGAGGCTTTTCTTGTATTGTTCTGTTTTATGTTGTGAAGAGGATTGTTTGTTTGTAATTTTCTGGTTCACCTATAAGAAATCTCGGAGGTAGTTTTTCATCTGATTGTTGTTCTGTGCATAACATGTTCAAAGGATTGTCCAAGAAAGACTTCTATTTACTTCTTCTCGTGGTGTCCCGTGTGTTTTGTGATTTTAATGGAAAAGTCTGGTATTTTGTTGTCTAGATCACAACAAACATAAAACATTGGAGAAAAAAAAAAAGAGCAAGTTTCTCTCTCTCTCTCTCTCTGCCCCTATTATCACGCATTTAGGCATGGAATAGCATTCAAAGCTTGAGTTTATTCTTTCATCTTAACGACATATACGTTTATTGGTTGTGATGATTACACTTCCCTTACACCCTGTTTATTGCTATGGAACTGGGAATATTTTTGTTTCTAACATTTCTACATAATTTCTATGATCTGTTTATCAATTTTAATGTGGATGCCTGTATGCAGAGATGGCAAGGAGTTTTCTCCTATCATCGGTTTTTTCTGTCATGTTGGCCCCTCAAAGGTTCAGAATCCATGTAGCTTCTTCTTTATTTTTTAACCTGGCAACCACCTTTTTTTTTTCCCCTGTTAATGTTTATTAATGAGTTTTAAAGCGGGAATTGGTGATTCAAGGCTTACTTCTCTTTCATGTGATGGTTGTAACAGATAATTGTTCGCAAGTGGGATCTGCAAGAGGAAAGGCTAGTGACGGTTTCAGAAGAAGAGGTTCTCATTATTTTGCTTTTACTAATATCTTTTATGAGTATAAGATCACATTTGGTCTGGAATCAAATGAACTTTATGACCCAAGATTTGGAATTTATTACTGTTGGTCAGCTGTGAAAAATAGTAGGGGATAATCATGTTATGTTAGGCAACAGAAAAGTATGATCATTTAATAGAGCAATGGGGACCTCTAAATATGATAATTCTTTTTTAAGCTGAATTTCAGGTAAATTTCATCTTATTTGATTTTTCATTTATTCTTTTTAACAAAACATTTTCCTTCTCTTTTCCTTCTTCCCAATGAAGGAAGAGAGGTATTGTGAAGCAGTCAGAAGCTTGGAGTTTGACAAACATCTTGGTCCTTATAATTTAAGCCAATACGCAGATTGGACCCGTCTATCTAATTACATTACAAACAGCGTCATAGAAAGGATAGGTAAGAAATGTTAGCTACTTCGAGCTTTTTCAGTTATGTACTCCAAGAACTTTAAGTATTCACCATCTTCGTGGCATTGTCCATTCTATTTCCATCAGGAGAACGTTCAGTGTTGTTGCTTCTACTAGGCATCTTAATGCAAAATTTCAGTCACCTGCATATGGTTAATTTTCTTTGCTTCTTAAGTGGTTTTACTAAACCATTTTCGTTTTTTGATCACATAATATTGTAGTTGCATTGTATTGGTTTATAACACGAGATATGGAAGGTTAAATGATGAATCTGACTTCCTTTATTGATGAGAATTACATGTGTATATATACATGTCAATACAGAATCTGAAATGAAACCAAAAAATCAGGAAACTAACTAACCCCAAAAAATAGGAAACTAACTCCTAGAATCTTAATTTAAAAACAGAAAAACTAACTTCCTAAAACATAGTATAACTAATATCTAACTACTCGACACTCCCCCTCAAGCTGAGGAATATATGTCTTCCATTCCCAGCTTGGAGATAATATCATAAAAATTTGAGCTGTTTAACCCCTTGTCAGAACATCAGCTAATTGGCTTCCCGATGGCACATAAGACATACACACAAGACCTTCCTCCAATTTCTCCTTGATGAAATGTCTATCTACTTCAATGTGCTTTGTCCTATCATGTTGAATAGGATTATGAGCAATATTAATAGCAGATTTGTTGTCACAGTAGAGCTTTATAGGACCTTCCCACTTAATTTTCAAATCATCTAGAATAATCTTCAGCCATAGCAACTCGCACAAGCCTTGAGCAATTGCTCTAAATTCTAATTCTGCTGATGACCTAGCCACAACATTTTGTTTCTTGCTCCTCCAAGTTACTAAATTGCCTCCAAGGAAAGTACAATAACCTGTGGTCGATCTTCGGTCCACCATTGACCCTGCATAATCCACATCAGTATAAGCTTCCAGTACTAGATGATCATCCTTTTTAAACAAAATTCCTTTCCCTGGACTGCCTTTTAAATAATGCAGTACCCTATAAGCAGCTTGTAGATGTGACTCTCTTGGATCATGCATAAATTGGCTAATTACGCTTACTGAGTAGGCTATGTCGGGTCGAGTATGGGCAAGATATATAAGTTTGCCAACTAACCTTTGGTACATCTTTCTATCAACGACTGGTTCTTCCTTTGCTTCTCCAAGCTTTTGGTTCCGGTCTATTGGTGTAGAAACCGGTTTGCACCCAGTTTTCCCTGTCTCCTTTAGAAGATCAATTACATACTTTTGTTGGGATATGAAAATTCCTTGTGTGGAATATGCCACCTCAATACCGAGGAAGTACTTTAATCTCCCAAGTTCCTTTATCTCAAATTCCTTAACTAGCCGTTGCTTCAATTCCCCTTTTTTCCTTTTCATCATTTCCAGTTACAATAATATCATCCACATACACTAGAAGTGCAGTCACTCCCCCTGCAGCCGAATGCTTGATGAAAAGAGTATGATCACCTTGACTTTGTCTATATCCCGACTCTTTCATGACTTTAGCAAACCTTCCAAACCATGCCCTAGGAGATTGTTTCAGCCCATATAAAGCCTTTTTCAGCCTACAAACTTTGTTACCTGCGTTGTTCTCAAAGCCAGGTGGAATGTTCATGTAGATTTCTTCATTTAGGTCTCCGTGAAGGAAGGCATTCTTCACATCATATTGAAGAAGTTGCCAGTCAAAGTGAGCTGCAAAGGATATTAAAATCCTTACAGTATTCATTTTTGCCACTGGAGCGAATGTCTCCTGGTAATCAACCCCATAAGTTTAGGTGTATCCTTTAGCAACTAACCGTGCCTTATATCTCTCAAGAGATCCATCAGCCTTATATTTCAGTGTGAAGATCCATTTGCAATCAACTATGTTTTTTCCCTTCGGTTTATCAACAATCTCCCATGTCTGATTCTTCTCTAATGCATCCATTTCCTCCCTCATGGCATTCCTCCATTCTCTTTTTGTCAATGCTTCAGATACAGTATTGGGAACGGAGATGGTATTCAGACTCACAATAAACTTTTTGTGGGCTGGTGACAAGTGTGTTAGTGACATGTATTGAGACAAAGGATATAAAGGTCTCTTAGTACATTCTCTTGTACCTTTTCTAACAGCAATGGGGAGATGGGAGTCATCTACAGGTGTTTCAACTGATTGTGTATGCAAAGGAAGATCAGATCTTACTGTGAGCTCATTTCCAAGGTTCATATCAGATTCCTGGGCCTGCTTGAGGTCTGGAACAGTTGCTCTTTTTGTGGAATACACCTGTGAATATCTTGGAAAATCATGAGTAACACGAGTTGATTTTGGAGACATTGTAGAGTGCATATTTTCTAGACAAGTGACTTCTGTGTCTTCTGGGACAGATTCCTCCGAGGATGCAGGACTGGACGTGTTTGGGACAGACTCACTGGACGTGTTTGGGACAGACTCCGAGGATACAGGATTTGTAGTGGACACAGACAATGGAAGCTCAAGAAGAGGCTCAGACTCAAAAATACTATCTTCCATCCTTGAAATCTCCCCCTGAAGATAGGACTGGGCAAAATATGGTTTGTTTTCAGCAAAAGTAACATCGGCTGAGAGGTAGAATTCGCGTGAGGAAGGGTCATAGCATTTATATCCCTTTTGTGTAGGTGAATAACCTATGAAGACACATTTGATGGCTCGGGGATCTAACTTTCCTCTGTGTTGACTATGAATATGGACAAAGGCCGTGCATCCAAATACCCGAGGTATAAGTCCATTAGAGGTTCTAAAGTTGGGATAAAAGGTGTTAAGGATTTCCATGGGAGTTTTATTATTTAAAACATGTGAGGAAAGTCTATTTATCATATATGTAGCAGTTAAAACTGCCTCCCCCCAATAGGATTTAGGAACATTCCCTTGAAATAGTAGAGCCCGAGTTACAATAAGTAAGTGCCCATTTTTCCTCTCAGCGACCCCATTTTGTTGCGGTGTGTTAACACATGATGAGTCATGAATAATTCCCTGTTTTTGAAAATATGTTGACAAGGTTTGATTAAAGTAATCTCTAGCATTGTCCGAACTAAAATTTTTAATCTTAACTCCAAATTAGTTTTGGATCATAGAATGAAAATTAGGTATAACAGTGCTAACATCAGATTTTTGTTTGAGTAGGAAAATCCATGTAAGCCGAGTACAATCGTCAATCAATGAAACAAACCAACGAGCCCCATTAACATTAGGAACATTAGAAGGACCCCAGATATCACTGTGAATCAAATGAAAAGGATAAGAGCTTTTTTTATTATTAATAGGGAAGGATACACGAGTATGCTTTGCTAGCTCACAAATTTCACAATGAGAGACTGAAACATCTAATCCTTTGAACAAATGTGGGAACATAACCTTTAAGACTCTAAAAGACGAATGACCAAGGCGGAAATGGTAAAGCCAAATGTCATCTTTATTTGAAATATTAAGAAATGACATGGACAAATTACTCATGATTTTCTGAGAAGGTTCAAGGTGGTAGAGACCGTTCCTTTCCTTAGCAAGTCCAATCCTTTTCCCTGAGCCCTGGTCCTGAAAAACACAATAGGAAGAAGAAAAAATTGCATAACATTTAAGGTCATGTGTGAGTTTTTGAATGGACACCAAACTGGCCGATAGTTTTGGTACATGCAGGACGTTTTTTAGAGTAAATGCGGGTGTAATGTATACATCTCCTATTCCTGCAACAGTAGCTAAAGAACCATTGGCCACGACAATTTTCCTATTACTAGGACACGGAGTATAGGTATGGAAAAAATGTGAGGAGTGAGTCATATAGTCTATGGCACCTGAGTCGATTATCCATGTATTGGCATAATACTTATCTGAGGCATTCATGCAAAAAGAGAGTGCAGGTTTACCTGAGAGAGCCAAAGAACTAGCTCCAGATGATTTCTCAAGAGACCCCAAAAAACTCCTCAATTTTTCAATCTCCTCACTATTAAGGACTGCTTTATCCACGGTTTCTTCTGCTTTATGCTGCTCGGTTAGGTGTGTTTGAGACTTCTGTTGTATTCCACGGTTTCCCCATTCTCGACTTGGTGGTTTTCCATTTAACTTCCAACATTTTTCCCTTGTATGCCTCGGTTTCTTACAGTATGTGCACCACAGGTTGTCCTTATTCTCCTTCCACTGGCTGTTGTTTCCTGTATTCTTTGGCAGGCCCCCTTTCCCTTTTTCCTGGTGATCCAGTTTGGTGGCTAAGGCTGAGCTTTCCATGATTTGAGGTTCAAGCATTACATTCCTTCGGCTTTCTTCTGCTCTAATTATGGAGATTGTCTCCTCCAATGATGGTACCTCCTCCTTACCAAGGATTTGGATTCGGACTTGATCAAACTCAGGATTTAACCCAGCCAGAAAGTCATACACACGGTCTCTTTCAATAAAAGTCTTCAAGATTGCAGCATCCTCGAGGCATTTCATTTCAAATACTCTATAATGATCAAGCTCCTGCCACAGGTTCTGCAGTAAGGTTGCATATTCAGTAACACTCTTGTCGCCCTGTTTGGTCAACCCAGTTTTGATCTTGATCTCATACACTTGAGCAGCATCACGAGCTTTTGAATAGGTGCGTCGAATGAAGTCCCAAATCTCCTTTGCAGTAGCCAAAAACATGCATGTATCGCTGATCATTGGATCCATAGAGTCCCATAGCCATGACATAATCATGGAGTCCTCCTCATCCCATGCGCCAAATGATGGATCTTCCCTACTTGGTCCTGTTTCAAGAAGATGACTGAGTCTCCCTCTGCCTTTCAGATATGTGCGAACAAATTGAGACCATTTGAGATAGTTCTTTCCATTGAGTCTATACGAAGCTCGAATGTTTTGCAGATCTCTGGTTTTTTGGAGCGAATTTGCTTCTTCGGGTGGATTAGGATTGTTAGAAATGGCAGTCTCAGAGGAAGACATAATGAGCACGATAAAAAAAAATTTTAGAGAGGAAGACAGAGGAGAATCGATCGGGAAAGATAAGGGGATAAGCAGCAATGAAGGTTGCAAGAAGACAGATTTCTAGGAAGAAGCCTTACGGCTCTGATACCATAACACGAGATATGGAAGGTTAAATGATGAATCTAACTTCCTTTATTGATGAGAATTACATGTGTATATATACATGTCAATACAGAATCTGAAATGAAACCAAAAAATCAGGAAACTAACTAACCCCCAAAAATAGGAAACTAACTCCTAGAATCTTAATTTAAAAACAGAAAAACTAACTTCCTAAAACATAGTATAACTAATATCTAACTACTCGACAGTTTATTTCTGATCTGCATGTGTGTCCTGGGAACTATGAAGGTGGCAAAGGGTTTTCCAAGCTCTGTAACAAAGTATATATTGATCTCTAGTTATGCAGACAAAACCTTTGAGACACACCGTGCCTGCAATTTTTGTTTTGCACAGATTCTGACATAAGATTTGGACTATTAGAGAAAAACAACCTGGATTTGAAAGAAAAAATGAAATTAAATTTGAGTAATTTGTTTAACAGAGCCTATTGGAGGAGAAATTACTGTTGCAAGTGAACCTGCAATGATGAAAAATACACCTAAAACAGCAATGGAGAAAGCGCTAGATGAGCAATTGAAGGCTAGTAAGTTCTCAACATCAGTTGATAAGACTCAGCAGAGAGGATGTTATTTCACATTAATTCCCCGTGTCATCAAACGAAAAGGAGTTCAGGGGCATGAACTTACTTCCTTAAATCTTGACAAAGTAAGTAATTGTTAGACTTTTCCTATAAGATCATTGACTGTCGAATCACCTTCCTAATTTGGCTATGATTTTGTACTGATCTGTTTAGACACAATTGTTAGAAAGCCTGCTGATCAAAGATTATGGAGGTTCCGAAGACTTGCTTCTTGGTGAAATGCAATTTGCATTTGTTGCATTTTTGGTATGTACAAAGTTTATCTTATATTGTTTCTTTATATCGATACAAGATTCATGTTCTTATGACATCTAATTGATGTAGATGGGACAGTCACTTGAAGCATTTCTGCAATGGAAGTCTCTAGTCAGCCTTCTATTGGAATGTACTGAAGCTGTAAGTAGTGTTTTGACTAACAAAACTGTTACACCACTTCCACAAAAGACAACTCATGACTGAATCTTAAATTTGAAATTGCTATAATCTTTAGCTTCATAAAACCAAACTGCTGGAAGAACAAAACAAAAAAGGAGTAGACTACAACAGCAAATGCCACTCCCTGACTGAATCTAAAATTTGAAAATTGCAAAAATCTTTAGCTTCGTACAACCAAACTGCAACCCAGAACGTCACTTCTCTCACGGCACGCATTCCCTTCTACGTCTTCAAAAAACATCTTATTTCCTTCTAACATAATTACCCAACACAATCCAAGTATGGCAGTTATGTTTGTACGTGCAAGACCTCCTTTCCACATCTTTGATTGAGTTATGCAATCATTTGCTACCACTTAAATAACAATTTATTTGCTTTGTAAATATACATTGCTCAAAAAAATTCAAACGTCTTGGACAGAAAATGGGGCCAACTTGGAGAGTTAGCTGCCAGTGTCTCACAGGAATTTGTGCACTGTTTATCATTTGCAATACAATGTTACGCACTCTGCCAATAAGAAAATAGAAAAAACAATCTTTTTTAAAATCTGGATGTTCTGGTATTTTAGTGATTGGCTAAACTATGTGAATTCTCTTTTATAAATTTGTTTTTGGTTCATTTTCAAATTGCAAAACATCTATTTCCTTCCGAAGTTTTCCTTTATGTTGTGATTTATATCTTGAAGTTTTACTTTTTGCAATGCAGCCTTTCCGTACGAGGAGTCAGCTCTTTGTGAAGGTAGGTTCAAAAAGTGTCATTCTAGCTACCACACGTCTCAAACTGTGGTAACTTTCGGCTACTGCAAACTTTGGAGAAATATATCTACCCTAGCTGACAATGAAGTTCAGATACTATTCTTCTACCTTGCGATTCTTGATGTGGTTCCAAGTTCAGACGTTTATGAATGACATTTTGGGGTATTATCATAAGTTTAGGCATGAATTTTAGTCAGCGGGTTCATCAGGTTAATGTCTCTTGACTTTGAATATTGGTAGCAGTATACAAATTAATCCGATCTAAGTAGACCAGTTTCATTCATTCAACACGGGCTTCAATTTCCTTCTATTTGGTCTTCATAATTAATCTGATCTAAGGGATTCTATTTCCCCCTTCTCCTATATCTTTTTTAACTGGCTTGGATCGGACCAAGGCGAGATTCTGGGAGGTTGGTCACTTAATAAATGGGGCATGTCCAGGGGCTTCGCAATGCATCCCTACTTTCATAAAACTGTGATTTTTTTTTTTCAAGTAAAATAGTCATCTTCCGCACATAGTTTTTTCTGTCCTACTGGCCAATACCTGACCTCCAAATCCAATATAATTTTAACAGTTTATTAAGGTCATCTACTTTCAACTTAAGTATGGACTTCAGAAAGACTCTCCCGATACAAGTGGTGCAGCTGCAGGGGCATCTGCATTGTTGGATGATTCGTGGTTTTCTGCTGACAGCTTTCTGTACCACCTTTGTAAGGTACACCACATGTTCAATCTAGTGTACAGTGCATGAATCCCCACGTTATGATTTAAGATATAATCATTTTGAAATAAAACAACCAGGAAATCTGACTTTTCTGGAATGAATTTTCTTTTCATTTTTTTTTGAATATCTTCTTGTTACGTACAGTGGATGTTGCAATCACTGCATCTCATTGTTAAATAATGTTCTAAATCGCAGGATTTTTTTTCACTGGTCCAGGATGCATCAGTTGTTGATGGTGATCTTTTATCATGGGTATGTCCAATCAACCTTGCTCTTATGTAACTTGTGGGGAAAATGAGTTATAACGCCTCGATTCCCTCTTGACATGCTCCTTTTCTTATCTTAACTTATTATATATGTGCAAATGATACTGTTTGTAATTTTTACTTTTATTTACTATAAAAGCGTCAAGTATTCTAGTTACTGTTTTTTCTGAAATTTACCTGTTACTAAGGTTGCGAATGAAAATAGAGTTTGCTAAATTGTGGCTTACTCATTATAGTAAGCTCACTAATTTGACCTTGCATGTGCCCACAAAAGCTTGACAATTTCCTCTCCCTACTAAACAGAACCAATAAAAAAAAATTTTTGATCTGACTGGATGTTGCTTTAATCTTGCTGAATGAATGAGTTTTTTTTTTTTTATACAAGTTCTTAAACCATTGGGAATCGCTGTTTCATGCATTTTCTCCTTAATTAATATCAGTTTCCTGAACACTACCTTGTTTTTGAATTTGTTGCTAAACAATCTTTTTTTAGAATCTGATGTTCTATATCTTCAATCCTGATAGACGAGGAGACTGAAGGAACTGCTTGAGAAAGCTCTTGGGTGGGAGTTTCAGCAGAAAAGTGCAGTTGACGGCGTTTACTTCGAAGAAGACGATGAGGTCAGTGTAATCTGAGGTACACCAAACTTTTCCATCTCTAATTTTTTCTCTCCATCTCTCTCTCACCGTATTAAGCTTTTGCAGTTTGCTCCCGTGGTCGAGATGTTAGATGACCAAGCCTCTTACTGAAGGTCCAGCGCCAAATAAGTCGTTGCATCAAAAATTTTGAGTGCATCACACAAGTGACTGAAAGCCCTTATGGAAATGTTTGTATGTAGAATATTCTTTTGTGTGATAGTAGGTTGTTTTGTAGGGTTTCAAATTTTGATTATAACACAAGAAAAACGTCTCCGTGCTACTCAGAAAAAAAAAAAAAAAAAAAAAAGTCTCCTTGCGGAGGCGTTGATCTTCAAAGTGTTCTTAGTACGAATTGATGCTTGGTCATGAATTTGCTATTGAGGAGTTGTATTACTAGCCCAGAAAAGTATATGCGTCTGCGTAACCGATGAGTAACGTCTCACTTGTGTCATGTGGGTTAGTTATTTGTGGTTGTGAACGTGTAGGCTTAGAGAAAAAAAAAAAAAGAATAATTATCGTAAAGGCTTTTATAAAAAATAATTAAAAAATGAATAGCTTTTTTAAATTCTTTAAAATTTAATGAAGGGAGATGCTAGTTTTTCTCTTCTGCTCTGCTGGGGTTTCCTAGAGTGATTGAGAGAAGCGACCCCTCGCCTGTGTGTGAGAGTTTTACTTTCGAGTTTCTTTTGGCTGAAGGTTTTATGATGGAAGATTTAGTTGGTTGGTGAAGAAATTTCTCTATCGAAGTGAAGGGGAAGATGTTGTTGGAATCGATGATGCCGTAGTTGAAGGGCGTGAGGTGATGAGATGCAGACTGTTGGGAAAGCTTTTATCGTCTAAGCCTTACAATAGGCGGTTCTTCCAGTTGACCATGATAGACGTCTGGAGGGTCAATGTGGTTGAATCAAGGGAGGTGGCTAAA
Organism: Artocarpus heterophyllus; assembly: GCA_025403435.1. NCBI lineage: Eukaryota > Viridiplantae > Streptophyta > Magnoliopsida > Rosales > Moraceae > Artocarpus > Artocarpus heterophyllus. The sequence continues at coordinate 31,333,142 of CM046349.1, forward strand.
GATATTTTCGTATTCTCTTTTGCAGATGTGAAGGATCGAGACAGTATTGGATTTGGAACCGTAGAGTTTTGACAAAGCTCTTGTTGTATTAAAGCCGGTGGACCATGGAGATATGGCGGAAAAGGAAGAATTCAGTTTTATGGAGTTTTGGGTACAACTCCGTAATTTGCCTATGGAGGGAAGGCTATCACAAGTTGGGAACGCTATTGCCCTGCTTCCAAGTCTTCTTGTCGGCCCCTCATAAAGACGTAGCCACGGTCTTGACCATAGATCATGACAATGGGTCTTCTAGTGACCTCCATCATGACATATCATTAACCTCTGTTGTGTCTTCATCGTAACAGAACATCGAGCCTCTATCGTCCTTAACTGCGACCTTGGCGGCCTAGAACATTGCGACCTTTGTGGATTCCATCATGAGAACAAGATGGGATCTCGACAAAATTTGTAGCCACCCGCGATAGTGGTCAACCCTCATGACAGGATCTTTAGAGCCATGGTGGTCATGATCTCACAACAAGGTCATGACGGACCTTTGCAACCTACGACAATCCCTTGGGAAGTCACAACCCACAATCTCACTATTTCTGTCGTGACCCATAGTGGTGGAGTAGGAATCGCGACTTTCGTCACCAAGGGGACTTGAACGGAGGGTGCATTGCCATGATTCATGATGATCTAGGGTCATCAGTGCCTCCTCTGACAGTGACGGCAATTGAAAAATCCTTCTTTAGATATAAGTTTTCTTTTTTTGCTAAATCTGGCATAAATAAGCTCATTTAATTTATGGTGAGCTTGTCTATTTTTGATTATTTTATTTTGATCTAATGGACATAAAAAAAGGTTTCATTGATGAGAACAACTTGAGATTCTCATTGTTGAATTCTTCTTTATTAATGCATTTTTCCAAATTTATTCGTCTAGCTTTTCCTTTTCTTTTCTTCATTTCACTCTCTTTCTTGTATCCCTCTTTGTTTCTCTCACATCTTCGCTCTTTTGGTCGATTCTCTCTCTCCTCTTCCTTTTCTCTCTCGCCTCTCTCCTCTCCTCTCTTTTCCGCCATAACTCTTTCCTCTCTCCCTCCTCCACCGTAACTATTCGGTTCTAAAAGTGTAAGTCCGATATAACATCAAGTATAAGGTTATCCAAGTAATAAAATTCGATGAATCCAAAGTCGATCCCACATGGAAAAGGTATTGCAAAGATCCAATATATCAGTTATATTATTTTTAGTTGAAAAATTACAGGATTAAAGTTAATTATTTACAACATTTACACATTTTTTACTTTTTCTATTTTTGGATTTTTTTTTTTTTGTATTTTTGGAACTTTAACAATAAGAAATGTGGTTTAAATTGGAATAGGAAATGGAATTTCAATTAATACAATTAAATAGAAGATGGAACTTAGTAATAAGTGCAATTTTAACTTATAAGAAATAACAATTTAACAATATTGAGAATTAAAGGTTCTATTCTGGCAACTAACTTAAATGTGTTTTAGTTTTTTCTAAAATTATTTATTAAAACGGTTTAAGTATACAATATGCCATCTTTTATCTACAATAATCAAGAGTTAACAAGCACTTAATGTATCAATTCATGTCAATAATGTATTAAAAACTCATTCTTAACAAATATATATGATTTTCAAATTAACTAACTAAATTACCAACACAAATTACATAAAAGCATTCGCCGTGTCATTCTCTGTCTATGAATAATCAAAGCGTTCTTAAATATTACTCGTGCCAGCCTATGTCTACAATAAATCAAAACTTAATCTTGCAAGAGTTTTAGCTAAGTTAACATTAAAATCATAAATTTTCTAAAAATGATTTAGACATTACAACAACTTAGAAAACTTTAAAAAACTAAAACTATTTACCTTAATTTTACCAAAATTTTCCCTTCTCTTCTCAGTAAAAAGGAAATTTAGAAAGACGTATTGAAAGTAAAAACACACATAATTCTATTAAACATAACTATTTTACAACATAAAAAATGGAAGTATTTTACAAAAAACATAAAACTAGAAACTAAATTTATTATTTAATTTAGATATTTTTAGGTTGAATATGAGTAAGATTGCAACTTTTAAGATTTTTCTGATTAAAAATGTCTACCCATATCCTTTAAATCATATTGAAATATGATTTATAATAATTATTTTCATGTTTATTTCCTTTTTTTTCCCTTTCTTTTTCTTCAGCATGAATCAACTCTAAGTATCTAGATTTCACTGGTAATCCAGTGTAACATGGCACAACAAATTCACATGGAACACAGCTTAGGATCGTCAGATGCATTTGACTTGCAAAACGGCTAGGATTGTGGCGCTGGAAGCGTGCGCGTGGACCATTGGATGGTGGTCTTTGGTACATAGATCTAACGGCTAGCGAGCGCAGGCGCACGTTAAAAGGACATATCGTATTTCGCTAGGGAAGGAGGACGTGTGGACGGCCTGGATCGGATTGGAGGCGCGATTGGACAGCTATGAGCATGCCACTTGTCTTGTTTTATTTTTATTTTCTTTTTTTGATTTCTTGAGCATTTGAGGTCTGTTTTTGCCTATTTTCCTACCATTTTTCTTTGTTTTTCTTGCAAATTTCAAATTTAAAATAAAAGAAACAAACTAAAATTAATTATTTTACAAACATAATTTTTATAATATTTTAAAAATATTTATTTTACAATAGAATACACAAAAATTACTAAAATAAATAAATATTTCTAAAATTAACAACTTTAACATATATATTATTTAAGGCTGGAGAATATTTTTAGAAATTACTAGAAATATTATAAAACATATTTATAAAATAAAAACTATTTACAAACATTTTAAGACTCAAAATAAAATCACACATTATTTTTATGGTTTTGATTAAGTACAAACTAAACAATTATAAAACATATAGAAATAATTTTAGAAATTACTAAAAATATTGTTAAAAATAAAAACACACTAAAAACATATTTTCAAATAAACACACTAAAATACTAATTAATACACAAATGCTATAATTAAGAGATTTAATAAGACATGTTGATACAAAATGATAATATTTAGGCATAAAAAATGTGTATTTTCACATTCTCATTAGTAACATATGTTCTCTTCGCCACAACGTTCGTCGCAGTCAAGGCAGTGCGAGCCTTGTGAGGATTTTTGTTTCCTGTCTTCTCGTTGTTCTTTTGGATTTTCACCGTTAGCGTTGGTCAGTGGCACACATACTGCATCCGCTCTTGAGAGAGCAAGATGTTCCTAGGGCTTCTGTGGGTCGTTTTTCATCTTTTTCTTTAGTTTTTGAGAGTTAAAACTATTATTAGAATTTCGAGAATCAATAAAATTTTCCACTAATATGAAGTGTTTTTCCCCACTTGCTCTTGGATTTTGTTCAAATGTGCTCTGTTCAAAGATTAAAGTTGATTGTCATTTTCTGTTGTTATTGTAGTTATTTGCTAAGAAGTTGATTGTGAATTTGTTAGTTGTGTTCCTAGGCTGGGCAATTCAGTAGCACTAGCCCCTTGTTGGCCATTCTGATATGTATAGTTTTTGTTTCCTTTGCGGAATGTTTTAGATTTATGTTGAGCTTCAACAAAATGTTGCTTTTTTCAGTTGGAAAGAAACAATCAAATTGCTAGTGGAGCTGGCTATTGATATTTGATATAGGGAGACTGTTTGTCCATAGTTTTGGTCTTGTGTTAGAACAGAACACGAGCAATGAATACACTCCTATTCCTAATTCTTGAGGTTGCTCAATCTTTCTAAGAAATCAGTATTGAATCTTTGTTTAAACTACATGGAATTGCACTTGGCTCATGTGATGCAAAAGGTTCGAGCTCAAGTGTTGCTGACTTAGCAAGATTTTTAATAAGATGCAAAAGTGTGCATATAAAGGGTATTTTGATTGGATGGGCATGAAAGTAGATGATAGAACCATCAATATATGAAGGGGGCCAAATCATACAAATATGCCTCCTAGGTTTAATTTTATCGCAATATATCTCCTATTTTTAAAACTAGGAAAGTAATTTTTAATCGTAAAATTTTGTTTCAATTTTATCCTTGTGCACTTTATTTAAAAAAAAAAAAAGAAAAGAAAATTCAAACATTTGAAAAAAAAGAGGATATTCTTCTAACGAAAAAAGAGGAAAATATACAATTTGCTTTATGGTAAAGAATTTTATACAGCTTTACAATACTGTAAAACTCAGAAGTTACATCCTGTTTTTAAAAAAATAAATAAATAAACAAGCCACAAATAAGAAGAAGAAACTTTAGAAGTTGCATCAATTAAACAAGTCTTGCTTGAAAATACTATACCTACCAGCAGTAGGTGACGTGTGGAACATACATAATGTGTTCACCATCTCTAAAATATATCTATAGGACCGGCTTTCAGACTCGCCCTTGTAAATTTTTTCCTTTATAAATGTCATTTCGTTTGCACATTCATGTAATATTTAGTTTGTTCGCGTATAATATTTAATAGATATAGTTTAATTCATGTAAAATTAAATGTTACAATTAATAAATTGAGTGTTATACGAACGTACAAATAAAATTATATTTTTAAACAAAGTTAGATTTATAAAGACTGATAACTTTCCTTTTATCACTTGTCAAAATCAATAACTTTCTTTTCTTTCTTTTTTTCTTTTTTTGTTTATTTTAAGTCGCTGTAGGGAATTTAATTCCAAACCTCACTCAAGAATTTAGCTTTTTGTTTGATTGAAAAAACCTGTAGTTTTTTTTTTTTTTTTGGTTTTTGGGAACGAGTGACTAATTCTTTTAAGAATCATTTTTGAAGTCTCAAAAATCCATTTAAAATTAAGACAACCATAAGGGAGCAAAAGTTTATACCACTGTAACATCTGAACGTTTTCCCTTCATATTTAAGGCTTATAACACTTAGCCATTAAACTTGGCTTTTGACAAATTGCCCCTTAAAGCTTAGCTTCGTGTTAAATCGGTTATTGAAAGCCCATGTGCGTTTCATTTGAGGAGGGAAAATAAGAGAACGAGAGAAATAGCTGATTTTGAAATAATTAGTTGCGAAGATATTTATAGTAAATAGACGTAAATAACTTATTTGCTGTGTAAATAAGAATTATTTATTGTAGACAATGAGATAAATAAATTAGTTATACCTTAAATCTATTTACTGTGTAAATAATAATTATTTACACGGTAAATAATGCACGTAAATAAATTATTTAACTATAAATTGACATCTTTTATAAATATTTTCAAAACCTGCTATTAACTATAATTAGTTTTAAAAAAGTGTTATTCACTACAATTTCCCATGGAAAAAATAGCACGTCCAATAAAAAAAATTTAAAGTTGGCTCAAACTTTGATACAAATTTTTCAAATATAAATCCTCAATTTAAGAAACAAAATGGAGTAGATCGCAACAGTTTATAAAGTTTAAGGGTAAATTTCAAAGGCGGACTGTTTGGGGATTTATTCTGCTGGGTTTCCCGAACCAGTCATAACCGGATAAAGTGTCCTTCCTTAAAAGGAAGGACTGTTGTTTAGTCGACTTTGACTTTTCGAACAGTTCATCGACCTCCCTGATCACACGGCTCGGTGCCCAGGGATGCTTGGTCCACACATGCCCCTGCTCGAACGACCTTGGCACGTGTTGGTTTGCAAGGACGGTCTTACCGGCTCGGGCAATATAATTTCCCCCGACGTAGAACCATTCATACTTCCATAATTTATCCGAGTCGGGGTTGCCCAAGATGAAATCTTTAGGAAGCCGGTGACGTAGTACCAACCGGACTGCCGAGGAAGCTTCTTCATCTTGTACACTTACTTGAAAGCTTCCAGCAGCATCTCGGTGTCCTGGTGGTACCTCCATAAAATGTACATCCCGATCAGCGACCTGTAGCTGTTCGGGTTCAACTGGGTCGGGCACACGTTGAAATCATTAAGTGCCCGACAAAGAAAGGGATGGAACGAGAGGCGCAACCCAGCCCTGAAAAACTCGGCATAGAGCGTGATGCATCCCTCCGGTGCATTTAAAGGTGAATCTCTCTCGCCGGGAACGGTGAGAATCACATCGTCCGGGATGCCATACTCAGCGCGTAGATTCTTCAGCCGTGACTTCATGATGGCGCTTGTGTAGCCAGCCGCTGAGGTTTGCCCGGGTCGGGTTACCCGATACGCCGTCACTCCTCAGACGCGGGTGACCTGGACCTCTTGCTCCTTTATCTCCGGCTGCTCCGCCTCCACCTCCTTGGCTGCCTGTTCCTCGTCGAAAACGTCAACCGTTATCACCCCCGCAACTTGGACTAGGGCCCCAGTACCCCAGCTGGATGTGCTCGGGGAATCCTCACTCTTTGGCAGCTCAGTCCTCTCCCTTGAAACAACTCGGGATGAGCTCACAGTAGCCGACCTGATATAAGAGTCCTGCTCCCTAGACGGCCTAATCGGCCTTTGTCCGTCCAGCATGTTCAGAAACTCCTGCTCGGGTACCGTCTGGGAGTCGACCCTCAAGATTTACTCAAGCCGGTCGGCCCCGTCCCGTCCTTGAGACACTTCTTCGGTGTCGGTCTGGGTGGTAGATGAACTACTTTCTATACTACTTTCCGACCAGGAGACCTCTACATTTTAGGAATCATTGAGATCACTCATTTTGTCACTATAGGGAAATTACCTGCTTGGGTTTCAGAAGCTCGGGGAAATATGATCCTCAGGTACACAACTGAAGCTCGACAGCTAAAACTCTTCAGGTGTAAAAATTCTAAGAATCAAGTGAAAATGACAGAGAGGATGACCTTATTTATAGCAATTGGAGGCGAGAATTTAGGCACAAAAACCAGGAGGCACGATCATTACGCCTGTCAGGCGGCGTAGACGGCCACAACGTGACATGCGTCCTCCATCTGATCCGCGCGTCTTTTCGCCTCACCCCCCTTTGAAATGTCGTTTGGCCTTCTTCCTTCAAGCCGACCTCACCTACTCGGGATAGTCCACCTGGTCGGACACCGACCAGGTGAACTGGGGGGCTAATGTTGAGGGTGAACTCGATGCCACCATCGAGGAAATAAACTTTGGTGGTCGGCTAATAAGCTCGGCAGAGCTCCGACAAGCTTGCTATCGGCCCCCTATGCGTCATACTCCTTTCCGAGGTGCCTCTCAGGCATCCAAGGCTGCGTCCCAAGAAGGCTGCCACCTCGAAATATACAGTAGCTCGGGTCGGACCAATCTTACTCGTAAACAGGCTGCTACTCGCCATTATAGGCCAACACAAGGCAGATAACTCGCCGTCTGATGGAGTCTAATCTATTGGACGAGGGGCGCGACACTTGTCACCTACTGCCTGACATGCTTTGATGTGACACCCAGGTAGTGGGTAAAACCCGCTTTACACCCGGTCCAAGTGGTGGCCTATAAATAGGATACATTTATGGCATTCTAGAGAGAGACTTCTTCTTCACACCTAACTAGCTGCCGACCTCTGTCGAGTAAACCCTGCTTTGAGTATCGGAGAGCCCTTGTCTGTTGACCTATTTTTCTATTTTCTCCAAAGCGTCCCTCCTCTTGCAGGTGTGTCCGCTCGGGCAGAGGCGAATCCAAGGAGAGGTCAGACCGTGCGTAGCCGCACATGGTGTTGGTCCGACGCCGGATCACGGTAAGCATCAACAGTATGTATGACAGATCTTGGTCGATTTGCGTTCTCCATTGTGAGGAGATTGAAATCATATATTCACACGCTCAAAATGGTTATTGGGTGAATAAGAAATTGATGTTCAAAGCATGCCTATTGGAATTGGTTTTTGTTGTAAAGAATGCTAAAAAATTGGAGTTCCACGTTGCTTAGGCATATTATTTTAGTGGAGTTTAAATGAATTTGCATTTATGGTCTTGGGTAAGAACTTATACCCAAGAGGCTCTCTCATGTGTAGGGGGTGCAAACCATTTGGCCTAGTAGGTTAGGGGCTCAATGTGTGCGCTGTACAATGTGGGTTACATGAATGTCGCTCCTTCATTAATTTTGGATTAATTCTCATTATTTCAAGAGGCAACCTTCCTCTTCCACAAGAGGCTATATAAAGAGCAATTCCACACGCTTGGAAATTCTTATACTCTCTAAAGTTGTTTTCAGGCTTAAGTTTTCTTAAAGCTTCTTAGTGAACTAGTGATAGAGCGAAAGCATAGTTCAAGTTCCCAAAGTAGTGCTTGTGGTGTCGAAGTCTTGCTCGATCGTTGTTGTATCTTAGGAGATAGACGCTCATCGTGATCTCAAGCACCTAAGTAGAGAATGAATCTTTTTTAAGGAAAGCGTGTGTTTCGCATGCCAAGATGTCCAAATTTGCACTTTAATTCAGTTTAAGGTTGAAGGTTTTGTTGGAGTTGTTCCTCTTCATTTTGTAATATTTTGATAATAATAACTTGTTTGTGTTTATATGCAATTCTTGCTATCAAAAGTTAAGGAAAAATTTTGAGGGTAAATGTCAAATTTAAAAGTTTAGGAGAAAAGCTGCTAAAAGTCGTAAAGTTTATAGAGCACACACTACAAGAAAAACTACATTTAACGACATATTATTTACGACATGTAGTTTTTAAATATTGTTGAAAAGTACATACAACGACATCTTCAACAAACATGTCATTAACGACATTTGAAACAATAATTAACGACAACTATATAGATGTCGTATTAAAGGTCTCCTTTCAACGACAATAGTTTAGTGTCATTAAATTATTTAACAACAAGTAGGAGATGTTGTCAAAGCCTTGGAGATTCCACGACACCCCTTATAGGAGATGTCATCAAGATGTCGTCTATAAGGGGTGTCGTGGAATCTCCAAGGCTTTGATGACATCTCCTACTTGTCGTTAAATAATTTAACGACACTAAACTATTGTCGTTAAAAGAAGACCTTTAATACGACATCTATATAGATGTCGTTAATTATTGTTTCAAATGTCGTTAACGACATCTTTGTTGAAGATGTCGTTGTATGTACTTTTTAACGATATTTAAAAACTACATGTCGTAAATAATATGTCGTTAAATGTAGTTTTCTTGTAGTGACAATGTAAAAAAAACCTAATATTTGTTTAAAGTTGTTGTTTATTTGGTATTGTAAAATTGAAATATAATAGCTTGTTTAGAACCTTGGTTTAAACCGAAACTATTGGTTCAAACCAAGTATATTATAGTGCAAAAAAAAAAAAAATATTGGACTTTTATCACAAAAAAACCACTTGGGTTAGTAAGTAGGGCTGGCAGTAAACGTATTCGTGTCGTGTTCATGTCAACATGTTTACAGCATGACACGTTTAGGCATTATTGAGTTGGGAAGACAATTTAAAGCTTAGGTAATTGATTTAGGAGGACAATTTAGGTCATTATTGAGTTCAGAAACTAATGACACTTTCATAATCTACTTGAGAATCTTGGTTTTTGCAAGGACAGGAGGCTATCAATGCCTTGATAATCAAATTAAGGGTTGAGCTTAATAAATGTGTAGTTAACCAATTTAGATAGGGATATCAATTTGGGTATTTGCACATAGAATCTCATTTGATGCTCGAAAGAGATGATGAGGTGAACTTAGGGCCCTAGATTAGTGAATTGGATGGAATGAATTTAATAAGCACGAAGTAGGAAGAGCATAGGAAGAATTAAGCTAAATCAAGTCCTTAGACACATTATTGTGTAGATTATCCATATTTTAAATTATTTCTTTGTTTTTGGTTAGTTTGATTAGTTTTATTTTCCTTTAATTTAGTTTTCCTTTAGAGTCTAATTGCCTAAATAGAGTGCGGTTATTGTAGTTGTAGTAATTAGATAGTTTTTAGATAATAATCCTCATAGGAGACAACAATTCTTAACTCACCAATCCTATACTAAAACTTGACCCTATGCACTTACGTGTATAGCCAAAATACCTTTCATCAATAACTTAGTAAAAATCATCTTTTATTGTGTATTATGACATTATATTTTTTTGGAATAAGGAAAAAACTTTATTAAAGAAAAAAAAAAGAAAAGAAATGTTTGACATAACATTGTATGTTTCTATATTAATGTAAGTGTTAAATTTTCCCAAAACATTGCTAGATAAATAAACGCGCTACCTTTTGTAATTTCTCATGAGTTTATTGCTCGTTTATATGCACGAGTTCAAACAATATTGTGTCAATTGAGAAGACATAATTGCTAAACAATGCCTTTTTTTTTTTTTTCAAATGATGAGTTATATTTAAAATAATTACTAAGAGGCATATATAACCAATTTCTTTCAAGTAATTTTAATGCGGTTTTCTTCTTAGAATAATATTTACAAATTATACCTAGTAAACATTTAGGGATATAAATTGCAATTTGGACATAGATGATTTGTTGAGAAAGAAAGAAATAGTTAAAGACATTAATGATATGAAAAGTTTAATCCATATGTGGATGACAATCTTAAGCACATTTGTCGTAGGTATTAATATTACACATTCTACACTTTCATCTTCTCTAACCCCACCTCCACGTAATCCTCGTACGCGTGCTGTAATGGCAAAAGTGTTAGAGTGCGAAGAGAGCTCGAAAAGCTTGCTTTGAGAAATTAAGGAACAACAAAAATATTTGGAACCCAATGGAGTATGCAAAATTATTTCGTAATTGTTTTCGTGAAAAATATTCAATATGCATGGAGAATTGTAATGAAGTTTAGGGGCAAAATAACATAGTTATCAAAATTTGAGGGGTAAAAACAAAATTTATCTTAAATTCAGTATATTGTTAAGAAGTTTTTTTATGCTCGGACATGCTTATTATTGATCATCAATACGTGCACCAGTATGTTTGGGAATGTAAATGGAACTAATAAGTTAGAATCAAAACATTGTAACATATGAGAGCTTTTACACTTTAGTATACTTTTGCTTTATACTGTTATATATAAAAAGCTTTACACTATAATAGTTGAAACTAATCAAGACGTTCCTAAATACATTCTACGTTATTCTTAATTTGTGATTTCAAATGTCGTTGTATCTATGGTATAATCTAATACACTCCTGATAAAAATATTCAAGTACTGGATAATCGCACAATTTAAGTAATAAGCTAATATTCATGGTTACTGTTATATGTATATATATATATAAGTAAATATCACGCAAAAAAACATATATATTTATGTACATAATAAAATCTGAATTACCTCATTGTCGATACAATCCTGACATTGGCTGTAAGCCCCATAATAGGACAAATACGAACTATAGACGAGCATAGTTTTGGTCCTTCATTATTATTGGCGCATGAGGAGCACATGCAAGATTTCATTAAATATTTAACATGTAGTTAATAAAAGGACTAAAACTGAAACAAAACAATAGATTATAGATCAAAGTTGAACATTTTTAGAGTCATATACCAAAGTAAAAATTATGAGTAAATTTCAAAGTTTATTTGTGAGATTAATTCTAATTTTTTTCGACTTTGTTATATATTTCTCCTATAATAATTCTCATAATGTTAATTCTAACAAAGCTCGTATTTGCTACCTTGGATATCGTTGACAACAATTACTAAATTCTACCTTAATGTTATGAACTCTGCATTTAAAATGAAAAAGAAGAAGGGAATGAAACATTCTCATGGGATTGTGTGAACGCAATGGTATTACTCCACCATTATCTCCACATCAATATTTAAAAGATTATAATTTTATAAATAATTTAAAAGATTGGTATAACCACAAAAGTAATACTTTCAAAAATTCGTTATAACCATATGCATGGTGCAAATATTTCCGCAAATAAGAAAAAAATTGTCCTCTCCAACCAAAAAAAAAAAAAAAAAAAATATATATATATATATATATATATATAATTTTCATAAATTTAGGCTTCAACTATTACACCTGAGATTTAGTGTGTTTGGAAGGGTGGTGAGAACTATTAGTTAGAACAACTTTTACTGCAGCATGTGAGAGCTTTACAATATAGCAATTTTTTTTATTGTTACTGTAGCATGTGAGAGATTTATACTGGTTATAACTGAGTTTATGGTGGAAACCGTGTGGTGAGAACCGTTATGAAACAGCCAGTTAGGCTTTCACTATTACACCCTGGACTTTTAGAAGTTCCCTACGAGAAAGATTTATAGTAAAATATTTACCATATATATACTAAGGCAAATTTAGTAAAATATTTACCATATATATACTAAGTCAAAATTTTTGATGGGAACCGAAAAAGTTACCTACAGGTGGATATTTGTCTTTTAACTATCAAATTTACAAAAAATATTTTCACCAGATTTAACAGATTCAAATCATGCACTACTAATAGGGTTCCCACCAAGAACTCCTAATTTAATAATGATTGAGATTTGATGAAAGTGGTAAAAAGAAAGTATCGAAAATCATTAACAAGTTTTTGCACTTGTTTCATTTCATAGTTTTGACATTTTTATTAATAAATTGTTTATTTTTATATAAAATTTAATAAGAGTATGAAATATATAAGAGTTTGGACAACCGATAACCAAAAAAAACCAGAATTGAAAACGGAATTAAATAAAAAACCAAATTTTGCAAGTTTAGATCAGTTTTTTTTTATAGAATATTTTGTTCGATCTGCTTGTTTTTCATCATTTTACCCCTTTTAAAACCTATCAAACGTCATTCTTGTTATTCGAAAATAATCACCTCATTAACAGTGGGTAAAAAGTGTATATTTTAAAAAATGTAAAGAAGTTCAATGTTTTTAAAAAAGCATCTTTAAAGTCGAAATGATCCCTTAAGAAAAGTCGAAATGATATAAATGCATATTCTTATACAATTGATGAAAATAGGCAAACAACCAGAGTTAAAACACAAACCTTAACTGCATACAAAAGTATACAAGCACATATTTCTATACACATGACGTGACATGGAGAGGAACGTCATCTTTTTTTTCTTTTTTTTTTATCATCTTTCATATATTATAATGTCAAAAAAATAAACTATAGTATAAAAGTTCTCACATGTTATAATAGTTTTAACCAAAATTAGTTAAAACCACACTTTCTAAACACTTACTATTTTAAACACATTTTGAAGGCAAAATTCCTATATTTTATTTCTCTATTATAAAAGTTTTACCTTTTTTAATCAACAAATTTTACCAAATTTCCTCCGTTACATGACTTATGTTGAGTTTATATTTTTGAGAATTAAAATGAAAAAAAAATTAAACAAATAATGAAAAAACTTGTAAAGATGATTTTTAAAGGTTGTCCTATACCACTTAAAAAATGGCCAAAGCCACGTCAAACAAAGACAATGACATGCTCCTCATGCAAATAAAATAGTCCAGGTAGAATGACTTTAGGGTTTAAAAGAAAAAATATATGGATTGAAGCGTTACATAAATTGTAAATATGATTTATCTAAAATGCACTTTATCAAACAATCATGTTAGAATCATGTCTTATATGTCGATATTTAATAAATTTAACAATAAAATAATCAAAATAAGAAATAAGTTGCATATTTTACAAGTGTGATTTATTACATTTTTATAGTTTAAAGGGGCTTAAAAAAACGGTAAAAACAATTAATTAAAATACCTTTTATTATATTATAGTATATAATTATTTTTATTATAACATATAAAAATTTTATATTGTAGTAATTTTTAATTATTATTATAACATATAAAAATTTTATATTATTTATAATTAAGTATGTAAAAGCCAAACAGCCACTTGGATGTTAAAATAAAAGAATTATATAGTTTAAATGTTAAAAGTAAAATTAATCTAAATACGTTAGAGTAGACCCCCAACAGAACCCACTGTGGGGTCCACCTAAATGTGAGCGTTGGGCTGTCGGGGTAAATACGTTGTCTTGTCTGCGTGGGAGTGACTGACTCACTGAAAGGAAACAGAAGCTCTAGAAAGAAAGAAGCCCATTCACCCACACACCCACTGCGTCAAATGTCTATGGCGGTAGTACACGCAGTCTCTGTCTCATTGAGACCTCAACCACCTCCTTGACTTTCCATTCTTACGGTAAGTACCCTCCTTAATCTACTTCTCCCATTTCGCTTCTGCTTTTACTCTTACCCTTTCTGTTTGGTTGCCGAGAAAAAGAAACCACTAAAGTGTTATTACTATTTCTTGATGCTCTCTCTCTGCTTCTATCTGCAGGCAGTGGTAATTTATAGATCATAATTTTGAGCTAGAATTTTTTTGACCATAGTCTGATTTTTTCGCCTATTTTATAATTTTTTATTTTTGGGAACTAGATGCGCTTGTCTCTTTTTATTTTCCCGGATATTCTCTGGATCCACACATAAAAAGCTAGGTTTTTCAGATACATGGTTGCGCTTTCTTTGGTGGTTAGTCATAAAGGGGTGTAACTTTTACACAGCGTTTGGTTGCTGAGAAAATGTAACAGGGGAAATGAAAAGGAAAAAAGAAGTTAAATGTTTTCTAAACTTGTGACATCTGTAATGCATTTTGGTTCTTACTTGTGAATTGACTCCCTAAAAATAATCATATTTTTTTTCCCTTTCGCTTTTTCTCCTTAGGGTTTGTGAAATGGGTATGGCAGCTAAACACTTGGTTTTTCTTCTGATTTGTGGTGTTCTGTACGATGTTGGCGCCTCAAATACGGTAATCAGCTGCAAGTTGTTTGAATTCTTACAGCTTTTTTATTTCTCCCTTCAATTTGATAATTTGGACATTTTCCATTGTAAATTCATATACTGAAGGCTTAATCTTACTCTATAGATATTTAACCAATCAATTCATGGTCAGTTGGATGCTGGGAACGAAGCAAGTAAAGGTGTGAGTAGCTTTTTCTTTTCTTTGGTGTGTCATGGCATGGTTGCCTACAAGTGTTTCAACTCAGATGTCGTTTCTTCATGTATGTGTTTCTCCTGTTAGTTTCCTGTAAATCATTTATTGAGATTTGTTATCCAAGGGGATACTTGTGTTGAACAATGCTTCACATGCTTGCTGACTGCGGCTCGTGATCAGACTGAGACTTTTGATCTTCTTCTAAGTAGACAGCTTTATGCTTCGTAGCTTCTCATATCCTTGCTCTTTGCAAAAGAATGTTAAGACTGTAAATTATATATACCAATCCTTACTGTCCTTTAACTTTGCAATTGCAGTCCAAATTATGTTGAGGGATACTATTCTTTTGTGGGTTCATCCAACTTGTCATGCCTCTTTAATGATTTTGGATCTCTATGGATTAGGAAAAATACGAAGACAGATACTATTTGAAAAGTTGTTAACCATTTGTTTTTAGTTGGGTAAATTGAGAGGAATGGTAGAATTTCTTAACCATTTGTTTTGCGTTGGGTTGATTTTGAGGTGTCTGAAAGTTGGGAAGATTAGTTAGGATTTATTTTTATCTCTTGTAAATTTGAATCTATCCATAAGATTCAGATATGATTAATTAGAACAGTCTTCTTCTGTTTTTTAGGAAGGTTGTTAAGAGTTACTTTATCAGCTCTATTGATATGTGTAAATTACGTTTTGATTGAATAAGAAGATAGAACTTTTTCTTCAAAAACTCTCATGAGGAATGCTAGAATTTCAAGGACAAGCTCAAGGGAACTTAAATTTTTTTGGGCATGATTAGATTCTTGGTTTCATTTTTTGTGTGATCATCTCTAAGGCTTCTTAAATTTGCCTTGTCATTTGTTCTAAGTTCACGGCAATTTAATTTAATCTAATCTTTTTCATGGAAGAGGTAGGGGATTTCAGGTTTTTTTGTTTATTGCAATTTAATTATTTATTTTAGGTTCTTTGTGTACTGCTTTTTGCCTTTTTCTTCCCATAAGAGTAGAATATGAATCACTAGGGAGTACCACTGGTAGATTGGTTTTGATATCATAAATGATGTTTTACCCATTGAGTTTCCGCTTACACAATGGATAATGGGCACAGCTTTCCATGTGGCAGACATTGTAGCATTACTTGTCTTTAAGTACGGTGCCAAATGTCGTGGTTTTAGTCTTTAGAGATTGAGAGAGGTGAAGCATTATTGTTGTGTCCTATACTACATTTGAATCAATTTATGCATCACTTGTTCGCCATATATTGTTGATGACAGTATTGTCATTTCAATAAATAAGAGTGTGATGTTAACAATATTTTAATAAATCTTAAGAGTTGTGATGCTGATGCTAGAACTAAAATGGTGACATATCTCCAATATTCAAGATCCTACAGCTTAATATTTCTTTCCCTCTACATTAAACCTGTGTTTTTAGTTTCTTCATCATTATATGACCTAAAATTGTTTCACAGCTTTACATAGAAGAATAAAAACAGGTCCTAATACTATCACAGTTGGCTGACCATGCAGCTTAATATTGCTTCTAATAGCGTCCAATAGTGATATACATGTTCCAACTGTTTCATTTATCTGTGAACAGGATCATGTCCTACTGGTTGGACTGTTAGCCCTAACAAAAAGAATTGCTTTGGTTATATTAACGTTGCACTACCATGGAATGCGTCAGAGACACATTGTAGAACTTACGGTGGACACTTGGCAGCATTAGAAACATCCGAAGAACTAAGATTTGTTGAAAATCTATGTGGTGGAACCTCACATAGCTGCTGGATTGGGGGACGAGGCATCAACTCTACTTTTGGTCTTGGTTGGAAGTGGTCTGATAATAGTTCCCATTGGAATGAATCAGCCTTTTCTACGGTACCTCTTTTATCCAATTGCAGCAGTCTTTGCCGCAGCAATTCTTCAACTGATTTATGCACGCTAGTTATCAATAGATCAGGATCTCTCTTTGGTGAGAGATGCAACAAGCTTCATGAATTTATTTGTATGGTTGAAATAGGTATGTGTTTTCTTGTATGTTCTAGATAGATTGTGTTAATTTAGATCTTACATTTTTTCCCAGCGCAATATTCCTAATTTTGCTGTTATGCTCCTTTTTTTTAGGGACTAAATGTTACCACATGCATTGCCACAGAGAATATCTTATTATTCTAGGTGTAGTGAGTGGGTTAATCCTCTTCACAACACTAGCTGTTGTCATTTGGCTTCTTGCGTACAAGCGGAGCAAGAAGAGAAGACGATCCCGCAAACTATCTAACTCAGCAGCATCTGCATTGGTCCCCCCTTCATGGAAAGTTTTTACCAAAGAGGAGCTTAGGTCCATTACGAAGAACTTCAGTGAAGGAAACCGTCTCCTTGGAGATGCCAAGACTGGAGGCACTTATAGCGGACTTCTACCTGATGGTTCAAGGGTGGCAATTAAGAGGTTAAAGAGGTCTAGTTTTCAAAGAAAAAAGGAGTTCTATTCTGAAATTGGAAGGGTTGCAAGGCTTCATCATCCAAATTTGGTGGCTGTAAAAGGATGTTGCTATGATCATGGTGACCGGTACATTGTTTACGAGTTTATAGTTAATGGGCCCTTAGACAAATGGCTACACCACATACCAAGAGGTGGTCGGAGCTTAGATTGGGCAATGAGAATGAAAATTGCCACAACCCTTGCTCAAGGAATTGCGTATGTTATCTATCCTTTGCGTGTGTGTGTGTGCGTGTGCGTGTGCGTGCGTGCGTGTGTGCAGAAAAATGTCGTAAGTAAAAACAGAATGATGAGAAACAGAAAGGATGAAATGTTTTCCAGAAAAGAAGAAAAAGAACTACAAATAAAATATGCAATCGAAAGAGAATTTTTTTTCAACGGACTGCTGGAAACGCATTATTGATTAATTAAAGTTAGCAGCACATTATTTATATGAATCTAAAAACTCAGTGAAGGTAGTTTAATGTTATTCCTGGTAAAGATTACAACTTCCTAGTTAGAATATATTTCTCAACTGAGAACGGAGTTATTTTGGGGCCCCGCCTTGACCCAAATTCTACACGCTCTACCAGCACTCTTCAAGTTTTTGCATGGCCTTATCCCATTTTTCTTTCAATGCACGTTGAGATGACACATCTTATGCAATGCATTATCCTTTATTTTGTGTTTTTTGTTTCATATCCCCAACTTCCTTTGATTCAGTTTTTTTGGCTTGAAGAAATATAAGCTTTTGGGTTAATTATCATATTTGTTAAAATTTCAAAAGCAAAATAATGTAATGGCTTCCCTATTGTCCTAAATCTTAAAAATGTTTTGCTTTTTCTGGAATTTAATTTCTGATCTCATCTTGTTAACTTTTAATTTTAGTCTCAATATGATATTAAGTTGTGTCATGCCTTTCCCCAGCATTTGTCTCAACTTTGGAATCACAAAGGCCTTGTGACTTTTAAACGCATCGCCTCTTAGTGATTTTGCATTTCATGTTGTTCTTAACTCTGTGCACAAGTTAGAAACTTTATTGTGCACCTAGCACCCTTTTTGTATGTTGTTTTTGTAAACCATGTGATCTGTGAATCAGAATGGCATGCCTTGTATGAAACAATGTTATTCCTTAATGCTTTTGTTTACTTGGTTTGGGGAATTCACCCTCCACGAATGCTAAATTTTTTCAAATTTTATGAATATATCTATTATTGCGATAACTTCATTGTTCCTCTTGTGTTCCCACAAGCCAAAAATGTACTGTGACGTTTGGGAACCTATATCAAACCACAATTTTGTAGTTCAAACCAACTTTGCTACTATGTTTCTTTCACAAAATTTAAATTTCAAAATTACTTTGGCTCAAACTGTTGGTTTGAACTACATTCTCAAATGTCACGGTAACTCTTAAGCTTTGTTTCATGTTGTGCTAACATACTGTTATCTGTACTGATTGTGTAGAATAACATTATCGGCTATATAGTTTAACACCATATTACTGCCCCACTTCTAACTTCTCATCTTCTTTCGTTTAACAGTAATATGCTTGGATAGATCATACACAGTGACATAAAAACTTGTCACAATTCCATTTTTCCTTAATATAGTACTGTTTTTATGTCACAAAGGTTTGTTGAAATTGGAATACTAGATATGCATTCATATGGATCCATTGCTTAGTGTTCTACAATATGCATCTATCTAACATTGTTTACCTTAAGGATCAATTTCGAAGGCTGATTATAGTTTTTTGCTAGTCAATTTTACTCGTATTCATGCAAAAACTTTACTGATGTCTCATAGGTTTTGTTCTGTTCATTCTTCTCCTATAATTCATTGGTTACGGAAGTCCGAACAATGTTAGTTTTTCAACCATTGAATGGTTTTGACCCTCTACTCTAAGCATCAGTAGGATGACTGTTGGATATTCGTCCACGAAGATGGCAGCTTACTGTTATTGTAAATCTTACATATGCTGTTGCTGAAAATACAGTGTATATGAAGAATGCTCTAATAGTTGAGAAAATATAAACTTAGAGCAAGTTTTCCCTGATAAGCCTGATGTCAAGCGCCTGGATGTTGTTTGTAGATTCATGTTTTAGAAAGTCTGTTTTTGTTCTAGTATCCTTATTGATGTCATTTTCTCAACATTGAAATTAAGCCTTTTTGCATTTGCATTGGCCTTTGAATGTGCATTCATGCATTTCATGCATCCTGGAAACTTCATATGAGAAATATTGGAGATTTTAATTGTGTTGAAACATTTCAAGGTGAGTGAAGAGTGTTTGTTAGTAACATTTATTAAGTGGAGCTTTGATTGCCAACAATTTATATGTAGGCGAGAGTGGAGAAGCCTGCACCTTTTTGATGCGTCTAGAGTAAACAATATTTATTTGGTAGAACTTTGATACTTTTCAAAGATAGGTTAACAATCTGTACGTTGAGCAAGAGTAAGTTATATGTACTCAGAGATCAAATGCTTCAGCTTATAATACCGCAAAGCTATTGGATTAGAACGCTAGGTAGGAAATACCTGTTCACCTTTGATATGTTTTTTTTCACAAAAAAAAACCTTGACGGCTTGACCTGCAACTTGTAGGAAACTAATAAAATTGTAGGACGAGCCTGGTAAATTTTGCCCCTAAGTTTTGGATTGTGGTTCCCTTTTTTTTATCTTGAATTGTGTGACTGTCCATGCCAATCAGGCTCCATGATTACTTAATTAGGGTTTCCCGTTCTTTCTTGAACAGGTTCCTGCATGACAAGGTCAAGCCTCATGTTGTGCATCGTGACATCCGTGCCAGTAACGTGCTGCTTGATGAAGAATTTGGAGCTCATCTTATGGGAGTTGGTCTCTCGAAATTTGTTCCTTACGAAGTAATGCATGAGAGAATGGTGATGGCAGGCGGTACTCATGGATACCTTGCTCCTGAATTTGTGTACAGAAACGAGCTCACGACTAAGAGTGATGTTTACAGCTTCGGCGTGCTGCTGCTAGAAATTGTCAGTGGCCGTAGACCTGCGCAGGCAGTTGATTCCGTGGGTTGGCAGAGTATCTTTGAATGGTCTACGCCTTTGGTACAAGCTCATCGCTACCCAGATCTCTTGGATCCCCACATAACATCATCCTCTTCTGATATCCCAGAGGCCGGTGTTATTCAAAAGGTGGTGGACCTTGTTTATGCGTGTACCCAGAATGTGCCATCTATGCGCCCAAGAATGTCTCATGTCGTCCATCAGTTGCAACAATTAGCTCAGCCACCTATTCTCAAGTGAGTTTTACTGTTGTTGATCTGTAGGTTTGTATACCTATGTATGAGAAGTATAAATTTGGATCCATTTCCCCTGTTATCGGCCTCCTTAGAATCTTATGACTAACTAAAATTTATCACTGATATGGTTAGACCTTTTGATACATTCTAATCGGTAGTGTAATTGAGAAGCTAGAATTTAGCACTGTTTGTAGTTGACTTTGGACTGAATGGGTCTGGTTCCATTGGTCAGATTTTCCACTTAAACATGTATCGGGGCGCCCTTTATGATCCTTTACTTGCTTTCGTCATGTGTACTATCAGATTCTGGGTTTCAGTCACAAGTTTTTAATATGTTTAATCCCATGTTGGTAAGCGCATATATATGAGCACTATTTCACTACTAAAACTCGGTGAAAATAGTTGAAAACAAAATTATCCAAAATGGTTGCAAAACTTGAATCCAAAGGTGTAGGATACACTGAAATGTAGATTTGACGGATAGCATATGCGTTACAATTTTGAGATGCTACTTTACAATTGTAATACCAAATGTTCTAATCTACAACTGGCCTCTGTGAAGGCCAAAATCGCCAAACCACCGTGTAAATGATCACGTAATACAAAAACATAACTCGCAAGTGGGACCAAATCCACCAGCACAAATCTGATGGGATTTTTAAAAATGACTTTTTGAGAAAATTTTATTTGATTAATGACCTCTTTTTTTGGACAATTTATGACACAAAAAATTTTAGTTTTTTTTTTTCATTTTGTTGGGGTTCTTTATCTTGTTACAGTTATTTTTTTTATTTTTTAAAAAAAATTAAGATAATTTACCTGTATAAAAAAATATATTTTTTAGTTAAAAAAAAGTCATTTACTCAATTAAATTTTTTTTTTTTTGTCCCTTTCTTCAAATTCTTTCAATCTGATGACGCTGAAAGGAAAAAGCCGTATGCCTGAGGCCCAACAACAGAAAAAAAATATCTTGGCTCATCAAAATTTAGCAAATGTACTGTTATTTTTGACAAAACCTCCACACTTGATAAAAACTTTTGATTGAGTCAGAATATTGTAGCACAAAAACACCGCCAACTCCGCATATAAACCAATCTAGAGGGGACAAATTAAACAAAACAGCAATAAATCCAGACAGTGGGAAAATCACAAAGACAAAACAAAATAACGCACAAAAAAAAAAAAAGAAAAAAAGAACACCGCAGGTAAGAAGATCACTGACAGGTTAACCCCCAATGGCGACTAGTACCATGGCACAGAGCGCTATCACAACCCAAATCCCACCGGCGAACAACACCGTGCCAAAACCACCGATTGCCTTGTTAGCCTTTGCAATCTTGCTCCTCCGGCCAACAAAACCAAGATTGAGCATATATACTTGGCGCACCAAGATCGAGCACATACATGGTTATTCTTGACGAACTCTCCACAATAGATGGAAACTGTAGATTGATCAAGAGTTAGAACATTGTAGCACAAAAATCACCACCAACACCACATAGAAACAAATCTAGAGGAAACAAAATAAACAAGACAACAACAAATCCATACAATTGGAAAACCACCTCAATTGTTACATCACAATGACAAAACAAACTACGCACCAAAAAAAATTGAAGAGAACACCGCAATAAGGAGATTACCGCCACGACCATAGATGGGCTGCCCCCCATTGGCGACTAGCACCATGGCATGAAGAGCAAAATTGCAACCACCACCTTTAGGCCACACCCCACCGACAAATAACATTGCACCGTAATCATTGACTGCCTTGTTAGCCTTTGCAATCTTACCCCTTCGGCCAACAAAACCGGCATCCCAACATTCGGATTGCAACCATCTCTACGTCCACAAGGCTTACTCACTACGATTATCCTCCACAAGCCATAACCTAGGCCCAGCAGAAACAGCCGCCTCCGACCAAGGGTTCCTGACTTTGGCCCTCTTTTGGTGTTGGGGGGGGGGGGCGGGGGTGGGGTGGGTGAGGAGGAGGTGGTGCATATGGAATAGATGAAACCCTAGTTTAAGAGAGAGGGATAAAGAACCTCTACAAATATTATTAGTTTTATTTTTAATCACAGTTGCTATATTCCCCCAAAAAATATTGATAATTATGATATTTGCATTGGAGTTTCTCTCTTCCCTCCCTCTCTTCCTGTCCTTTATTGTAGCATGTGAGAGATTTATCTTGTAGCTTATTTGTGCTTTATACTATAGCAGTTGGAAAGACAGAGTTGGAATGACGTTACCAAACACTATCATAGGGTTAATTTCACAAATGGTTCCTAAGATTTAACCTCAATCCCATTTTAGTCTCTAACATTTAAAAAGTCCCACCTGGTTCTTAATTTATTACTTTGTTTTAGTTTCAGTCTATTCGTTAGTTTAACGTTAAATATTTAACAAAAAACTTTTAAAATGCCTAACTTTACTCGTTAACTTATTACTTTATTTCACTTTTAATATAATAAAAACTATTAGAGATTAAAATTTAAAAAATCTAAAGTGAAAAATTAAATATAACAATTATTTCACTTTTAATATAATAAAAACTATTAGAGACTCAAATTTAAAAAATCTAAAGTGAAAAATTAAATATAACAATTTTGATGCATGTGTTTTACAAAAAAAAAATCGTATTATAAATGAGATGATCATGCATTTTAAATAACAACCTATATGATCTATATATATAAATATGTATGTATATTTATGTACTATGTTGGATAATTATAATTATTAACCTCATAATTACTATATATATATACACACACGTGCATATATAATATACTGAAATTAAATATTCAATTTTACCTTTTTTGTTAAAAAAATTAAAGCTCATCTAAGTCTAATGAAAAAATTAAAGTTCATCAAAATAATAATATGATAAATTGTTTTTACTTTAGTTACATGAATTAAAATTGTTATATTTAGTTTCTTACTTTTTTTTTTAAATTTTGATCCCTATTAATATCTTACCAACAGAGAGACCAAAAATGAAGTAAAATAATAAATTAAAGACCAATTATAAAATAAAATAATAAATTAAAAGTTAGAGTGATAATATTTTAAAAATATTTTATTAAATATTTAATATCTAACTGAATAATGGATCAAAACTAAAATAAAATAATAAGTTATGGACTAAAATAAGTTTTTTTGTTTAAGATAAAGATTAAAATAAGATGAAAGGTGAACCCGAAGGGCTATTAACCATTTTATTTACTCAATTCTTTTTAAGCGTTATTGGCCTATGCTATTATTTGCCAGTCCTTTTCCCTCGTACTCTTTCCGAAGCCCTATAAACCCTTAAAAAAAAAAGAAAAAAGAAAAAATCCTATAAACCCCAAAATTTTGTCATCGGTACTTCAGTACTAGTAAACTCACCCCTCCCCTCCGGCGACGCGCATAGCAGCCCCTGTCCCACTCGCCGGCCACCTTCCGCCACCAACCCCACAAAGACTCCAAAAAGTTCTCACTTCTTAGGCGTTGGGTGGCCATGATTACAAGCTTGAAAGCCATAACTGCAAAATCCTTTGCAGCTTCACCATGTCTGTCATCTCGTAAACCCGACGATACCCACAACCACCGCCATGTCTGCAGATTTTCGAAGCTATCCTTCCATAGAAGAGGAAGCGTTGTTGCTCAGATGTCGAAGAACGGCGGCGGTGGTCTTACGTATAGGGACGCCGGTGTCGACATAGACGCTGGCTCCGAGCTCGTTCGCAGAATCGCCAAGATGGCTCCTGGTATTGGTGGCTTCGGTGGCCTTTTTCCTCTCGGTATAACAAATCAACATTACTTTTTTTTGTTCTATTTTGTTGAATAATTTTGTGAATTGATTATATGAATATTGTTTTTGTGAATGGATTTGATTTTTTTTTTTTTTAAGGTGATTCGTTCCTAGTTGCTGGAACGGATGGTGTGGGAACTAAACTTAAGCTTGCGTTCGAGACTGGAATCCATGACACCATTGGGATTGATCTGGTAAATTTTTGGAAATGAATCACGATTGGTTAGTTTTGGGCTTACTTGCTCGGAAAAAAGACAAACAAGGGAAACCGATCGAATCAAATTAAACCGAAGCAAACCAATTGGTTTTTAGTTTCGTACTAGTTTGGTTAAGAGCTTTAGATTTTTCAAACCATGGAAACCAATCAAATCTATCAAAATTATACATGATTTGGTTTGATTTGATTTCTCTTAAAAATTTCAAACTATTTAAACTAACCAAAAATAGATTAACAGTTTTGATTTGGTTGGTGGTTTTCCCGTCAAACCAACCAAACTGACCTTGAACACACTTAGAATGCTAATTGATTGAGTTACATTTATTTCCAGGTTGCAATGAGTGTTAATGATATTGTTACCTCTGGTGCGAAGCCCTTGTTTTTTCTTGATTACTTTGCCACTAGTCGACTTGATGTTGACCTTGCTGAGAAGGTAAACAGACCTCAAATTATATTCAGATGTATCTTGTTTTGCTTGGTCACATTGATGATAAATACAACTAATGTATTTTCTTTTGGTTTTGGTTTATTTATTAGGTTATCAAAGGCATTGTTGATGGTTGCCAACAGTCAGATTGTGCTCTTCTAGGTGGAGAGGTATATTTTTTTAAAATTTTAAATTCGATTGTCAGCGGGTGCTTTCTCTAGGACATGATGTTTGTGAAATGGGTTTTCTTTTTATAATACTAAGATAAAAGTGAGATATATGGCGTTGGTTTGTGGATTATCTTCTTCATCTTTGTTTTAAACAAGCTAATAAATGACTCATGAACCGCTGAAAGACTACACCGCCAGTTTCGCTGAAAGACTACACTGCCAGTTTCAGGTTTTGCCTCTTATATATTGCTTGCCCCTTTTTTTTGGGTAGAACACAAGACTTCTATGGTCATCGTTTACTGTTGGTTTTTTCAAGAGTCCAGAGACTCACTACATGGTTTTAATCTTGGCATCAGATCCATGTACTAAATTTTAGCTTTTAATAGAGGTTAAGTGAGCTCTGGTTCGAGTATTCACTTTGTTATTTTATTTGGACCTTTATTAAAATGCTCTTACTCTAGAACTTAAAATGTTTTTTACTTTATTTTACGCTTAAAAAAAACCCTGTTTATTTAATGTTGAAATCCTCGAGTATCTTGTTGGGATTAGTTTGTTATTAGTTTCCTATTTTCACTTTAGTTTTCTTTTATATTTGAAATCGTATCTCAAGAATAAAGGCCTGCGTGCCCTATAGTTTAGGAGTTCGTTTTATTTGTTACTTTTTGTAGGATTGAGGGAGATATTCTCTTCATATATATATATATATTGTGTTTCATTCCTGGAATAAAATGAGATGAATTATTCATCCAAAAACAGTTTTATGGCATCAGAGCAACATGCTCTATATCGTCTTACCGTTGTTAAAGACTCACAACGATGAGCACGGAGAAGGAAGTTTTGGGCACCAACGAGGAGTCATTAACCACGCCTCCAACTTCAACATCAGTAGTTCCATCAACCGTAGCGTCTCAAACTTTTGGAGATGGAGCCTCACTGCAGATTACAAACCATAAACTGGACGGAAAAAACTTCCTCCAGTGGTCCTAATTGGTCCTCTTGGTGATCCGTGGAAGAGGACAAATGGGCTACATCATGGGAGACATCTGCAAACCCGCACCTGAAGACCCCTCATATTCAACGTGGGAACTAAATAATTCCATTGTGATGGCTTGGCTAATCAACTTAATGGAATTCCACATCAGTCGTACATATTTCTTCCTTCGCATTGCCAAAGCCATATAGGATGCTACGAGAGAGAATTATTCTGATCTTGAAAATGCCTCACAAGTTTTCGAGATTAAGAATAAACTTAAGGAGATGCGGCAAGGAAGTCTTGATGTCACAGAATATTACAACGCTCTTCAAACTCTTTGGCAAGAGCTGGATATGCATTATGAAGCAGATTGGGGAGACTTAGAAGCAAACGTGAAATTCAAGAGACATCTCGAGACGGAACGTTTATATGAGTTTCTAGTTGGTCTTCATACGGAGTTGGATGAGGTACGTGGAAGGTTACTAGGTGAAAGGCCTCTGCCATCAATTGGAGAGGCCGTTTGCTGAATACGCTATGAGGCCAGTTGTCATCGCGTGATGCTCGAAAAGAACGAACAACCTGGTACTACTGTTGGAGAGATATCCACCAAGACCACAGCCTTGGTTTCAAAGGCCTCTGGAGAACGATTTGGTGGAGACAACAAGAATAATCAATGAGGAGGTCATCCTTGCTGCAACCACTGCAATAAAACCGGCCATACCAGGGACCAAGGTTTTAAAAGGCAAAAATAGGAACTAAGGCGTTTTGTCTAATTGAGGCAGATTGAGGCGTAAGCCTCGAGGCAGATTGAGGCGTAAGCCTTGAATGTAAAATAAAAAATTCAGAAAGTTGAATAAATTTCATAAACATGCCATAAAACACACACGTAGTTCATCACAAAATCATAAGACACAATAAGAAAGTGCATAAAACACATACAATATAATATATATGCTATTGCTCTTCTTATATAGTTATACTTATATGGCTTTTATAGCACACAAGAGCTTTTTTTTTTTTGGTTTGAGAAAATGAAAATAACTATAGATCTAAATGAATAAAAAATCACATACTGCTTTCTTTATATAACTTTCATTTTATATAACATTATAACTTTTGTATAACACCTACTTCTATAAAGACTACAGTAGTTATAAGAGGGGAAAAAAGAAAAAAAAACCCAACCTACTGTAGAAAATAAAAGAAAAAGGAAAAAAAAAACCTAAGGAGTGAGGGTTGAGGAGGTCAGAGTCTAGAGGTAGCTGCTGCTGGTGGGTCGTCGCTCTGGTCACTGCTCATAGGGCAGTCGGCTTGAAAGTTGCAGGGGTCGATGATGAAGAGAGGGTCGATGATGAAGAAGGGGGTAGATGATGAAGAAGTGTCGAAGAAGATGTCGGACTTAGGGTTTTAAAATCTATTTGCATATTTTTATCAGATTGAAGCCCAATTTTGGTATTGGGTTGACTTTCTGTAAAAGGGAAAAAAAGATTGGGTTGAAAACCGACTTAAAATAGCCTTCGATCTGAGACTCACGCCTCATAAGCTTTGAGGCGAAAATGCCTCAAGGCGTGCGCCTTAATAAAAAAAGGCGTAAGCCTCATTCAAGTCATTCAAGGCTTAAGCCTTGAAGTGCTAATTGAGCGTCTCAAACTGAGGCGCACCTCGAGGCGTACGCCTCGAACGCCTTTTTAAACCATGCCAGGGACAACAGTTGGAATCCACATGGGAGACCCCGAATGCTAAGTCAAGAGGATCAAACAATAAAGGCATGGGTTATTACGTAACTACAGAGGAGTCAAGTGAAGGCACAAATACCGGAGAAGATCAAGTTGGCGTGTTTTTGAATAAGAGCCAATTGGAACTACTCCATAAACTTCTCAACTAGTCAACAACGGGTAATGCAAAGGTTGCATTGTGCAATTTTGCACAAAAAGGTACGACCTTTTGTGTACAAAAAAATACCTAGCAGCCTTGGATCCTCAATTCTGGGGCCATAGATCACATGACAAGTAATCAGTCTTTATTTCAACCCTATATACCGTGCTATAGGAACTCTCGGGCTAAGATAGCTGATGGCAGCTACTCCTCTGTCGCGGGTAAAGGATCAATATGATTGTCTGACACAATAACCCTTCACTCTGTACTACATGTGTCGAGACTTGATTGCAATTTGATCTCAATCAAACAATTGACTTGTCAACTTGGCTGTATGGCTAACTTTTCTACCACTTGTAAAATACAGGTGCAGGAATTGGGGAGGATGATTGGGAATGCTAGAGAAGAAGGTGGACTCTATTCCTTTGGAGATGATGTACGCGTTCAGGAACGAGCTTCAAAAGCCAAAAGTGAATCTTTTCCTGTTTCTAATAATGATGTAATAATGTTGTGGCATCGTAGGTTAGACCACCCAAATTTCCTTTATCTCAAACGTATGTTTCCAAAGTTATTTGTCAATAAATATCCTAGTTTCATTTTTTGTGATTATTGTCAATTAGCAAAACATGCTCGCACTTCATTTCTTACCAAACCGTATAAAGAATCCCATCCATTCTCGTTAGTGCATAATGATATTTGGGGTCCCTCTCGTATTAAAAATATTTCGGGCACTCGTTGGTTTATTACTTTTATTGATGACCAGACCAAAGTTTGTTGGGTTTATCTCCTCAAAGAAAAATCTGAGACTGGTAAAACTTTTCAAATGTTTCACTCCATGGTAAAAATCAATTTTAAACATCTATACAAATTGTTTGAACTGACAATGGAAAGGAATACTTTCACTCTGTTCTTGGAGAATACCTAGCCACTAATGGGATCATACATCAGAGTTCCTGTTCAGATACACCACAACAAAACGGTGTATCTGAGAGGAAGAATCGTCATCTTCTTGAAGTGGCTAGAGCTCTTATGTTCACAATGCATGTACCAAATTACTTATGGGGTGAAGCGATCTTGACAACCTCGCATTTAATGAACAGACTGCCATCCTGAGTCCTTAACTTCAATTCTCCACTGTCAGTGTTGCTAAGAACTTATCCCACATTCCCAGCTGTTTCCACCTTACCTCTAAAAGCGTTTGGTTGTAGTGTCTTTGTTCATGTTCCCAACCAACACCGACCAAACTTGACCCAAAATCTGTCAAATGTGTGTTCATTGGATATTCTACAACACAACGTGGTTACAAATGTTATTCTCCTACTCTCTGACGTTTTTTGTGTCCATGGATGTGTCATTTCATGAAGATGAGTCTTGTTTCCCGAAGCTTCCTCATCTGCAGGAGTCCATTAGTGAAGATGAGCCTTGGGAGTTAATCGATCCAAACACCGAATCTCCCTCACCTGGTCCTTTTACTACACCACCCGAGCTTGCGATGCCTTTTATACATCTTGACACAAATATGGAAACAGGGGAGATTTTTCTCAGCCTCGGCCACCAAGGGGAGATCCTTCTCGACCTCGGCCTAACTTGCTTGTTTACTCACGTAGAAATCGTCTTCAATGTAGTGATAAACCAGAAGCTCAGCAAACTCAAGGTTGTGACTGTGGTCCCTAGCTGTAATCTTGAGGCTAGTTGTTGCAGAAGAATGTCCTATTACTGAAGGCGCAGAAAGTCTTGCTGGTGACCCCACTGTTTCTTAAGATGAACTGAATGAACTAAATGTACCTATTGCTCTTAGAAAAGGGCTGCGATCCTATACACAGCATCCTATATCAAGGTTTGTTTCACTGTGATAAGTTATCTCCTAGATTTAAAACCTTTGTTACATCTCTGTCTCAAATAAAAATACCGAGGGATGTGCAAGAGGCTCTAGGTGGTAGGAATTGGGAGCAGGCGGTACTGGAAGAGATGGGTGCTCTAGAAAAAAATGGAACATGGGATAGTGTTGAACTGCCGAAAGGGAAAAAAACAGGTTGGCTGTAAGTGGGTATTCACCGTGAAGTATAAGGTTGATGGGAGCATCAAGAGACAAGGCAAAACTTGTTTTCAAAGGGTTCACTCAATCCCATGGCATTGACTATCGAGAGACTTTTGCACCAGTGGCAAGGCTCAACACTATGAAGAGTTTTGTCGTCTTAAGCATCTAATATGGATTGGCCTCTTCAATAGTTAGACGTTAAAAATGCATTTCTAAATGGTGATCTTCATGAAGAAGTTTATGTGGATCTCCTGCCAGGTTTTTTAAGAGAAGGTAAGCTTGTTTGTGAACTAAAGAAGTCTCTCTATGGGCTCTAACAGTCACCAAGAGAATGGTTTGACAAGTTCACTTGAGTAGTCAAGTACCATGGATTCATTCAAGCGCAGGCTTATCATACACTTTTTTACAAGCACTCTGAAGAAGGTAAAATTGCTATCTTGATAGTATACGTGGATGATATCATTGTAACAAGGGATGACCACAAGGAGTTGAAAGCTCTAAAGCGGTATATTTCAGGAGAGTTTGAACTCAAGGACCTGGGAGCATTAAGATACTTCCTTGGTATGGAAGTAGCTCGTAGGAGAGTATGCATCATGGTCTCACAAAGGAAATATGTCTCGGATCTTCTACAAGAAACTGGGATGTTGGGGTGTAGGCCTACTGAGACACCTATGCAACCTAACGACAAGCTTGATAATGAGGGAGGCAAGGAGGTTGATTGAGAGCAGTACCAATGACTTGTGGGAAAACTGATCTATCTCTCTCACACTCGACTAGACATTGCATTCACAGTAAGTGTAATAAGTCAATTCATGCACTCGCCCAGGGAAAACATCTTGAAGTTGTCTACAGGGTTCTAAGATATTTAAAAGGTACTCCTGGCAAGGGGTTATTCTTTAGAAACGGTGATTACAGGCTGATAGAAGTCTATACAGATGCTGATTGGGTAGGCTCAGCAGTCGACAGAAGATCGACTTTAGGCTACCGTACTTTTGTCTGGGGTAATCCAGTAACGTGAAGCAAAAAACAACCTGTTGTTGCCCGAAGTGGTGCTGAGGCAGAGTTTCGATCCTTAGCTCATGGTGTGTGTGAAGGAATTTGGCTAAAAAGGTTGTTGAGTGAATTAAAAGTCTGGGACGGTACTCCTATGAGGTTGTACTGTGACAATAAAGCAGCGGTCAGCATTGCACGCAATCCAATTCACCATGACCGCACGAAGCATGTAGAAGTTGATTGCCATTTCATCAAGGAAAAAATCAAAGATGGGAGTATTTGCCTAACCTATGTGCTGACCAGAGAGCAGACTGTAGACATCCTAACTAAAAGTCTTCACAAACCTAACTTCGAGGATTTTGTTGGCAAGTTGGGGATGCTTGATATCTTCCTGCCAGCCTGAGGGGGAGTGTTGAAATCCTCGTGTATCTTGTTGGGATTAATTTGTTATTAGTTTCCTATTTTGACTCTAGTTTTCTTTTATATTTGAAATTGTATCTCAAGAATAAAGGCCTGCATGCCCTATAGTTTAGGAGTTAGTTTTATTTGTTACCCTTTGTAGGATTAAGGGAGATATTCTCTTCCTATATATATTGTGTTACATTCCTGGAATGAAATGAGATGAATTATTCATCCAAAAACAGTTTTATTTAACTAGCAGTTTCAGTCTTTTCCAGGCGATGAGATTAGAAGGAGAGCAATTTCTTTAGTTCTTGATCTGTCCAACTAAATAATCTGCCAAACTTCTTGTTATTTTGATTTGTTAGTATAAAAATGAGTAAGTAGTATACATACACAAATTTATCAGACTACAAATGGAAGTGGTAGAGACTTTCAATCTTTTATGTCAGTCTCAGTTATTTTCATGTGTAATTCAGACTGCAGAGATGCCAGATTTCTATGCAGAAGGTGAGTATGATCTCAGCGGTTTTGCGGTTGGCATTGTAAAGAAGGATTCAGTTATAGATGGGAAGAACATTGTGGCTGGAGATGTCCTCATTGGATTACCTTCTAGTGGTGTCCATTCCAATGGTTTCTCCCTTGTAAGAAGGTTGGTAAATGGGGAACTTTTACTCGAAATTTATCTTGTAGATGGTGTTATTATCTGTCTTGAAGAAAGTATCTTGTTGTTTAATTCTTTAGACCTGTTTATGTGACGATATTTATTGATGTTTATGTTTCATAGGGTTCTGGCTCATAGTGGACTCTCTTTGAAGGACCGTCTTCCTGGTGAAGCCATTACATTAGGTGAAGCATTGATGGCACCAACCGTAATATATGTTAAGCAGGTTAGGATCGATTCCTCCACACTGTCATGCTACGTATTCTTATTAAGATTCATTCTCAAAAAGCCTTTCCATATGTTAACTGTATCATTATTCTGTGACTGAAGAACAGGTACTTGATTTGCTTAGCAAAGGAGGCATAAAAGGGATCGCCCATATCACAGGGGGCGGCTTTACTGATAACATTCCTCGAGTCTTTCCTGAAGGCCTTGGAGCTGCTATTTACAAGGATTCCTGGGATGTTCCAGCTATTTTTAAATGGATCCAAGAGGTAAACAGATGGTGTCATTTGGCACCCTTATTGACGTTTGAGATTGTTGCAACTATTTTTACCTCATCCATTTATTTCTTCTTCTTCTTCTTCTTCTTTTTGAAATTATTTCTTGTAAATTTTCTTTAGTTTTTTCGTTATTCATATGTTTTTGATTATTTATAATTTCCATACAACAGGCGGGAAGAGTAGAGGATGCTGAGATGAGGCGAACCTTCAACATGGGTATTGGGATGGTTTTGGTTGTGAGTGCAGAGACATCCCACAAAATGCTAGAGGATGCAAATGGAGCATACAAAGCATACCGCATAGGCGAAGTGGTTAGCGGTGAGGGCGTAAGTTATTGTTAACTTGTAAAGATGAAGCAATTTGCAGGTCTACCATTTTCCTCTAACTCTTAACATCAATAAATTTTGGCATGTTTCTGTATGTTTGAATTTGTAATTCAAATTGTGCTCATAGGCTCATGCGCTAGGCGCTGACTTCACCTTGCTTGCAGATGGGTTTGCCTGGCATCCCAGGGCTCTTCATATAGTCTTTTGATTTGTGTTGTGTTGTTGTACCGGTTTTAAGGGTTTTGTTCGAAAGTATATTAGTTTATCATTTTATGTTTGTCCACATAATCGCTCTGAGAC
Organism: Artocarpus heterophyllus; assembly: GCA_025403435.1. NCBI lineage: Eukaryota > Viridiplantae > Streptophyta > Magnoliopsida > Rosales > Moraceae > Artocarpus > Artocarpus heterophyllus. The sequence continues at coordinate 31,366,386 of CM046349.1, forward strand.
CCGTGGCATTCTCGGTGCTTTATAAAAATGGAGTCAACCTTAATGTATAAAAGGCTATCGTATAATGATATAATTAAATTGAAAACTTTATATCTATGTATTGCCTTTGTGAACTTGTGTGTCTGCATGTGCAAGGTAATAATATTTAATTTATTTATGCTAAATAACTTATACTGCTTACCAAGAGCACCCTTTGTTTTTAAGGTTCCATGAGGACTTGCAAAACACGAGAAAATCCGGTGCCTGCTTCCAAACATGAAATGGTGAAAACAAGAAACTTCACCTTTTGGAACTGTAGTTAAAAGGACCGCTCAAAATTTGACCAAATGATTCATTTGTCTTCTTTGTCATAGTAAGGTTGTGTATACATATATTAAAAGAACAATAATTAACACCAATGGCTATTAAAGTTTGGGGTCTCTTTTATTTGTCTTTTAAATTTTAAAAATCACTAAATTTTTTCTTGAGCTTTTAAAGCTCTTCATTTTGCCTCCTATACTTTGAACACCACTACTTTGTTTTTGAACTTTCAAAACTTCTCACGTTGCTCCTTGAACTTCTATTTTTTCATTCAAATAGATGAAATTAAGCCAACATAATTTACACATGGATCATCTGTATGAACAAAAATGATATTTTACTTTTTTTTAATCCAAACTTTCATTTAAGAAGATTTTTATGCATATTTTTTCTCATATTTAATATATCTCATTTAAAAAGTATATGTTACTCGTTGATATGTTATCATCTTTAATATGTAACTCATTTTTTTATTTTTTAAATTTAGATATCGGTGAATAATATCAACTTATTAAATGAGTTATAAAACTAGAACAAAAATTAAGAGTTATAAAATCTTATATTTATCTTTATAGGTGATCCATGTGTGAATTATGTAGATTTAGTTTTGTCTATTTGAATTAAAAATTAGAGATTTAGGAGGTAAAGTGAGATGCTTTGAAAGTTTAGAAGGTAAAGTGGTAATTTTTAAAGTTCATGGGGGCAAAATGAGGAGTTTTGATAGTTCAAGAGCAAAGTATTTTTAATCTTCAAGGAGCAAAGTGAGAGAGTCCTTAAAAGGCGAGGGACCATTGGTGTTAATAAGCTTAAAAAGAACGAACCACTCCCCTAAAAAAAGATACACACACATATATGTAGAGGGAGAGAGGACATGTATGAAAGCATTGTGGAGAAAGTAGTTAAAAGCAAAAGGTTCCAAAACGGTGGCATAAATTGAATTTAGATGATACATAGAGCTTTACAATTGTCGAATAACGTACATTAACTTGTTGAATTTGAGATGCCACTGTGCAATTATATGACCGAATATTCTAATCTACCACTGAGTCTCTATGACTACTATGAATGCCAAACCAGACGCCCAAACGTCTTCAGCCAATACATGCTCTGCTGGTGAGTGACTTGCGCCTCCATGACAGCGGTCAAAGAATGAAGATTTTAGAGGCTCCATGGAAAGCTGAAAGAAGAAAGTGAGGGAAGTTGAAGAGGTCGAACAAACGAAGATGAACTGTTTTTCCCTCAAATTCAAAAAAGAGCCAAAAATAAAAAAAAAACTGGTGGGAGATTCGAATTTAAGAACAAGACGAACAAAGTCGTATTCGAAAAAAGAAGAATGACACCGTTTTACTCGGCAAGAACAAAAGAGAGAAGTCCAAAAAGAATGCAAGCTAAGATTGAAGGAGATTAAGGTCAGACTCCTTTAAATGAACTTGCTATTGATGATGAACAAACAAATGGATCAGAAGAAGAAAGAAGAATCGGAAGGTTGTAATGAAGAATGGAAGATTTCCTGCTATTGCCAAACATTTATAAATATGGGGGAGAGTGGGAAGAAATGAATTTTTCTGATATGGTGAGAGAGATTTTAAAGAGAGTGAAATTCTTTGTAGTATGAGAAGAAACTTGTAGAGAGAGTAAATACTCTTATTAGAAATGAAGTCTTTAATTCATAGATTGGAAAATTTCATTCCCTACACATCCGATTGTTGATTTGACTTCCAACGAATTTCATGGTCCTATTCCATCTTCTCTCTCTAATGCAACACATTTGTATCTTTCCAATAACGCCGCGGGGTTTCGGTCTTTCTTACGTGACCTAACGGATGGAGCATGCACACTTCTTGACCTCTCAAATATTCTGTTATTTGGAAGCCTTTCTGATTGTTGCAGGACTTTGAAGGATCCAAGTGTTCTTAATTTGGAAAACAACTAGTTGTTTGGAGTGATCCCAAGATACCTTAGTTTGATATGCCATATTGCCATCTTGAATTGACGCATGGTTTGAACTTCAAATAAGAATTGCACTCAGCTGGGAGTTCTAGACTTTGGAGAGCATAATTTGAAAGAGGAAATACCCTTCAGATTGGTAAAAAAAATTAAATAAGTTTGGTTTTTCTAAGTTTCAAATCAAATAGATGTTTTGGAAACAAATTATCAATCTATGCAATCTCCAATTCATTTAGATCTTGGATCTTTCTATTAACGTCATATCGAGATCCATTCCATCATGCCATCAACAAATTTCACCTCAATGGCTCAAAAACTCGATGAGAAAGTTACATCCATTTTAGTCCATGTTCCTTTTGGTAGGTACAATAATGGAAGTTGTGAAATACGTTGATTATGTGGAAACAGAGAGATTCTTGGATTATTAAGAATCACTGACCTTTCGAGAAATAGATTGATTGGAGAGATTCAAAAAGAATTTGTAAATCTTGTTGAACTAGTTTAACTAAACCTATCAAGGAATAATTTAAGCTGAGAATATTAGGATATAGAATAAGCACGAATCATTAGATTTGTCCCACAATAAGCTATCTGGCAATATTCTAGTGATTGAAGTTTGTACTCTTGCCTACCTGACTTTTTCGGATAATCAATTTTTGGGAAGAATTCCTACAAGCACGCAATTGAAAAGCTCTGATGCTTCTGCATATGCTGAGAACCTTGAACTATGTGGACAACCTCTAGCCATTGTATGCCTCGGAGACGAAATTTTAAGTAGTCCTCTAAATTCTGGTGATGATGATGATGAAAGCTATGTAGAAGATGATGGAGAATGGTTTGACTTAACATGGTTTTGGACGGGAATTAAGATTGGATTTTTTTTTTAGGGTGAGCTCGGCGCCACCGTCGATGAGACAAACTCCGGGTGGTCTGCCAAACAGCTCGGCGGAGCTACCAGAGAGCAAACTACCGACCCTGATGACAATGGACGTTGCATCCGAGGTGCTTCTCAGGGCCTTTAGGGCTGCACCTCAGTAGGTTGCCACCTCAGGCTATGTACCAACTCGGGTCAAATTATTCTCATTCACAAGTGGACTGCTACTCTTTTTACGGGCCAACAAATGGCAAACAACTCATCGTCTGATGGAAGCCAAACCATTGACGGAGGGACATGACACTTGTCACTTACTGCCTGACATGCCTTGATGTGACACCCAGGTTGTGGGCAAAACCTACCTGACACCCAGTCCAAATGGTAGCCTATAAATAGGATGCATTTATTGCATTCTAGAGATATGCTCCTTCCCACCTAAGAAGCTCCCGCTCTCTGCCGAGCAACCCTTGCCTTGAGCATCGGAGAGCCCTTGTCTGTTGACTAACACCTTTTCTCTCACGTCTGAAGCGTCCCTCCTCTTGTTGCAAATACACCCGACCGGACAGAGGTGAGCCGGGAAGAACTAGACACCGTGCGCAGTCGCACGTGGTGTTGATTCGACGCTAGACCTTGATAAGCATCAACATTTTGGCCCTAGACAGAGGGCGCCTACGCCTTCACTCAAACACCAGCAGCATTAACTCCGAGGACCGAGATGGTGACTTGAGGAAATGCCCGAGATGACGCTGCCCGACAGGAGGGGTCGGGAGACGTGAGAAATCGGCAACAGAATCCAGGTAGGCCTAGGGGCTGCCCCCGGGCCACGAGGTCCCAGTCCGAGGGGCAGGGAAGCATAGCCATGGCCGAGCAAGCGCATGACCTTGTCGCTCAAGACCCAATCCAAGAGCTTACAAACGTTGTTCGGATTCTTACACAGCAGCTCGCATAACAGGCTCAACGTCAGGCCGCACATGCTCTCCTGCATCCAGCCCCAGCTGACCAGGTTGAAGGTCAGGCAGGACGGATGTAGCCGACCCAAGCGCAACCAATTCTGAGCATTCAAGAGGCTCCACACGTGGCGCCTCGGCCAACAACAGACTAGTCCGAGAAGGCCGTCTTGGCCTTCAAGTAGCACAGGTACCATTGCCCCAAGGCTCCTGAGCATTAGTATTTGATCGGCTAGGACGCCAGGGAGAAGTGCGTCAAAATCCCCAGCCTGGGTCGGCGATAGCATGGAAGGCGAAGCACCCTACAAGATCTAACTACTCGAAGATACAAATAGTCGCAATTCAGGGCGTTACAGCGCCAAATCAATGAGATTCGAAACAACTGTTTCGGCTTAGATGATGTCAGAGCCCTAGACCCACAATTCTCAGGAAGTTATCATGCGAGCTCTTATGCCACCTAAGTTCAAGGTCCCACAAATTAAGGCCTACGATGGGATAGCGGATGCTGATGAGCATGTTGAACTGTTTCAAGGACACATGCTCCTTCAGAATGCCAGCGACGCAGCGATGTGCAAGGCCTTTTCGTTGACATTAACTGGACCAGCTCGGCAATGGTTCCAAAGACTTGAACCAGCCTCGATTACTTCTTTTTGGCAGCTCGTCGACACCTTCTCGGCAGCCTTCTCCACGACGAAGATGCAGGAGAAAAGAGATCACATACCTATACGCTGTCAAACAAGGAGACGACAACGTCCGAGACTATATCAACCGGCTTACCCAAGCAGCTCTGGAGGTCAAGCACGTCGAAGACAAGACCCTCAACCATATTTTTGTAGGAGGTCTTCGAGACGAAAAGCTCACATGGTCATTGGCCTTCGAGCAGCTGAGCACTTTTTCACAAATGCTTGGCTATGCTCAAAGATACGCCGATGCCTCGGAGTACATGAAAAGTCGCAAGGAGGAGGCCGGCCCTAGTGGGACCAAGAAGGAAAAGAAGACGCCGGAGCAGACTAGCACCGAGCCAAATAAGAAGCAAAATAAAGAGAAGAAACCCGAGAAGCCAAAAAGGCCAATCGGGAAGTTCCAAAGCTACACACCCCTAGTAGCGACAATTGATGAAGTGTTCACCTAGGTAAGCGGTAGGAATCCGCTCGTACCACCACCCAAACTTAAGGGCAGCAAGACAAAGCAAGAACAAGCTAGATACTGCGAGTTCCACAAGGATGTGGGACACCATACTCGCGAATGCATTCAGCTAAAGGACCAGATCGAAAGACTGGTCTACGAAGGGCATTTAAGGGAGTTTGTTGAGCAGGTTATATCCCTAGGTTTCACCTCGGGAAGGAATTAACCATCGAGTCGAGACGCAGTGAACTGCTCTCGAAACGACGATGGGAACACCCCAGAACCCCCAAATATCGTTCATACGATCTTCGGAGGGCCTGTCACCAGGTACATATCAAGTGGGCAGCGGGCGTATGTCCGAGAAGCTCGACTGGTCGAAAGGGGCGAATTCATGAACATGTTGGAACATGTTAATAAGATTTGCCACCAACAGGATACCCCAATCACATTCACCGAGGAGGAAGCAGACAAGCTGATTCATCCGCACAACGATGCCCTGGTGTGCGAGCTACACATCGCCAACAACATAGTGCGGTGAGTGTTAATTGATAACGGTAGCTCGGCTGACATCCTCTTTAAGCAAGCCTTCAAAAAATTAAGGATAAGCAATGCTACGATGGTACCAGTCCAGACCCTACTTTATGGCTTCATGGGTGAATGCGTCCGAGTAGTGGGGAAGGTCAGTCTGCCTGTGACCTTCGGTGAGGGCGCTGCTCAGATCATTCGTGTCGTCGACTTCCTAGTCATTGACAAGCCCTCCCAATACAACATCATAATTGGCCGACCAATGTTGAACACATTGAAGGCCGTGGTCTCCACGTATCACTTGGCAATAAAGTTTTCAACGGAGGATGGAGTTGGAGTAATCCACTCATCCCAAAAGGACTCCCGAGCTTGTTACACCAACATCGTCAAAGTCGCGACAGCTCATCGTCTAGGCGTCTCGACCATTTGCACGATAGATGAGACGGATCTAGCTGCCGACCTGGTGTCAAAGATGCTTTTCGATCTTGACCCCTGGCTGCTGGAGGAAGAGATAAGAGCCACCCTAGTCGAAGACTTGGTGCCATTCCTTCTAGACCCCACGAGGCCTGAACGCACCGTCCAACTTGGATCCTAGCTAAGACCTGAGATCCGGGCCGACCTAGAGGGACTTCGTATCGAATATCGAGACGTTTTCGTGTGGTCTCATGAGGACATGCTTGGCATCGACTCGAGCATGATCTGTCATCGGCTCAACGTCTGACCTGACCACAAGCCTGTGATACAGAAGAGAATGGTTTTTAATCCGAGAGGTACGCAGCTATAAATGAAGAGGTCCAGAAACTCCTCAAGGCGAGATTCATCAAAGAGGTCAAATATCTGGAGTGGCTGGCAAATGTTGTTCTAGTCAAGAAAGCGAATGGGAAGTGGTGAGTTTGCGTCGATTATATCGACATGAACAAGGCCTGCCCTAAAGACTGCTTCCCACTTCCTCGGATCGACCAGCTCATTAACGCGATAGTTGGCCACGAGCTACTAAGCTTCATGGATGTGTATTCTAGATACAATCAGATAAGGATGGCCGAGGAAGATCAAGTGAAAATGGCTTTTGTTACTGATCAGGGGCTATACTGCTATGTAGTAATGCCCTTGGACTAAAAAATACCGGGGCTACCTACCAGCGCCTAGTCAACAAGATGTTTGCTCGGCTGATCGGCAAAATGATGGAAGTATGTCCTAGCAGCGGATCACATGGCAGATCTCCGAGCAAGCTTCGATATACTTCGGGAATATGGGATGAAACTCAACCCTACGAAGTGCGCGTTTGGAGTTAGCTCGGGCAAATTTCTTAGATTTTTGGTTAAACGACGAGGGATAGAGGTTAACCCGGTGAAGGCCCAAGTGGTTATAGACATGCACTTACCCTGAACTATGAAAGAGGTATAGAAGCTCACCGGCATGATAGCAGCCCTCTTCAGATTTGTATCCCGGGCTACCGACAAGTGTCATCTATTTTTTAAGGCACTCAAAGGGAGGTTTGAGTGGAGCAGAGAATGTGAGGAAGCTTTTCAGAATCTGAAAAAGTATTTAGCCACGCCCTTGCTCCTGTCCAAACCTTTTCCCGGAGAAGTTTTGACCGCTTATCTAACCATGTCTGAGAAGGCCGTAAGCTCGGTTCTAGTCCGAGAAGAGGACGAAACCCAAAAGCTAGTGTACTATACCAGCCACGCATTTTAGGGTGCCGAGGAGCGGTACACCCCACTTGAGAAGCTGGCCTTCGCATTGGTCACTTCGGCTCGGAAGCTGCGCCCCTACTTTCAAGGCTACACCATCCAGGTTCCGACCAAGTTCCCTCTCCAACAAGTCTTACAAAGCCTAAAAATATCTGACTGAATGGCCAGGTGGTCGGTGGAGCTCGGCCAGTATGATGTTCATTTTGTGCCAAGAACAGCCATTAAAGCTCAAGCCCTTGCGGACTTCATCGCTGAATTTACTGATGTCGGGCAAGGCACATCGTTGGCAGAAAAGGCGCCAATACAAGTGCCAGATGCCCCCAGTTGCAGCAAGGATTGTGCCACCTTGGAGCCAGAGGGGAAGCTCTTTGTTGATAGATCTTTCTGTGTAGAAGGATCAGGTGCTGGGCTGGTATTAATAGGCCTAGACGGATACAAGGTGATCTACGCACTCCATTTTGACTTCAAGGCCTCAAACAATGAAGCAGAGTACGAAGTGCTCCTGGCTGGACTTTGGATCACCAGAGATCTTGGGGTAGACCGCATACTCATTCACAGTGATGCGATGCTCGTCATTCAATAAGTCACTGGAGTATTCCAAGCTCGAACAGATTCGATGGTCGCATACTTACAAGAGGTCAAGTTCCTGCTCGGACAATTTAAATCTTACTCGTTTAAGTAGATCCCCAGGTCAAAAAACTTAGAGGCCGACGCCCTTGCTCGCTACCCTTGGGCCTCGGTGATAGCGACTTAGCTTCGGTCCCCATCGAAAGGTTGGCTGAGCCAAGCATACATAGAGAAGTGGCGAATGTAGCCGAGGAACTCGAGACCACTTGATGGACCCGATCAACCGATACCTGACCACAGCCGAATTGGCCTACGACCGAGAAGAGTCACGTCTATACGCAACAGCTTAGCCTGGTATTGATGATCGGTGGGAAATTATATAGGCGAGATTACACCACGCCATGTTTAAAGTGCGTGGGCCCCAAAGAAGCCGAATACCTAGTTAGGGAGATCCTTGGCCCAAAAATATCTTTGACAGGGCTACTATTGGCCGACAATGGAGCAGGATTGCAAGGATTTTACGTAAAAATGCCTTAAATGTTAGCAATTAGCAAGGATGCCCGGACATCACACTGAGCCTCTCACTTTAGTAACCTCGGCGTGACCATTCACGAAATGGGCCATCGATCTGATTGGATCCCTTCCTCGAGCCCGATCACAATTTAATTACTGCATCATGGCCATAGACTACCTCACCAAATGGGTTGAAGTAGAACTGTGCACCGATATGACCGAAGCAAAATGTACCAACTTCGTATGGAAGAACATCATTTGTAGGTTCGGAATCCCACACACGATCGTGACCGACAATGCTAAACAGTTTGAGTCCTCTAGTATCCTCTGCCTATGCAAGCAGCTCGGCATCAAAAAAGTTTTCTCCTCCCCGAGCTACCCCCAGAGCAATGGCCAAGTAGAGGTAGTCAACAAAAAAATCAAGGACAACTTGAAGAAAAAGCTCGATGGCCTCAAGGGAGCATGAATTGACGAGCTCCCAAAAGTACTTTGGGCTTACCGAATGACTACCCGAACAGCTACTAGGGAAACCCTGTTCTCCCTTGTGTACGAAGCAGAAGTTGTCATTCCAGCTGAAGTGGGATTGCCAAGCTTCAGGATTGAATGCTACGAGGAAACCCAGAACGCCGAGGTCATGATGCCCAAACTGGACTTACTCGAAGAAAAAAAGACTAGAGCCACCATTCACAATGCTGCTCGGAATCAAGTCGGTGGTTGGTATTACAACAAGCGGGTCCAGCTGAAGAGTTTCAAAATCGAGGATTTGGTACTGAAAAAGGTCACGGTTCAGCAGCCCGGGTTGGGGTCTTTTGGTCCAAAGTGGGATGGGCCATATAGGATCGTCAGCATCGTTCGGCTAGGCACATATAAGCTATCCGACATGGAGGGGAACCAGCTCGGTCATCCTTTGAACGCCGAGCTCCTTAAGAGATTCTTTTGCTAGACCAATGCCAGAAACCTTTTTTGACCTCTAGCTATAATTTTTTTGTAAATAGACCTATTCAATAGGACTAGGATGTAAATACTACACACCAATGAAATGTAAATTTCCTACACCATTCTATTGAGCAATGTGTTTGAGAGAAATGAACAGACTCGAAGAGGGATACCATAACTCCAGCTCGAAGGACCAGACAACAACTCCCAAAAAGGGAGAGTCGTCCTATAACCGGACTGGGGGCTGATCGGCACCTCGCCAATTGTTAGGTCTGTCACCATGCAGACCACCCAATGAGTCGCCTAGCACAGCTATGTGTCCAACCAATATTAGACTTGCAAAGTTTCCTCAAGTTAGACAAGTCTAGGGGGCGACAGGATATAGGGTATTCACATGCTGTTGTGCTCTGCCCGACCGAGAAAACAAAGAAATCCTCCCTACTCAGATTAACTCGATAATTATTGAGACAACACACTTGGCATCAATATATATAAATTAAAAAGACGAAAGCTCGGAAAACATAGTTTAGGAATGCCCTCCTAAGGAGTATCCAACTTGTCCAAATTCTTAATTTAATTTCGAGGCCGAGGTCTATGCTAACTTGACGAAGACGAGGGCTTAACTACGTTCTCGAAAAACCCCTCACCCAAGAACTTGAAAATATATCTACGAGAACAATCGCACTTAGAACAAAACATGATATACAAAAAATCCGAGAAGTGATAAACTTAGGAAACAAAAATATATTAATGAGTGGTGGTGGGGAGGTATAGTTAACCGGGCACCTCCCGAGTCCGGCCAAAAATAAACGAGACAACAAAAAAGAAAACGATGGCCTAGGCCTGGGTCCTATCCCCGGTATCGCCTTCCTTACCTCCACCGCCACCAGTGCTCTGTTCGTCTCCGTTGTCGTTGCCGTCCACTTTGACAACCTCCTCGCTTTGCTGTTGCTGAGCAGCGCCTTGCTCTAGTTCGATTATGAGTGACCAGTCGAAGACCTTAGCCTCAGGGGTGCTGCCGTATCAAATGATCTCGGAGGTCTGTCATGCCAAAGTAGTAGTAATCGACGTACTCTAGAGATGCCTTGAATTCCTCTACGGCTTGGGCAAGCCGGCTGGGGAGCTCTTCCAAATATCACTTGTGCTTGGCCTGTAGGGCCACCAACTGCTCTTTGATCTAGGCAGCTTCGTCCTTTGCCTGCCCGACCTCCCTTAATGCCTCCTCGGCCTTCGCCTTGGCCTGAACAGCGTCCTCCTTGGCCTTTCGAGCTTCCTCTTCGGCTCGAGAGAGAGATGTCTTGATTTGGTCTAGCTCGATGTTCCTAACATCGAGCTTCCTCTCGACCTCTAACTTGTGGAGGAAGGTCTTCTTATGCCTCATTTTCTCCTTGTTGAATTCTTTCAGCCTAGATGAGTAGGCCATATGCAAGAGGTCGCTCGTCTGAGGATAACAAAACTTTAGTGCTCGGTGGGAAGAAAAGTAAAAAGGTCAAGAGGCTCATGTTGGGCAGGCACTTACCATGGTGGCAGAACATAAGGCCGCGTCGGATAGGCCCTGGAAATCCTCCCCTTAGAGGTTCGCCAAAAAGTCCTCCTAGGGAATCACATCCCCAAGACGCTCCAGAATGGTTCGACAATAGTTTGGGCATCTCCTCTAGGGTCCTGTGAGGGCACCATGGTGGTGTCGTCGACAGGCGTCTCCTTCGATGAAGCCCTGGTCCTCGGAGGCTGGGGTGGTTGCTCTTGGGCTGTAGTGGGTACCTGCTCAAGTCGCGGGGGAAGCTTCGCCCTCAGAGTTCGCTCACGTTTCCTCCCGACCTCCACAGCCTTGCCTTTCTTTTTCCTGAGGCTCTCCATAAGAGCACGCATCTCAGCAGCTGTGCTCGGCCGTGAAGACATTTCTGCAAGCCAAAATCTCCCCAAGTCAAAATCAGGTCGACATATATAAAAAAAAACTCGGGGCTGACCTCCGATCTAGAGCTGGCGAGACGGCTTAATAAGTTGGATCACGTCCTCGAGGTCCTCGTCAGCCAGGGGTGGCCCCGCATTGAAGGAGCCACTGGACGAGTCCTCGAAGCTAGACGATGATGGCTCCCCCGTCGGCCACTATGATCAGGAAGTGCTCGTCACTGAGACGTCCACGGCGCTTGGCTGGCGACTGTCACCTGCCCGGCAGACTGGACAGGGCAGATTGATGGGGGATTTGTTCTACTAGGTTCCCCAAACTATCCATAACCGGAAAGGGTTTCCTTCCTGAGCAGGAAGGACTACTGCCTGGTCGCTTTCGGCTTCTTGAATAGGTCTTTGACCGTCCTGATCATATGGCTCGGTGCCCAAGGCCTCTTAGATCACACGTGCCCTTGTTCGAACGTCCTCGACATAAGCTAGTCAGCAGGGATGGCCTCATCGGCTCTGGCTAAATAATTACCCCTGACATAGAACTACTCATACTTTTAGAGTTTGTCCGAGTCGGGGTTGCCCAAAATAAAGTCTTTCTTAAAGCTGGTGACATAATACCATCTGAACTGTCGAGGAAGCTTCTTTATTTTATACACGTGTTTAAATGCTTCCAGCGGCATTTCAGTTGCCTGATGGTACCTCTATAACATATGCATCCCGATCAGCGACCTGTAACTGTTCAGGTTAAGCTGAGCCGGGCAAACATTAAAATCGTTAAGTGCCCGGCGAGGGAATGGATGGAACGAGAGGCACAACCTAGCCTTGAAAAACTTGAAGTAGAGCATTATGCACCCTTCGGGCGGCTCCAGGGGCAAATCGTTCTCCTCAGGCATGGTAAAGATCACATCGTCTGGGATGTTGAACTCGACTCGCAGGTCTTCCAGCTGAGATTCTGTTATGGCGCTGGTGTAGGCCGCTGCCAAAGTCTACTCGGGCCGGGTTACCCTGTAAGCATTCAACCCCTGGACTTGGGTGACTCAGACCCGCTCATCCTCTTCTATTTTGGGTTGTTCTGCCCCCTCTACTTCTTCGGTCGCGCACTCCTCGTCGGAGATATCCACTGTAATCCTGCCTACAACCTGGACAGGGGCCCCAGAATTTCAACCAGATGTGCTCTGAACATCGCCGGCTGCCTCCAGCTCAGCTAGCTCCTGGGCGGTAACTCGGGAAGAGCCTGTGGTGACCGCCCTGATGTAAGGGTTTTTGCCCCTGCACGGCCTCACCAGGCACTTGCCATCGAGCAAGTCGAGGAACTCTTGCTCAGGAACGGTCTGGGAGTTGACCCTCAAAATTTGCTCTAGCCGGCCAGCCCCATCCTACTCTAGGGATATGCTCTCAATATCAACTTGGATCGTGGACGAGCTGGCCTCTGGGCTGCTTTTCAACCAAGAAATGTCGACGTTCTGAGAATCTGCACGTCACTCATTTTTCATGCTTCTCGGGAAGTTACCTGATCGGGCTATGGAAGTTCTGAAACTTGAAGTTTTCGGTCTAAAAAACTATAGCTCGGCAGCTGAAAACTCGTGGATGTGAAATCTGATCTTAATTGCGTGAAAGTGACAGGAAGAAAGGCCCTATTTATAGGCATTTCAGGCGGGAAATCTGGGCGCAAAAAATGAAAAGGCGTGATGATTATGCCTGATAGGCGGTGTAGTCAACCACGAAGTAACACGTGTCCCCTGGTTAATCTGTACGACCTTTCATCTCACGCCACTTCAGAATGCCTTTTGGTCTTCTTTCTCTAGTCGACCTCACCCACTCGGCGTAGTCCACTGGGTTGAACACCGACCAGGTGAACTGGGAGGCTAATGTTGAGGGTGAGCTCGATGCCACCGCTGAGGAGACGAACTCCGAGTGGTCGGCTAAACAGCTCGATGGAGCTATCAGGGAGCAAACTACCGACCCCGATGATAATGGACATTGCATCTGAGGTGCCTCTCAGGGCCTCCAGGGCTGCACTTCAACAGGTTGCCACCTCGGGCTATGTACTAGCTCGGGTCGAATGATTCTCATTCACAAGTGGACTGCTACTCGCCACCACAGGCCAACAAATGGCAAACAACTCACCGTCTGATGGAGGCCAAACCATTGACGGAGGGACGTGACACTTGTCACCTACTGCCTGACATGCCTGATGTGACACTCGAGTTGTGGGCAAAACCCACTTGACACCCAGTCCAAATGGTAGCCTGTAAATAGGATGCATTTATTGCATTCTAGAGATATGCTCATTCCCACCTAACAAGCCCCCGCTCTCTGTCGAGCAACCCCTGCCTTGAGTATCGGAGAGCCCTTGTCTGTTGACTAACACCTTTTCTCTCATCTTTGAAGCGTCCCTCCTCTTGTTGCAGGTACACCCGACCAGGCACAAGCTACCCGGGAAGAGCTAGACACCGTGCGCAGCCGCATGTGGTGTTAATTCAATGCCAGACCTCGGTAAGCATTAACAGATTTGTAGTTGGATTTTGTGGAGTTTGCGGTAATTTGTTGCCCTACACTTCTAGGAGATTTGCTTATTTTCGACTATTGGATTACTAGGGAGACTTGCTTTGTTAGGATAGATGTATATAAAGCGAATGATGTTTTGTAAAGGACATATTTATAAATAAATAGAGTGAATTTATTCATTATATTTGCATGTATGTATTTTAAATATTTTATAAATATCATTAAAATTTCATAATTATTCATGTGACATTAAATATTGTATATAAGTATTATATACAAGAGGATAATATTTAAGGATGATAATCAAAATGTTTAGTAATATATAATTAATTATTCAATTAAGGTATGGAATCTTTAATTGAACATTCTTAGTGCAGGTTATTTCCATTAAGAATGGAACAGTATTAGCCGAACTGTTAATGTAGTGAGTCACTAAATGAGTGTACTGTACATAATGAGATTATATAGGATCGGGATATGATGAGATATGAACAGTTAATAATTTCTGTTAAATATAGTAATGTTTAATCACATCGACCGAAGGTCATATATAAAATGATCTTAGTCCTGAGTTACTAATATACTTCTATTTATGAATTTATGTTTTTTAATTTACTCGGTACTGATTTGAGAATCAAATCTTATTCCTTGTATCTTGTAGGCATGATAAAGTAAGCAGCCGGGAATGTTAATTGTAACATCCTAAAAATAGGGGTAGGATCGTTAAGTTAAATAAGATTAATTAACAGAGCAAATCAACAAAAAGTAAATGAATGTAAATTAAATTGCTCAGCCAAAATCTCATCGGCCTTCACTATCACGTGGACGCTTACCACAAAGGTGAATAGGTAAATAAACTATAAATCATAATATTAATACTAGACTACTGAAAATCATCATTTATAGTTTAAATTAGGCTATATAACTAACACAGCCGACGTTGACATTGGGACAAGTCGAACAGTACACATATCATATAACAGTTACAGAGAAAAATACCATTTCCACTTATGCTTCTTCCTCTTCAAACCTAGGGGGAAAAGGTTTTAAAAACAATAAAACGTGAGCGGAAGGCTTAGTAAAACGAATCACTAATGAAAACATTATTTGCAAATCATACTTGATAAAATGAATCTCAAAACCTTGATAAAAATCAATAAATTCTTACTTGTAAGAAACTTGATAGAATATCTTCGTACTAGTTTTAGGAATTCGAAAATAATATCAAAATACAATTCCTCAAATGCACAAAAATAACTTTGACATCAAATAGAAATCATTCTTAAAAGTTCATTTAAAAATTAAACTTTGGCCAAAATAATTTATAAAGGGGCTACCAAAGAAGGGATAGAAAATATCTTACCTCAATTTGAAATTCAATACGTAAGCTTCAACCAAAATTCAATGTAAGCTCTATTTTTGTTCAAAACCTTTAAAATTACACTTAAATTCAGAAATTATGCTTCAACAAATATCATTATGTTAATTTAATTATTAGGGTGCCCTTTTAACTCAAAATAATCATGATACAAAATCATAATCATTTTTGAAACATTTCTAAATCATTAAACATTGAAAACTAGGAGTAAAAATATCATTTTGTGGTGTTCAATCGGTCTTTCGAACACCCTAGTCTAGCCTGCCGAACCTATACAGTTTGACCTACCAACCATCCGAACCTGACCTGCTGAACTGTATCAGTTCGACCTGCCGAAAGAATGAGTTTGGCATGCTAGACTTATGAATCCGGCCTACCGAACTAGTAAAATTTGAAAAATTCTAGGTTTTGACCCTCAGCTTCCCTAAGCTCAAAACCTAATTTTAAACCTATTTTTCACCATGTTAAACCCAGAAAACATGCAAAAAATGTAGGAAAACAACTATAAACCTTTTAGAAACAAAATCCCTAAATTTAAACCTAATCTCACCTTTGATTTGAAAATCAAAGAAAAACATTAAAACTTAGTTAAATTGATTTTAGCTCGAATAAAGCTTAGATTCATGGTGAAACACATTTCATAACTTGAATTTGAACATTATTTGAGCCCAAAGAAGCTCGGATTCAACATCCAAGGAAAGTTTAAAAAATTGAAATTAAAACTTTGAAATTTTAAAGAAAGAGAGAAAGCTAACCTCAATGGCATTTTGAAAAATTCTTGGGTGGATTGAACTTCGTTCCTTGCCTCAAATCAATGGGAAAAATCAGAGGAAAGAGGGAGAGAGGAGAGAGAGAGATAGAGTAAGGGAAAAATGAGAGAGGGAAAGAAGAAAAATAAAAAAAGGGGCTTGAATGGCATTTTTGTAAATATGGAAAAATGGTGTAAAAATGTCATTTAATATTTTAAAACAAAAATATCAAATTCTCAAATATAACAATTGCAACAAAATTTTTAAATAATTGAAATTAAGATCAAAATCACACTTGGCACACTCAATAATTAAATTTAACATAATTAATTCTACTTTAAAATTCACGGATGTTACCTTAATATTACAAGATAGAATCCATTCATTCTCTAATGAGAAGCAGATAAATAATTCTCTTAAGGATTGATTCAGGGCTTGAATAATAAGAGAGCTCAATTCACGTTTAAGTTCATGAATTTATTATTCATTAAAGAATAAATGGCACTCAAGAATAAAGAAGAAATTAGAGATTTAACGGATATTACCTAGTTCTAATTATGAATTATTTATAGAGGATCAATTTATATATAATGACTATATCAAATTGATGACTCTCAATTTCAAGAGTGCAATTCCAAGTATTTAATGGAGTTACATTAAAATTAATAAAAGAGTAATATATTAATTAAAGAGTTTAATTCTCTTTAATTAATATATTGGTTTTATTGGAGTTTAAAATTATGGGTCTAATAGTCCCCTACAGTCCTTGTAAATATTTTTTGGACAAGTAGAATTATTGGTTTAAATAATTAATTTAAAATTATAGAATTTTATATTAAATAACATTTAGAATAAATAAGTTATGAGTTAATTTATATTTATTAAATAATTATATTATTTTAATAAATAATTAATTAATTTTGAAAGAGCGCACACAATGGGACCCGCCCATTGTGTGTGGCGCCTATTGTTGAAAAATTTAAATCAAAGTCTTTTTCAAATAACAAGTTTCACATGCTAAATACATAAAGCAATAAAAGATATTATGTATCACTTTTGTATACTGAAGATTGCAGAAAAATCGAATAGAGAAGAACTTCTAGAAGAGCCTCAACTAACTGGTCTTCCTCACTATTCTCTTCCCATGATTGGAATGCGGGTGGTCACACATCATATAGTTTTGCCTCTGTTGACTCTCCTTCCAACCACTTAAAAATACCTAGAGCTAAGATTCGAGATGTTGAACAATATCTCTTCGGGAGTTTCAGAGTTTCTTTCACTAGATTATTCATTCTTTACTTTTCAAATGATCTAAAGAACAATTGAAAAATAGTCCTCTTTATATAGTGGTCGAATTTGGGGTCAATTCTTATCAGATTAAGGCTTTAAAATTCGAGTCTTGATCAACTTCTGATAAAAAACATGTAACTAGATTATTGCATGATCGGCCTGCCTATCTAGGAGATTGCCTTGTTGAACTTGGCCACCGGCCCGCCGATCGAGCAATAATCCAACAATCTCAGAATATCTTATTTCACATGGAAATCTTAGATAGAGTCTCAGTTTTAATTCAAATAACCCAATATAGAAGTTATTTGATTAAAACAGTTATATACATGTAATTCCATATTAAATAAAATATAACCAAATAATTCAACATTTTTATTTTGAAGTAATTCACAAAATTAATTCAACCAATAAACTAACATGAATTATTAAATCCAATCTTTCGAATTTCAGCTAATCTAATAATTAACATAAGTCACAATATGTAGGAAAAACATACCATATCATTACATGAATTATTATGAGCTAGCAAAGGGGACCTGATGAATATATATGGATCAAGCTTCTATACTTATAATTATAAAAGTGTCAAGGGTATTTTTGGGTTTTTAATTGTATTCTAAACTAAACTTATTAAGTTGTGCTAATTACTTCAATTTTTAAAAGATTTTGCTATTATTTTTATTGGTCTCTTAAAAAACGATATCCTATTCCTTCTCCCTTGTGTTATTTACAATTTTTGGGCTAAAATCAACAGTTATTTATATTATCGACATTGACCAGTGCTAGCCTGTTTCCTTTCCCTCGACTATCAATATTCGACTCTTTGTCTTTCCATCAATGCATCTAGATCCAACATATAATGCAATTGTTTCAACTCAAATTCATGACGTTGAGGATTGACTGGAATAACAATTATAACCCATTAGGTATACTCTTCTATTAATATTCAACTCTTTGATGGTTCCATCAATGCATCTAGATCCAACATATAATGGAATTGTTTCGACTTGAATTTATGATGTTGATGATCGATAGGAATAACAATTATAACCCATTAGGTAGAACGCATTGTAAAACTAGCATACGAGGTGTAATTTACAAAAAATTCATTAGTTTAAATCTAGAATTTAATCAAGATTTAAATAATGAATTTCGTTAACAAAAGTTCATATTTTGTAAATATGAAATTGTGTGACTAAAATGCAATGAAATTTTCATGTGTATTATGTGTGCAAATTTTGATGAATTAAGATGCATTTTTCATGTACAATTTTTGTGAGTAAAAATTCTCTAAAATTTGTTAAGTGCCTTAAGAGGTAAAAATTAATCCTAAATAGATTATGATAAAACCTAATTTTTTGTGATAAAAGTACCCATAAAGTAAATATGAGAAAATAAGATTAAAATATCATGCAAAGTCTAGAGCAGTATAGAAGTTGATAGTTTACCAGACAGTTAAGCTGGTATACAGTATTTATGTTAGTAGTCCATTCAATGTTAGTATTAAGTGTATAGAGACAGTCAGTGTAGTTAAGCTAGCAACATGTATCATACAAAATTAGTTTCCACATAGATAAATGAATTACTGCTAATGAAAATTAAACAATATGGGTACATAGTGTACTAAGATATTTTTAGATTGATAAAGAAAATATCTCCTTCCAACCATACTATTAGAACAAGAGAAATACAGTTTTGATGGAAATTAGCCTACTAAAGTAAGACACAGTATCCTAGATGTACATTGATCTTACCTATTATGGACCTCAAAAATTGTGCAAAAATCACTCCAATTCTCTTACAAAATTTGAATTTTACTAAGGGGTTTTAAACAAAATTTTTCTTGCATTTTAGTCCCTAGAATCAAGCTTTATAAATACTAAGGGTCACTTTGAAATTTTATTAGTTTCCTTATGAAACAAAAATTTCTTCTCCGTTCTCCTCTCAAAAACGGACCCTCTTAGTGTAAGATTTCTCAAAATTTTTGTTGATCCAAGCTACCAAATCTCTACTAGAAGCAAGTTTAAGGAGTTTGGTGTTGATCCAATAGAGTTACAGTTGTAAAAATCAAAACTTTGCAAATGGGTTTTGTAAAAGTTTAGAGTTTATTTTAGGTGTTTATTGTCTATATTTTGATCTTGAGTTAACAGGTTTTTAAAGGCTATTCTCATCAAAGGAAAGTGATCTACCTTCTTGGAACACCGTAGGTAAACCCTAACCTTGAACTTTTTTGTTCAAAGTTTGTGTTTCAAGTGATTCATAGGTTGTAATATATGATTTGGGACTTTGGCATGTAAAGGACTTATCATGGAATGATTTGTTTATGTATTGTATGGTTATGGATGTGATTATTAAGCTTAGATTAAAGTTTTTCATCAAAAAGTAAACTTTGTTGCATAAAGTATTGCAACACATTTCTAAGACAAGTTTTTAAAGATATATGTTTTTGAGGAACTTAGAGATTGCATTGGTTTTCGAGTTCACTACAAAATGACAAGATAAACGTTTTTTATGAAGAAAAGTTCTTCAAAATCCAACTAGATCAAACCAAAAAACACCATTTTCAAATTTGTCTGTTTGGAATTTCAACCAAAAATCCCTCGAAAATGACTGATTTCGAAAAGCTTAAAGCAACAAAGTTATAGAACTTGTCAAAACTGTCGACTTTCTTGAAACAATATTCTCCCTAATTTTGCACTGATTTTAATTTATAAATTTTACAATATTTAATCATGGAATTTTGTGAAACGTTAAAAAGGGAAAACATTTTCAAAATGATTGAATCTGTCTAAGAGCCTTTGGAGAATTTAATCCTTGTCAAAAAATTCACATTACAGTACCAAATAGTTTTACTTTCGTGCCGTGGGCAAAAAAGCCAAGATTTTCATGTTTCGAGCAAAACCATAAAAATCAACAAAATTGTAATTTTTCATTGCACAATTAGGTTTCTTGCACTATTTTGGACAGCAAGCAACCACAAGTTTAATTTCCAAGAGTTTGAAAATTTCCCAAGAACCATTGAGGGCAAAATCATCATTGTTACAAAAAGGGTTAAAACAAACCCGAGCTTAATCGATTAAGCTCAAATTTTTAAAGCAAGTAGTGAATTTCGTCATGCAAAGTTTAAAGCTGTAATAAGAGACACTAATTGCATTAGTTTATCTAAGTCAAGCAATGTAGAATCAGACCAATAATATAGACAAGTGCCACATAAACAGAAGACAAAGCTGACTAACCAAGGAAAAAGGGATTTAAGTGGATACATTAGCATGAGGTTCAAGGAAGTCTCAAACCTTACCTATGGCATGAAGAAAATGTTCTTTATATGCCTTGTTCACGTATGATTTGTTATTTGCAAATGGTATGCATATTGTTTTAAATACCAAGTTATGATATAAAGTATGCTCAGCATTTGTTATGCTTACCATGTTAAATCCAAGTTTTGGCATACAGTATGTTCACTAAGTTTACAATATTGGTAAACTAAGGATAAGACAATTAAGTGTCGTACCAACCTCCACACAAGTGCGGATTAAAAGTCTCCCAAGCTAAGAGGAGCATAATGTTAAGTTAAGCTACGGCCTCGGTGTTCGATGGTCATATGCATTTGATACATACACTTAGGCCCATAGTTCAAGATAAGATAAAAATGATGATAAGACGTTTCTAATGGAGCATAAATAGAATCATACATTGTGTTGTAACTTATATTTCTTTGAAGAAATGTTTTACAAGGAATGTTTCACGAAGGATGTTTTACGAGAAAAATTTTATGAAAAATTTTTAAGTTTTGTAAGACATGCTTAGACTTGGAGAGCGAAAGCTCATCTAATTCCTTCATGCTGCATGAAATCTTGCCAGAAGGCCGGTATGAAAAACTGATGGGCTAGATGTAGCGATGGGACAAATGCAATGGTCAGGTTATAGATACTGTTCCAGCTTAAATTCTGCTTTTTGAAAGAATGTTTTATTATATATAGCATGTTATGGTCTAGTAGTAAGCTTAAACCGCTTATGCAGATATGTTTAAGTAAGTAATTTGTAAATATAAGTTAAAAAAATATTCCACATTTTTATAAGCATTAGTTTAAGAAAAGAGCTTTAAATAACGGCTTGAAAAGTCGAGTCGTTACGCAAAGGAGAGAACCAAGGGTTTATAAACCAACTTATTATCTTTTAACCATTCCATTTAGGACTTTCGGTACCTAACGCATACATAAAAATGCACAATTGGCGAACAACATACATTGAGTTTCTGAGGTGGCACTGTACAATTATGTTACCAAATGTTCTGATCTATAACTGAGTCTCTAAGAATGCCAAAAGCGCCAAACCAGAAGCCCAAACATCTTCATCCAATACATGCTCCGCTGGCGAGTGACTTGCACCCCCACGACAGCGGACAAACAACATGCCGACCTAATATAAACTTTTTTTTATCAGATATTATACATAAGGGAAAAATTACATTTATTTAAAATTGCATACAGAAAAAAGAAATGAACAAACCTTAGTTAAATGGGATATAGCCATAGCGTCATGTCCTGCTCCACTCATCAAGACTGGCAATTCACTCTGAATTTCACCTCTCATTCTCTTCACAGCAGTGAATGCGGCAGACTTGAGCTGTGAACTCAGCTCAGAATCACAAATCACTGCATTTGCATCATGCTGAAACAACACAGCAAAGTAAGTTATAGGTTGCACGGAATAACAAAGCCAATTCACTTTGACATGGATGGTGTCTGACACCTTTCGGTCAATTGTGCAAGAAACTGAACGCTTATCGCATATTTCATACATCCGACTGGATAATTCGTAAATAACAGCCTCGCGCCCAATGTCATCAATAGTACGTAAATCCACAGTGAATGTAACCTAAAACCAAATTCACCATGCACGTTAAAATTCAATTCAATGATAATGTATCTTCATTTGGGCTGATTATCAGCATCAATAGTCTCCAGAGCTCAAGTTCTTGCCTGGCCTGGAATGACATTACTTGCACTGGGCCAGGTTGATATCTCTCCAACAGTGCAAACAAGAGAATTTGAAAGTGATTCTAATGTGGAATAGTTGCAGTTACCGTCATAAGACAGGAAATTTCCAGGATGTTTACAGAGACTTTCTAAGAATACAATCATTTCGGCGGCAGCAGCCATAGGGTCCTGACGCATAGACATCGGAACAGTTCCAGCATGCCCTTGAGAACCTCTGACAGTAACCTGCAATTTTCATGTAAGCGGTTCCATCAAAATCCTATTTACCAAGATGGCTTCGTGAAACACAAAAATCAAGTGACACATACTCGAATTCATCGTCATCTTTAATCTAAACATGCAATTTCTGATGGGAATTATAGAGCATGTCATACATGAACAAATTAGAAAACTTAATGAGGAACAACCTAAGAATTAAGTCCACCTTCTGAAAATGATGACTATCATAATGTTAAATGTGACGGTTGGATGAAAAAAAGGAGTTTCAAGCACAAAGTGTAACATTTGTACAATGAGAAGCAAGATATAATTCTTAGATGTCGGACACAGCAGTGAATGATAAGATCACAAATGAAAAAACTTAAGTGAAGAATATTCTATAGTTACTGTAATAAACCATGTTATCTCAAGATTTCTTGATTCCATGTTATCCTTCCCTTTTAGATTTAATTAACGCCCCCGATCTACTCAGAAATGTAATAAAGAATGCTAAGAGCATGTTTGCCACACTAGTTCAAACTCATCGGTTCAATCATCCATGGTGCAAAGCAAAAAAACAGATATAGAGTAAAGCAAAAAGACAGCTATAGTATAAAACTCTCACGTGCTACATTACATATTATTCTCAAGTTATATAAACTCCAAGACAAAAACAGAAAAAGGTACGGTTGCATAACAGCTCTTGAACTAAGACTTTTCTTACTGTAGAGGACTAAATAAAATTAGTCCATCCGTGTACCCAAAAATTCATATACCTTTAGTCTTGTCTGACCAGCAATGCCATTAACCACTCCTAGAGGAAACCCTGCCCATTCTAGGACCGGTCCTTGTTCAATGTGAACCTGCAACGTTGAGTCGTCGACCATGTGGCATGTTTTGTGGTCAGATCTCAGGACATTTGCTAAATTAATAAATGAGGGGAATAACTTTTTCACATAGGAAAATTGGCTTGTATGCTTGTCCTTAAGAAGATTGGTCAGCGAAATCATACCTCAACATAACCCCATACTGACTCTGGGTTATACTTAAGCTTCATTAATTCTTCCTCGGTAATATCTATAGAGTTCTCCTTAAGAACATCTTGAAGCGTTTTACCCCTGAGTAAGGCATCAAATAGTTAGCATATTGATGATACAAACAGTTTATATAGTTGCAGCAAAACATCTTGGGAATTGTTTCAAGGAAACCTTTTATCAGAAATCTGCAATGCAGAAGGTGGCAATATTCCAGCCACAGCAGCACTGCCAAGAAATGTAGATTGAAATCTCACTCCCTCCTCATCACTAAATGCAATCACCTGCAAGGTTTAACGATAGAAAACAAAAGAGTAATTTTTAAGATATAGTTGCTGCAAGAGATAAGGAGAATATTTCAAGAATCTCTATCTACACAAGTTAAAAGACATTTCTAATTCTGTTGCATACTTCATAGATCTTAGTGATGGTGACACATACCATTAGTGGACAACATGATTTCGCATACTTTGAAGTCAGGAAAAAAAAGGAAGGAAAGATAATATACAAATGGAAAACAATAAGTTTCCATAATTTCATTTTAGTTTTCGCAATTAGCGGCAATTTACACTTTCTCTTAAACTTTAACATGATCCATCTTGCAAACTATAAGAGTGCACAATGTACAACCACACTGGTTTCTGAGCACAAACGGAGTTATTAGTTTTATAGGAATTCATCAAAGCTGCAAAGTGACCATGATTATATTTACTACCATTGAGCATCTATCAAGTCAAGCAGTCATAGTATGTTTTTGCTTTTGATTATGAAGTGGAGCACTTTACATGTATCCTCATGCAGTCACATACAAGGAAATGGCTTCCGCATTTTTAGAATGACCTCTTTTAACTATTTTATGAATCTGAATCTTCCACTCACCTCGACTGGCCGCTTTAGTGTTCCCAGCTTCCTGTTGACGTGCAAAACTTTCAGTGCAGCTAATGCAGAGATAATTCCTAGTGACCCATCAAAAATCCCCGCGTCAACAACAGTATCCTGTTGGCAAAATGCAAAGATAAATATCACCTCCGAGATAATATAGGTACTATGTACTCCTTTAAAATCTAGTATTTATTTCATTCGCTACGTGTGCTTGAAAATAAATCTGTTAATAAAATTCAAATTGAAGGAGAAGATATATCAGAGGAAATTAAAGGGTCACCAAATGAGAGCCAATTATCAAAGCCTCGGCACTCGCATTCCTTCCCTCAACCCGACCATGTACATTTCCCAAAGAATCAACCCAGCTGGAAAGTATCATGGAAACTGAGTAAAAAATTTTCTAAAAACACAGTTAAGAGAATTAAAAGACAGAAAGCTTACGTTCTCAAACCCGCGTCCTCCATCCATCCGAGAATAAGATTTCCTGCTTTAAATGAAGCTGGGCTTAAGAATGTCCTCTCGAGATAGCCGTCTGCATCACTTACCTGCTAGTTATGGTAACTCCATTAGTATTCACATTTCTGTTACAATTTCACCATCATAACATGATATTGAATGCCTCAATTAAGCGCTGCAGGCCAGAGAGAGAGAGAGAGAGAGAGAGAGAGAGAGAGAGAGAGAGAGAGAGGGAGAGGGAGAACTAATTCACTGCCGATTTGCATCCATAAACCATCAAAATTATCAACACATACAAATTGGGCAAACCAATTCCAATAACTCAAGTAAAAAAAAAAAGTAAGAAGAAAATAAAAGTTTGACACTAAAAACAAATCAGAAATTACTCTGGCCTCAGTTTTAGTCCTTTTCAGGTAAAGGGTTAATAACAATATACCTGTCCAAGCTGTTGAAGCCTTGCCACTGCCTCATCCCTTAGGATCTCCGGATACAAATCCTTCGATAGACCACTTTCTGAATCTTCAACCCTTTTCCCTGCACACCATACACACATACATACACATATATATGTATATGTATATAATCTACACATAAACATATCTAGAACATTCCAAAATCTCAATGAACACCCTTCTTGAAAATTAAAAAAAAATACAAAAACAATTAACCATGAATTTATTCATTTAAGTAATTACCAGATAATACCAAATCAACAGAGGTGGATATGCATATAGAGGAGAGAAGAGAGAACAAAACAAGAACACGAAGAGGCAATAATATTGTTGCCATTGACAGAGACGAGAAAGACAAGGGGCAGAAACTTGCAAAGCCGTTTGAGAGGAGAATGAGATCAGAGACAGAGCAGGTACCGCAAACCTTGTCTTCTCATTCGCCGCTGCTAAGCTAACGCAAGAAGTGCCAAACTCTCTTACGATTTGTTTGTGTTTGCGTTTGCGTTTGTGTTTTGTTTTGTTTTGTTTTGCTTTGATTTTTGATTTGTGAATGAATGAAATGACAATGTTAGTATGTGGTGGCGACTGATGATGAGGTGATTTGTTGGGCTCCACCCCTAAGTGAAGGTGTATTGTGATGTGGCAGCACCTTAGGATGCCATGCAATCACGCACTCCAATGCTTTTCCTAATTTTCTTTTTCTTTTAAAAAAAATTGAATGCTAAATATTATATTTTAATTGTGATTGTGATTGTGATTGCTGTGGTTAATGGTTTGTCTACTTCATATCTAATCGTAAGTGTTGGTCGCAAGTTTTTAATTCCTTTTTGTCCATTCACTCTTTCACTTGTTATTATGTTATCGTCATTTTTAATTTATTTTAAAGCTAAAAAAATTCATTTCGACAAATTTAAGGGTCTGTTTGTTACATGCGATTAGGACTAAGATTAAGATTATTTATCCTAGTCCATGTTTGATGACAACTTTAGATTGGATAACTTATCCAATAACCTTAAAATAGTCTTAACAATGTGGGATTAATAATCCCACCGAATCAATGGGATTAGGAATCCTATTGATTCGGATTGTAATATTTCTACAATCTCACAATCACCTCACCCAAGCACATGTGTGAGATAGTTGTCAGCCACCATTAGAGCTCTTCGTCCGCCGCTAACCGCTAGTGGAAGCCCCCCACCATCGTTGGAGTTCACCAAAGCAGCCTACCCAACTAGTTTGCGACCCCCCTCAAACTAGATCTTGTCAAGCACGAGCTGAGAAGTGACAGAGAAAACAAAAGAGAACTGGTCTTCGGTAATTGTGGGAATGATTTCTTCGGATTCTCTGATGATGTCTTTAGCTATGGAAGTGGTGGTGTAAGATTAATAGTTATGATTAATAGACAAAACGTTTCAAAGTGAAATTTGTTGTTGTTGTTTTTTTGGTCAAGTATATCATTTACATGGGAAAACAAGGATGGACATTGACAGCCCATTTGGTGTCTAATTTCAAAACTATTTAAATTAGTTTAAATTATGGAGTTGGTTTTAAATCAATCAAAACACTTAAGCTTCAAATTTTGTCCTCTTTAAATACACACAGGTTGGACCGTTTTTTGCAATAAAAATCATTCTCATTTTTGTTTTCTTTTATAAATTATAGCTTTTCAAATACTAGTTTTAGTTTTAGACTTAGATGTGATATTTTATTCTCGTTTTAAACCTTTATATTTCAACACCAGTTTAAAACCACCAGTTAAATTATACAGTATAAAAGCCACAATTCAAACCATAAAGTAATAAACCATACAATTCTAAATCCGTGCACCAAATGAACTTGAATCGCTCCTTGCAATTGCGCCCCTAAAAAAATTTCTTCCACTAATTTTTTTACTCATTATCCCCTTGAATTTTTCTAAATTGGAATATAAATTAGCGTAATCTTTTTTTTTTTTTTTTTTAAGTTTCAGTTAAACCTATAATTTTATTTTAGGTATACTAATATTTAAATCTCAAAACCCAACCAACTATACTACTATGCAACCTTATATTTTTGGGACTTCTAAGTTTTTTCAAAAAGTAAATTAAAGTTTATTACAAGGTTAATTTATTAAGACGAAGCGAGATTAAAAAAAAAGGTGAAGAAATATAACAGCTGTGTTATTTTACTACAATTTTTTTACAAAAAATTATGGCGCAGCCACTTATTGGAATTTGCATCAGAAATGATTGAATAACAAGATATATAGCATAACATGATCATGTTGCACAATCTCTTAGCCAAGAAAAAAATAGTAACAAAATATGCTAGTTCTATTATCTAATGTTGAGAATCTTTGTTCAAATTTCAACATATTTAGGAATACAATGGCATACCAATCCTTTTTGTTTTTCCTAATATAGGAACACCAATCCTACGGATAACAAAGCATGAGAAGGGTTACCCAATATTTTTTTTTCTTTGTTAATGACTAGATCAAATAATTTAAGATGTTTCTGGTCATTGATGGAGACTGGACAATGTTGTCGTCAGTTGTCACCAAAAATAAAAATATTAATATTGATGAAAATATCGATACAAATTTAATTTTATAAAAATATCGACAAAAATATTAATATAAGTAGAAATAAACGCAAAATACAAAAAGTTATTTTAAGCCATTTTATTTTTAAATGAGACTTTAAAAAACTCTAAAATTGTTAATAATACATAGTTTAAATTAACTTGTTAACTAAATTACTAAGCATGCAATGAATATGAATAGTAAAAAATGATCATAATATGTTAAATGATAAACATATGGTCTCAAATTGAGTAAATTAATTAAAATTCAGTTAATACAAGTACTTTATATCTAAAGTTTCATACAAGATAAGAAAATATCAATACCAAAAAGAGTTTTCAAGAGGTTCAAAGGCATTCGAAATACCTTCTTGATTCAAACAATATTGATACTAAGACATAGAGTTTAAATTGTTTCTTATATTATTTAAAATATGCTATGCATATGTCTCTTGATCTCTCTATCTCTCCATGTATAGCAAATTGTGAGTTAACCCAAATTGCGTGAACTTGAAAACTATGGAGATGCATAGTTGAAGATATCATACCTACCGTGTTCACTATAAGGCTAACCTCTTATTGTAATTACTAATGACCCTAAGATTAGAGTTACCGAATCACATGTCCCAATACACATAACAAATTAAAAATAGGATTTATAACATTGACAAGTAAATTTATAAAATACTATATTAAAAAGTGAATAAAAATAACTTGAATTTTATATTTTAAAGTAATTTAAAAAATTACATATAAAGTATGGATATTTTGTCGATTCTTGCCGATATTTTTGCAGAAATTCTCGTAAAATTTTTAGATATTTTGTTATTTTATACCAGTTGTTTTTACGGAAATCAATATTTCTATCAAAATATCCATATTCACGGAAATTTTTATAGAAATTTCTAGATATTTTATGAAAAAGATCCGACTTCTTTGTTTTCATATAAGTACTTCGATAATTCAAAAATATCTTTGAAAATATTGACGGAAATATCCATTTTTTAATCATTAATTGTCACTAACATCAACTTTTGTGTTTTGTGTTTTATTGGTTACTTATTAGCTGTAGTCCGTTGCCATTTTGGACTAATAATTGGGTTATTAGGCAACTAAGCTCCCAGGTTGGCGCAAGTGAGTCCCACAATTTGCCACCCCATTTGCCATTTACTCATTAGGAATCTTCCTGGATAACAAGTTTATCAAATGAAAAAAGGAAAAGAAAAGGGAAGAAAAGTCTCTATGGTTGTGCGTGAACGACAGAGAAAGGAAAAAACATAAGAATGCAGATAATTGGATTTGAAATATGAATAGTGCCGTTTGGTTTGTCCAACTTTCAAGGAAAAGAAAGTTGCGCCTTTTTTTTTTTTCCTCGCTCTACGCCTACAATAATCAAGGATTAATAGATTTTGGATGAGAAAACTTAGACTAGCATGCAGAAAATAATTTTTTTTTTGGAAACCTATGTGCTTGGAAAATTCAAAACGCTATAAATGAAAAGTATAGCTTAGTGGTAATACCATACTTGATTTCATCACAAAATCTAGAGTTTAAATCCTTCTATTATGTAAAAATATAAAATCTTACAAACGTATACTCTTGAAAAATTACAAACCAATTAGAGCCTAAAATGATATAAAATTAATTAGAAACATGTTTTACTATTTTCTTATGAAAAATAATTTGAAATTAATAAAAATTAAAATTAATAAAAATCTGGCCTGTTATATTTATGTCTGTTAACATAATTTTTTTTTTTGTCTTGAGGCTGTCAATAATTCTCTAATTTTAAAGAAGTGCGATTTGATTAACTTTAAGATTGTTGTTCCTTAATAAACAAATTATCATGTAACACTAGGTAGGGAGGAGTAATGACATTTTCAACTCAAATTAAAACTTTTAGTTGCTACGGTATAAAATTCTTATACCTTACAATGTCAAATGAAAATATATTATAGTATAAAACCACATTACATTGTTTTTAATTAATTTGTTTGATCCTAACTAATGCTCCAAAACATTATATTAATCTTAAAAAAAAAAAAAAGGTAGTAAATAAGAATCTTTCCTCCTTTTATTTATGAAAAGTTTGTTTTCTTTCACGTGAGTGGATGATCCACTTGCGTAGGAGGTGTGGCCCCCGAGGAATTTAAATGTGATCATGTGATTGAACAAACGTCCCATTCGTATATTCTATGTAAGCTCACTTCTAGGTTGTAACTTTTCTCCATCAATTATTTACCCCTCCAACTAGCAAAAATAATCTGCTAAAAAAAATATCACAAGTTTTGTCACCCTTCTCTTTTGTTGTGTAACTTAACTTCAATCATGAAAGATCTATTTTAACAATTTTAATAAAAGTCCAATTAACTAAAATTAGTATGCATAAAATAAATAAAAAACACATGTTATATAACCTACGACCACAAAACCATGTCTGTAGGATAAACAATCTACTAAGAAATTAATGTACAAGCACCAATTGGACTTAATCAATAAAATACTCCCTCATAATGATTGAAGCCTACGTTGTTGCACTCCTTAAATGCCTTTTTAGCAAGCACCACTTGTCTTGATGGTAAGCCTCGAGGGAAGCACTAAATTAACCTTACTTAAAGTGTAGTAGTAGTCAAGTGTAAAGTTAAGTAAGGATCATTCCCGTAGAGGATTGAGTCTAATTAACTAGTTATTGACTCTATTGAAACCTAAGACACACTAAGACTAACATAAATTGGGGGAATTTTAGAATATAAATTAATAAAATTAGATAAAACACAAGAAAATAGATAAATATGAAACAATAATAATAAAACCGATTAAAAGATCGTTGTCCACCACTAAACAATAACCATACAATTAGCTACAAAATCATTCCCAATATTCCATTGAATCTATCAACTGTAGATAACAACATGTTCTGCTATTTCAATCTCTCCTTACTTAGTCGTTCAATAAAACAAGCTCTTTATTTAATCTTTTTCCCTCAAATAACCTAGAATAAGCTCTCTAGATTCAATCCAATGGAAGTATTAAGATAAGATAGATAGGTTGATGTAGATAACGAACACACAAGCTTGGATTGTTCAACCCAGATTACGTTCCTCACTGCAATTAACAAAAGCCTCTTATAATCATATCTTGCAATTTGCTACAAATGATTAGAAAAACAAGATAATTACAAATTGAGCATTCCAATCTAGCAATAAATTAAATTCAAGTCTTACTTAGATGCACACGCAAACAAAACAAGAAAAATAATCATAAACAATAATTATAGAAGAACATAAACAATCTTAATTGAAAAATCAAAAAATAATCCTATAGATTAATCATAAAATTATGTCTAGGGTTTTGAAATTCCCTTCAACCAAAAACAAAACTAAGCCAACATAATAAAGGAAGAAAGGAAGAATAAGGGAAAGAATAAGGAAAAGAACGGTTTTGGTGTTGGAAATCTTTCTACGTAGACGGTTCTCTATGAGCCTCCACCGGAGCTCTCCTCCTTTTTCTTTTTCTTCTTTTTCTCCTCCTTTGGCTGAAAAAACTGATAAAATTATAGAAAAACTGATATGAATTTGTGTTTTTAGGGTGGTATTTATAGTTTTGGTATTTTAGCAATTGTGATGTTAAATTATTCCTATGTTTTTAGTCCTTTTTTGATGAGTTTTTGTGGTTCTACTGTGGTTGATATTGTATCAACTTTTTAATATCAGGTTGCCTTTGTTTTGATTGACATATTAAGTGTTAATATTACATCTACTTGTGGGGGGAGGGGGGGACTCTCCCTCACTTTTTTTATGAGTTTCTAGTTGTATTAGTATTTCTAAAATGAGTGTTTGGTTGAGTATATTGGCTAGAAATACAATACTAACAATGAAATACCATATTTCCGAACAATCTTATGAAATTTTTAAATTTATATTTTTAGGATAATACAGTATTACTGAAGCTCATGTTATCTAGTTGATACTAAAATACCATATTTCAGTGGTTGAATAGGAATTTTTGGTAGCGTATTGTTTGGTTAATAAAGTAAGTATTACAGTGATGCATGTTATATAGAAATACAATATTATCACTAAGATACGATTTTTCTATGGTTCTTTTGGATTTTTGCGGCATGTTTCTTGGTTAATATAGTGTTACAGCAGTGCATGTTTTATAACATGTATTTGTTAATATCATTTTTTTATTTCCTTGTTCTTACATTCATTTGTTAATATGAGTTCGTTTTGAGATTTTAACATTGTTTTATTATGTGTTTTTTTATGTGTTGGGTAAGAAGACTTATTTCTTTAAGACTTTAGGGGAAATTTGGTTAAAGATTTACATTTAGACATGTGACACCCATTATTTTCTTAACAGGTAATATGGTAATTAAATTAATTATTAGTGTGCTAACTAAAATTTGTTTAATCTAAAATCTATTTCATCCTATTTATTTCTACGTATTTCAAAATTTTCTTAAATTTTTCTATATCTATTTCGTATATTTTCTGAAACGCTCTTGGAACATCAAATTAATTACTAAAATGCCATTTGGCATTATATGAACTAAAGTCTCCGAAGGAGACATAATGCACTTAATGCTTCACCTACTTGTCTCCCACTTCTCATTATTTTTCTTCTTCAATCGGGCCCTCCAACAAAAAAAAAACCATGCATTCATTTTCTTTTCTCCGTGCAACACTTATCTTTCCCTTCCTCCTTGAAAGGTCTTCCTCTCATTCTCTTCTTCTTCTTCTTCTTTCTTCTGCTCTCTACGCCCGAGAAACCCAACGCCATGTCGTTCAAAAGTTTCCAGTGCTAAAGTTAAACTTAAGCTTTAATCTCTTGAATTGATGACTTAAAGTTTTCAATGAGATTTTAAGGTAATATTTTAGAAAATTAATCTAGTCTTATCTACCATATTTACTTTGAAATTGCTCATTTATTTTGCTACACAATTTAGATTTCATGGTTTTGAATGAGAAAGTTTGACATAAGCATGTTTTCACCCTTATTTATAAGAAAGGCTAGAGATATGGTTTGATGATGATTTTGGTATAAAACTCATGAAAATATGTTTATTGTGATTATATAATGCAAGGTGCATATCTTGGAATGGTTTTGAGATTTTGAACAAGAATAATATGTTTTGGGTTAAAGAAAAATTTGACATTCCATAAACTTTGTAATACCTCTATGGGCAGTGGCTATTTCTTAAAAATTTGGAATTAAATTAAAATGAATTTTATAAATTGGATTGCATATTTAAAAAGTAGATATCCTAAGCTTTCTAACGAGCTATCATAAGCTTAAATCGGAGTTGTATTTTATTTTCTATAAATTTTTTAATTTTTGGATTGGAAACTAGTAAACCTGCTAGTGGCAATATACTGCCCGTTTACATTAAGTAAACCACCTGTTAACCCATGTGATGATTGTAGATAGTGAACCTATCCGTTTTGCAAAAGTATACTGTCAGTTTGCCATGATATACCAGCTGCTAACCTGAATCAAGAACCCATCTTTGCTCACCACCTAATTCCTTAATGTCTTGCAGCCTTTCCAATATTATCCTAAGTGATTGATGAATCTTATTAGGGACTAAAACATATAGATTACTTGTTTAATTTTATATTATGTTAAGAGAAAAATTGTTTACTGTGATATTCAAAAGAGATTTGCATAAAAGCTTTAATGGCACACTAGTAAGATGGATTTACACATGATTTATTTATAAATGTGGTAGTATGTTGTGCTTTAGTTTTAATTGTCCTTATGCATGCCTTAGGATCAAGGGAGTGTGGAGCTAACGTTAATTGATTCTGGGATTAAAATATTGTTGATAAGCTTGGAAGGTAGAAATTCTATTACTCATCTTTTGTGAGGTTTTTGTGGAATTGAAATTGATTGTTTTACCACAAGATATTTATATCTATATTGAACTGTTGTTGTATGAGTATCACATATGAAACTATGGCATGGACTCGTAATTGACACATGTTATAAATTGAGAAGCATGGTTAAGAAAACTGAATCTATAAATAATGATTGAATATAGAGGAATGGTGAGGTGTGAAGAGGGCGATAGTTACGTCCTTGGGCACGAATATCCTAAAAGGTAAAATAGGGAGAGGTGATGACGCTCCCTTAGGTCGAAAGTCCCAGAACGCACTGTACAGGAATCGACTTGGTGAGGACTCGGGGCTTGATGTCCCCTCACCGAAACACCCTTGGAATGATTGAAGAGTGGTCAAGCACTCCCATTGGGTTACGATGAGTTGAGTAATACTCTATTAAACGTGGACACCTAGGAATGACAATAAACTGTAATATTTATATATATGTATATGTATGAAACTCAGTAATGATTAACTATGGTATCTACGGAATATGATTATAATAAATCTCATAATCTGGATAATGATGAGTATTAACTAACCATGCAGGTTTTAATGTGAAAATGATAAAAACCTAAAGGTGAGTAATGGTTTTCTCTACTGAGCATATTGTCTCTCATTCCCTTATATTTTCATCTTTTCAGGACTCACTAAGTGTGAGGTGGCTATGAGAAAAATAGTTGAGAAAGCTATGTGGCTATGTTATGTTGGAACTGTTTCAATTGCTAAGAATGTTCTTCATGATAATGTAAGCATCAATTGTTACTTTCTATGACTATATTAAAATGCGTTGAGGGTTAAAATAATGATGACGACAGTTTTATATTATTAAATTTAAGGTGCTACAGTAAACTATGGTTTAATTGTCTTTTATATTTTTATTTTTGATTTGAGAGTTTTCATTTAAGTCCCGGGGCAACTTTATTTTTTTTTGAAGTTTTACTTTTATTTCTAATTTTTATTTTAATTCATTAAAAACTGTTAACCCCCATATAGGGGTGTTACAAGACATGTTTGGCTTTGTTCCTCATTCTAATTTGTTAGAGAATTATTGGAATTGAGTTTAGGACTTCAACTGTTAAAAAAATTATTGATGTGTCTACTAAGAAGCATATTGGATGGTTTTTTTGTTTGATTAAGTATGACAAAGGTGTTGAGACATTTTTGTTGATTGTGGATTTTTATGATGGTGCTATTGGTACTTCTAGCCGTTGGGCAAGTGTTTGTAAGGAAGCTTCTTATTCGTTTGCCGCCTCTTCTTCTTCTATAGGATCATCTGGGTTTGATATTGAGGATTGTTTGTTGCTTAAATATCCTGCTTTGGACAAGATTCTAGATTCTTTTGACATTGAAGAAGGAAATGAGTTTGATTCCAAGTTAGTTTTGAATATTGTATATACTGTACATAAGAAAATGAATGAAACAACAGTTTCAAAACTCTTTTGTGCTAAAATGAATATTTTAAGTAAACCGTAACATTTATAATATAAATAAAAGGTTAATACTCTTCATCCTAACTAAATATGCTTTTCACGAGCTTATTAGTTAGCTTGAGGCGTATTACATGAACAACGAATTTGTCACCACCCTTCGTTGCCACTGCGAGCACTCTGAGCCCAAGGTATGTTCTTTATTTTTTCCTCTTTTATATAACAATGTCAGCTCAAACAATTTTTATTGTTAATTGTTTGAATATTTTTCATGCTTATTTTACTAGTAATTTGAGATGAACTTGATGATGATTATTTGCAAGACTTTAGACAATGGTTTTAGACGAAATTGCTGTAATTTACTAGGTTTTTATATTTAGAATTTGTGAATCGAAACATTGTAATTAGAACTTGGTAAATTGTTTATCCGTTTATTTAACGTCAGTTTTAATTAGTGTGTTAGATTTAGTTTTATAAGTTTTAGTTTGAATGTTATTAGCTAGTTTGAATATGTTACTTTAAGTTTTATATGTAATTTTTAGTATTGTTATATTTTAATTTTATATATATGTTAGGAATTTGAGTTTGTAATTTGAAAAATTTTAGACGACGTTTTTCCTATAAATTTGTTATGATTAGTAAAAAGGTTTTCATATTTAGTATTAAGTAATTAGGTTTTTATTTTGTAATTAGTAATTGTTTTTTATGCTCATTTAGCGTTTGTTTTAAATAGTGTATTAGTTTTAGTTTATAAGTTTTAGTTTTAATGTTATTAGTTTGAATATGTTAGTATAAGTTTTACATGTTTGTTTTAGTTTTAATTATATGTTACTTTTCGTGTTAATATTAGTTTTAATTATATATTGGTTTTTATAATATGTTTGTTTATTTTTAATTATTTGTTTTAATTATAAGTGTTATTGCTGAAGAATATTTTAAAAAGATGGACAACGAATTTGTTGATATGGAGTGGAAATGATCGGGCAAGACGATGATTATGAGCTCCAAAAAAAGAAGCCATTTAATATCCAGATGCGAATGGAAAAAGAAGAGCAACTTTGATGATGAGAAAGTGTCAAGTTTGAGATAAGAAGGTATGAAAATACAAGTCCAATTCAATGAAAAAGATTAAGCTCTTGGAAAAGAAGGGGATGAGCTCTAAAATTATATTGGAGTTTTAGTTTGAGAGCACATCCCCATAACAACAAAGGATTGGAGAGAAAAGAACAATAAGGATAATATGGAACATGTTTG
The DNA here is from genome assembly GCA_025403435.1 of Artocarpus heterophyllus. Taxonomy (NCBI): domain Eukaryota; kingdom Viridiplantae; phylum Streptophyta; class Magnoliopsida; order Rosales; family Moraceae; genus Artocarpus; species Artocarpus heterophyllus. The sequence continues at coordinate 31,402,788 of CM046349.1, forward strand.
GCAAGGTGTTATTGCATCCTTTAATGTTCCTGACATCGTAAATAAGAACTTAATGACAAGCGCCTCTAAGATGGCCAAAGACTTTAGGTAAAACCTAAAAAAGGCTTTTATTGAAGGCCACGAAGACGACCCCAATGTTGTTAAGCTCCCTGCAAAAGTAGCTAAAAATTTATCCTTCTATCAATTTAGACCAATGGAGGGACTTTGTGAGATACAAACTTAGTGAGGAGCAAATTGGGGTGTGAAACAAGCAAAAGAGAGAAGAGCTGAATACGATCTCAAGCACTCAACGGGCCATTCGTAATATCTGAAAGCGAAGTGTAAATAGGTAATAAAATTTGTTTACTTCATTTATATAAACTTTATAATAATCTTGTTTACATAAGTTAAACAACCTTACATTTTAATGCAGATGTGAATATGTAACACTACTATGCCTCTTTCTCATCACATTATTTGGACGTTCATTCGATAAAAAAGGGATGAAACTTTTAAAAATCTAAAATGCATAGAGATTGGCCAAAAAATTATAAGTTACTTAATATTTTTAACATTTAGTATTTCAAATTTTATATCAACTATGGTTGATTTTAACTTGTATTAATTTCATGATTAATAGGATCAGTATGAGGAGCATGCCTCCCAAGGAACGTTCCAATTGTAAGGGACGGGTGATGACCACCACATTAGGCAATCCTAAACATTCAAGACAGGTACGTGGTTAATCTCAATTTGTGAAGTAGTCATAGTATTTTCATTCCACCCAAAGCTCAAAGTCCAACACAAAGGTGATCGAACTGCATAACAAGATAGAAATGATAGAGGCTAAGTTTGTCTCCTAGGAGATGATTATAAGAAGTACTCAAGGGCATTCTTCCTCCCACACAGAAGAAAATGCAGCACTTATGGTAGCACAACGCACAAGTGCAAAAGAAAGTTTCACAACTCATACCGCGCCAACATCTCCTATAGAGCCGCCATCATTAAGTCTCGGTAAGGGTGAAATTTGCCTTTTTCTATTGCCATCAACATCCAGGGAAGGTGGTGTCCCTAATTTTGATGTCGTTGCGAGGGGAAGGGTGTGGATGGATACTTTTCCTGCATAAATGATCCATTATAGGCAAGTTGGTAAAGGTAACATGCGCGTTATAATCATAGTTTATTATATGAGGTATACGCCTTTACCTTTCCCGACTAAGAAAAATAGGGTCATGAGTGATGCTCTTACACTATTTGTTGCTTGGCCCAAATTGTGAATTCAAATGAGGTCATTTTGTCAAATAGGCAACATTCTAACTGACTGACCCCATCGTCAGAGGAAAGAGTTCATGGGTCCTATCGACGAGCTAGTTAAGGGAAAGAAACCGAGGGAAAAAGAAGCAACAAATGGAAGACATAATGGAGGTGACACAACCAATGGATGCTTTAGAATGATTACCTCCAAATATTGCTTGCTTGTACAGTTATTCAACGAATTTCATGGATGCCTCTAGTACAATTACAATTATATTGCCTTTTGACATCACCCAAAGTGAAGATGAACCCCCTATAAATCACTACCAAGGACATTGACTAGTTCGCTAACTTCACTCAAATTAGTGTGTCATGTATCATTACATACATGAGGTATCTAACTATATCTACACTTTCTTTTTTTTTAATGTGTTACTTGTTGTCGTCTAAGCATATTCATTTTTTTGTATGTAGTTTCTTATGGCAATAGTGTCAAAGGTTCAATGTGCTCAACTTGTATGGCTTCTTCAACCCGTATATCACCTCTTATGTGCCTGGCGCTATTGAGCTATCAATGCAGGAACAAGTAGATTTGCTTCGTGACTTTGGACGAAGTAGAAGTCAAGAAGTATTACTTCATGCCATATAATAGTGAAGGTCATTGAATATTGGCCCTCCTTCATCCCCGAAAAGATCAGGTTTTATAATTCGATCCACTTGGCCAACAAGTATGCCCCCACTTCAACCAAATGGTTCAATTGTAAGTAATATATTATTCTCAAGATTACTTATTATTGAAAGCTAATTTATTTTATCTATCTTTTGATTGATTGCATTTTTAACGAATTATATTTAGGGCCATCAATGAGTGGAATTCAATAACAAACACTAAAGCTGTTTTCAATAAGCCGTATGGAAAGACTAAATTTCTACAACCACAAAAAGGTAAGCATTCAAGTATAAATATAATTATAATTGAAAATGTAATTATTGTTATTTAAACTGCTATATTCTTACCATCATTTTTAGAGTATACTTTTACATCAAGGAGACCAAGAAAGGAGCTATTTTATATTAAGGTACATGACATATATTATCATGAATGGGGGCCACAAGTCTTGACAAGCCAAGAATTTTATAACAATGAGCATTTGAGTGAATGAATGTGGAGGGTTTGTAGAAAAATTAATAAGAAACTAATTAGTGAAATCTTATTTTGTATAAGTTATCTTATATATATGGTGTCATCTTTTGTTATGTTTTCAATTTTTATAAATTATGGTTAAGTTGTGTTTAGTGAATTGTGAGGTCAATGAAAACAATCAGAATTCGAGAAGGCCACTTATGGGCAAAGAAAATGAAGCTTGGTTGTTTTTTGGTAAGGTGCATATTAGACGACGGTTTTAGTCTAAAATCGTCGTTTAACGTTGTCTATTAGGCACCTATAGGGGTCTGGGGATACATGTTGATGCATATTACGACTATATATTAGACAATTTCCGTAACTATCATCTAATCTTTAGACTGGCGGCTTATCTCCTATCTGTACTAGTGCCACTATTTTAAGTTTAAGAATTAGGATACTATACTACTTAAGTCTTATATTTATATTTGGAGGAAAGAAGAAAAAAGATATATATATATATATATATGTATGTGTGTATGTATATATATATATATATATCAAGACCAAAAATAGACAAATAGTAAAAGAAAAGAAACGGCTATGAGATTTGTATGGTTGTTTACTTATGCATAAATTAGAAATGAGCATAAATCAAAATGGACATGATTCGAAGTGGGTAGGACTCGTAGTAAGGAATTGGATCTTAAATTGTTTATTTAGTAACATGATATAGAATAAGAGTTACTATGAATCCCATTCATGCGTTTACTTAAACTAGAATCAGATTGAGTTGTTGTAAAGTTACTTATATACCCTTTTAAATAATTTTTGTATTTTCAATTTAAAAAAAATACACTTATTAGATTCATGTTAGTCATGATTCAAATAATAATAATAATATAAAGTTAGAATATCAATTTAATAAATATACATAATTTTAAAAACAAATTTTCAGAATTTGAATAACATAAATAAAAAATGAAAATAAAATGTCAAAAACTAATATATTACTCATTTTAATATAAATTGCATATTTATTATGTTAAAGTTAATAATAATCAGGCAAATGTTATGACATTAGGGTAAATAAAATAATAAATATAGGTCATAATAATATTTTTGTATTTTTAATTCAATATTTATAAGTAAAATAAAGGTAAGATAGTAATTCAATATTAATATCAAAATGGAGAGTCCCAATTCGGAAGGGGACACGGGCTTGCCAATTCATTCCTAAATCCTAAATTTGTGTAAGGCCACCATTCTTATTCCCATTCCAAGATAAAAAGAGGGAAAAACGAACAAGAAAGTAGACATGTGATTGACTCTCATTCTCTACTTGGTAAACATGCTATTCGTATTTATTACACTATTTATTATAAAATTTTAAATTTAATCAAGCTCCCGAACTAAGTTTCTGGCTTTGTTATTACTTACGAGAGATAGAACGATGCAATCATCATTTCTTCTTTTTTTTTTTTAAATTTTTTGTTAATTTTATTTCTTTAATATTCTAGGTTCTTTAGCTTTTTCTGAGTAAATTTCCGTTAAAGATGAGGTTTTTAATTAATCGTGTTCGAAATAGAAAATTTTGATTTATAAGGTGTTTGGAAGGATGGTGGGAATTACTTTTATTGTAGCATACGAAAGTTTTATACTGTAACATATTTTTTTATTATTATTGTAGCATATGAGAGCTTTATACTATTTATAACTTAGATTGTGATAGAAACTGAGTGGTTCCACCACTGTCAGACACCCCTTTAAATTCAAAGCAAGTTTAATTTTAAAAAATATAACTTTGAGTCAAAGACAAACAAGAATAACAAAAATCACCCTTGCTACATGTCCAAACCTTAACAGCTGTTTTCAATTTGGACCTGTAGTGTAACAGATTTTAGAGATTGACGGGTTAACTGCAAAAAATTTAAACTAAAGAACCCATTTGTGTAAAGTTCAAGCGGTTTGGTACAAAAAAGCTAAAATTTTTGTACGGTAGCAAGGACTATAAGAGCGCCAGAAAGCCTGTATCCAAAACCACCGCTAAAAATTGTCGGCGTTTTCATTCTAGTGCGAAGGACCATACTGAGAAGTGAGGTTATTCTTCTAGTAGACCTTGTTATTCCAAGAATTCTTGGTTCATAGAATTCTTGATTCATGAGTTGTAGGGAAGGACTTGTGTCACCACAAATAGAGACTAAAGCAGGTGCTGAATCCAAAGCTCACTAACAATGGAAAGAAATTCCACTGCTCGTGCAATGCAATGGAGCATCGACTTGGAAAAGGGTCTTCGTTCCAAGGTCCCTGGTCGACCGGCGGAATCTATCTTGGAGTTTGGGCCAAGACTGCAGCAATGGAGCCGACAGCCAGAGCCCACTTCGGTTGCACACCACATGTTCGACCTTATTCCCGGAGAGGACCGGCTTTTCGCCAACGCCATTCTCTTGCGCCTGGCGGATGCATTCAGGTTGGGAGATGAGAAAATGCGCGTTTCCGTTGTGAAAGTGTTTCTAATGGAGTACAAGAGTCGTGAGAAACGAAAAGGGTATAAAGGGTTGTTGTCAAAATCAAGGGTGAGCAACTATTTGGAGTTGTTGAGCAGAGTCAAGATTGTGTTTGATGATGGGGATGTTAGTTCCAGAGCTTTGGCTTTGATTCTCTTTGGTTGTTGGGCTGATTTTTCCAAGGACAGTGCGAGTATACGCTATTTAGTGCTTTCTAGAATGGTCTCTCCTCATGTTTTGGAGGTGAGGTTAGTTCTTTGGTCTTCTTTTTATTTAATTTCAAAAATGATGTATTTGTTATTTGAAGTTGAAATGTTGAAAATTATGGCTCTTTTTGATGAGAACTGTCGTTCATGGATATCACTGTTTAAAATTTATGGAACTTGCTCTTTGCTCAATGTCTGTTGAGTTGTTCTATACATCAATTCAATGGTTTGCCCTGCAAAACTAGTGAGAATTTATTTGAGCCCTTTAATTTATCTGCTTTTTTTTTTTTTTTGGCAGGCAAAAGCAGCTTTATTTGCTGCTGGATGCTTCTGCGAGTCATCAGATGACTTTCCGTGTGTTGTCTTAGAGATGCTGATTAATATGATGACTTCATCTGAAACATTGCAGCCTGTACGGTTAGCTGCCGCTCGACTCTATGCGAAAATGGGATACCAATGTTCAACTGCAACTAGAGCTTACAAGGTTCTTCCCCTTTATATATAACACTGAACATCAACTTATAAATCTTGCATGTAAGAGGATTGTTTGATTAGTTGAATAATGCTATTACTTATTTTTGCCTAATGTCTTAATTTGGGGTGGGGCACAGGGGACCGGTGATAGCATTGATTAAGCTTTGAGTTGATATGAAAATTGACATAATTAAATGATATGATATGGGTTTTAATACAATTCTTTGCTTACAATGAGACAAGGGAACCCAAGAGGTGTGGATCAAATACTGAATTGCCTTCTTTTCCCCTTAACTTATTAAATTCTTTTCAAAAACATGTTTATTGGTACAAGTAACGTTTTAGTTTTTATATATGCTTGGATGTATGTTGGTGTGCGTGTATGTTGCTCGTCATTTAAGTTAATACAGATTAAATACATCCCAACGTATATACATACATATAGTGAAATTCTGCATGTATTCCTGTATTGTTGTTAATAACAATCTATTTGTTAAAACGATATGGTAATCCTGTCCGATCTTATACCAAGCACATGATGGGATTCTACACAGTCTAATGTCATCCAGTCATTCTTAATACGTAATAATTATCATGTGCGATCGATACAATCTTTTGCAACCAAACATAGCATTTGTGGGTATGTTTGTATTAATTTTTTGGTCCTTCTTTTCTTTGGGCTTAATTCTTTTTATTTCTTTTCTTGGTTGGTTCATCGATAAATTTAATGACTTATGTATAAGACAACTCATACTGACAACTTGCTTGCAGACAGGTCTAAAGCTAGCCTTAGATTCTCAGAAGAGGACTATCAGGTGGCATTACTCATTTCACTCTCTAAAATTGCTTCCGCATCAACAATGCTTATTTCTGATCAGGTGCCTTGGTGCAGCCATGTAATTAACATTAAAATTTCATGTCAAATAGGAAATAGCTTTTTCGAAGTGTTATTTGCCATTGAAGTGGATGGTCAACGTTCAACTGTTGCAAGTTTTTTTTTTCTTTTCTATTTTTTAATTTGTTTTTAGTAGATTTGTCTTTCCTATAATGAACCACTTTCTTTTCCAATTTAGTTGGCATATCTGTGCTTGGAGTATTTAACATTGATCTTGGAAAGATTACTTAGGAATGAGAAATCATACAGAAGTTTACGTCTTTACTCTTTAGTTACTTCATTTATTGTGTTGAGTAACAATGTTCCCGTATATAAGACAGTTTACATGTTTTTGAGGAGATACTTGATGATTCTTTTCTTGTTGACATGTGGATACAGGTGGAATTTCTTTTATTGTTTCTCAGCCAAGAAAAGACTCTCAGAGTACGGGCAACTGCACTGAGATGTCTTCATTTTATCTTCAGTAAAGGAGTATGTCACTTTTCTGTTAGCCCAAAACTGGTTGAAGCATTATTCAGCACACTAGATGAACCCGAACTTCCAACAAGCATGCAATGTGAAGCTGTAAGGATTTTGCGTAAGGTTGTTTACATGTTTCAGTTCTTATAGATGAACTTGTTAATGCTGTCAAGTTGGAACTCTATTAATTCACCTGGAACAATTGCAGGTGCTTCTGTGTATGCGACTGGACTTAACTGGTGATACTCTTGATTTTGGTAAGCTGTCAACTGTTGCTGAGAATGCATCCCATTCTTCAATCAGGTCAATGAGCATGCTAGCCATTCGTGTTCTAGTTGACGTATCAAATAAGTTTAAAAGCAGTGGAGATATGGGCTTTGCTTCGTTTTGTCACTTTCCAATTCCGTCTCAGGTGGTTTCACAAATTTTCAGTCGGATAATAATTCTGGTGAAGTCACTCTTTGATCCTTGTCAGACTGATTCTGTAGCATTTCAAGAAATTAGCAACTTGCTCAATCTTCTTCTTTCTATGGTTAGAGAGCATTGGAATTTAGCTTCTCTAGTGCTTGATCAGATTTTGGTATTTGTGAGATACCTCTCCAGTGTGAACGACAATGTCTTTTCCACAGCACAAACGGATTCATTAGTTCATGAGAGGACAAATACTAATGGAGGAAAGAGCACAGTCAATAGAGGGAAGCTTGCATGTAAAGTTTATAGTTTCCTGGTGACTTATCTTCAAATTCTTAGTGAAGCTGGTGAACTCACAACGCTTGTGTTTGAGAAAGTGAAGCTTCTTGTTGAATATGTATGTGGATGCAAGTTATATGATAGCTATACACACACAATCTTCTCTCTGTTGTTGAATTCTAAAGTCGCTTGGGGTAATATAAGTAAGGAAAGTTGCAAGCTTGATGGAAACTCAGGTATGTTGTCCCATAATTACTCAATTGAGCATGAGCTGATTACCCTCGAATTTGCAAAGAAGGTTATGGAAGAGAATAAATATTGGCCTGCATACAAAGCTGGGATGTATTCGGTGTGTCAGGGGGCATGGTTCACTTGTACATTTATATTTCAACAGCTAATTACACAGGTTCGTTCTGATTCGTGTTGTTGCTGGATAAAATCATTGTTTCAATTTGCTCATTCTGAGATGCAAATTATGCTCTTTCATTTAACGAAACAAGATTCCAGCATAACAGACAGGTCAGAGACAATTAAACTCCCTCTTACACTTCTCAGTAACGATCAGGATGAAATGGACCATGAAGGCACAAATGCATTGTATGAGCCTGGTTTTAGCAAAGTGCTTCTAAGTGCTTGTAACGGGATTTGCTCCTCAAAAGAAACATTAGAAGATGATGTTGCATCTGGGCAAGCATTTTGTTTCCAAAGATGGTTTTTGTCTTTACGGGCTAAAGCATTAAGAGCGGTGGTGGATGTACTTGAAAGTGTGGCAACTATTCAATTTCTCTGGGGAAGGGGTAGCTGCAATGGTCAGGCTAGCCAAACTTTTGTGGCTGAGTGCATGTTGTCAATAGAAAAAATTGCTGAAATATCAATGCAGTTGAAGAGGCTAGCAAAAGAATTTGACCTTTTTAGTGCATCCTTCATTGACATCGATAGTAAGAGTTCAAAAGTCATTTCAGCCCTTGCACTTAGTTGTTCGCTGCTGGCCTTTATTATTGGTTTCTCTCTATTTATTCCAAACCTGCCTGAAACTTTTTCATGTGGTCTGAAAAACTCAAACGGTCTACGTGCACATCTGATACAAAATTTAGCTGGGAGGTTATTCCACATAGACCACAAAATCAGTTCAGAACTCTGTCGGCTTCTCGATGTCAGTGAAGACGACAGAATAAGTTGTTTTCACGTGCAGCCTGGAACTCCAGCCTTGAACATTGCCTGTGAAGCAAGAGATGTTCTTAGTCTTTGTAGTTATGCTGTTTCTGAGCTCGTTCACTTGAGAAGTGAGGCAGATATAACACACAGTGGGGAGAATACGTCTCGAGTTTTCAAGGAGGGTTTACTACTTTCACTTAAAATTCTTGAGAAATGGACGCAAATCCCTCTCAGGACTCCCAAGTACTTCTTTCAGTTAAGGTAAGCAGCGAATATTCCTCAGAAGAGCAGCATCCTGAATTTATTTGTTTAGTTTCTCCATTTCTTTTACACTATCTTCTATCCTAACAATCTCAAGCATTCTGACGATATACATTTTGGACTGAATTTTGTTATTACTGTTTAGACTTGCACACCTAATGAGTGTCAAGGATGGAATCTATCTTGATCGCTTTAATTTTTATCTGGAATCCATGATCACTCTTAAGTCTACTTGATGAATTATTCTAGAGTCTTCAATTCATGTTATACCCAAGTGCGCTCCTAATAGACCTTCTCTACGATATACTTTTGTTTTTTCCATTTTAATCAATATCCTAATTTTTCTTCATTGATTTTCAAAACTTTCAGGCCTTGCATTGGTTCAGATCTCTTTGCTGCCAGTTTCCCCAGAAACCCAGATGGAATTTGTGTTTTGCGAGGCTATCAGCTTTTTTTAAATCTTTGTCTTCAGCTAAGAAACATTCCGCCAGATCTCCCTGTTCAGCCGTCCAAGTTTTACTGCATGTTGTACTGCAGCACTTCTTTCCAGGAGCCGAGACCGGTTCAAGAAAATAAGGAGCAATCTAAGAGCAGCTATCAAGCTTGGGAAACCGATGATGTGGTAGAAATGAACGAAAAGCTATTACATTATGTGACACACCGCATTATGAACAATACTAAGGGTGGTAAGTCTGGTCGTGGCGGTGATGATAATGGGTTCATGAATACGTTTGTTTGTCTCGAACCAAATGAGAGATGGCAAGGGTTCTCAAGTTGCTTGCTTGATGTTTCTAGATTTCCTGCGGGTTCTTATAGAATCAAATGGTGTAGCTGTTGTATTGATGACAAGGGTAATTATTGGAATCTCCTCCCATTGAATGCTGGACCTGTATTTACTGTAAAATAGGCTGTTATATCTGTCAGAGCATTAAGTTATAATAGTAGTTAATTGGCTTTGTTATGCAGATGTTCTCTCTTTTAACATACTTGATGGGAATTGGGAAATAGGGTCCTGTTTCCTTTTGCAATTATCTTATTTATTTATTTCTTCCATTAAAAAAAAGGCCTTTTGCAATTATCTGGGCATTTCACATTAAAAGCTTGTATGATAGGAGGGAAAAGTGGAGTGACAGACAAGGGTGAGAGGATTAGTGGAAGGATTTTGAGACCTATGTTTGGTAAGAGGGAAAGAAGGGGAGACTGAATTGCTCAAGGGATTGCAAATTCTTTAAAGATTCTGAATGTTTAATCCCTGCCAATATGGAGGTGTTAGAAGTGAGAATTCATACAGAACGGAAAACACAATAAGAGAAATGTGTGATCTCCTTTCCCTTCATTTTCCTTGCCTAGGTTATTTATCTTTCTTTCCTTCTTTCCAAAAGCATTATCCACCAAGGTGAGTAAATCATGAGGAATGGCTTCCAAATACATAATAACTTCAGTCAGAAGAAAGAATTATGAGATCTAACTGAAAAAGTTAATTCAGATGTAGACGTGGGAATTTGGGTATGTTTTGTTGTGCAAAAGCACGACATCTTTAATGGGCTTTTAGGTAGAAGAGTTTTCAAGTCGTTTATCAATGACTTCTAATCTGAACTGACAATTTCATAACTGCCCGTACAGAACTAGCAAGAAATAGTTCACAAGTTATTTTCTCTCTAGATGAACAGATGTGGACCCAAAAGGCTGTCATGTTTGGAAATTTGTCCTTCATTTCAACTGTTATCATGTGATCGAGTTTGTGTCCCTAATAATACAATTTGTGTTTGTTGACATGGGATGGACAAAGTGATCATATGACACTATGAATAAATTTTTTAAAAAGAGCAAAATGGGTTTGCTATGACTAGAAAAAGCCTGCAAAGATTTTGCTAGAACAAACTGCAAACATTGCAACTTAGAGGAATATATTCTCCGTTCGTTAGGACATAAATATATGTGTGTGTGTGTGTTTTTTGAATTTTTTTTTAAGCATTGTAAGAAACTGCAAATATTTTCTTTTTTTTTTTTTTTCCTTTTCTTCTTATGAGGGGGAAATTTCTGCTTTCACTTTCTGTTATTATACATTTAACTTTTAAAAGTATATATATATATATATATATATATATATATATATATATATATTGTCTTAAAAATTTAAGGTATAGAATAGAAATGGGCCAGAAAGATCCATTGTCCAGTTAGCAAAAGGGGAAAAAATCAATCAAATATGGAGTAAAAATCCCCTAATAGTTGTCAGAAGTGGGATTTGAACCCCCGCCCTCTTTAGAAAATCAATCAAATATGGAGTAAAAGTCCCCTGACCGATGCACTTTGTTTTTAAAGATTCTTTCTCTCTAAGATAATGTACTTTCAGTTTCTTGTAACCTAGCTTTAAAGGTTTGAATTCATTACACGACTCTACCTCATACTCTTAATTATTTCTCCGTTTATTTCTTGTTTTTTAAAACAACAAAGTTATTTTTTGAATTTAAAAAACTTATTTTAATGTTATTACTTGCAGACTTTCTGAACAAAAAACACATGAAAATAAAATAAACATACCTTTAATTAAACTAAATTTGTCTCAAAAATATATTTTTCTTCTTAACAAGAATCTTAAAAAATATTTTATTAAAAATTCATAAAACTTAAGATTTGTTTTTGAAAATTGATATTTTGTTTCAGATTAAATCTATAAAATACTTTTTATAACTGTTTAAGAGTAATAATGTTTTTTCACTTATTTTTTCTATTCAAATGGATAAACTTAAAATAAATATTTTAAATTTAAAGAGCATATTTATAGCTTTTAAAAATAAAAAATAAATTAAATAAATAATAAAAATTAAAAGATATAATTATGTAATAGAAGTTTTTTTTATTTTATTTTTTAGCTAGTTAATGTGCTTTTCGGGTCCATTTAGTTCCTTGGTTTGAAAGGTAGTGATTTGAAGTGAAAGTTTGCACAATACGGTTTCTGCTTGCATTAACTAACCTTTGGATAATCTCCATTGTAGATTGTGAGAGGGAAGCTCCTTTATTGGAAGCTTTTTTACTCGGTTTACTGCTTTTTTTTTTTTGTTTTTTTTGCCAAGTCACATCTGTCTCTCGTGATCTTTCCATTATCGTGTATAGAGCCAAAAAGCTTCATCGCGTGGTGCTGTATTATATCTTTTACCATGTACGATCTCACTCACGTGGAATTACGTAGATAAAGTTTCGTAAATTTTCAAATTCATCTCCCTTGGTAGAACCCTCGAAACTGATCATAAAAATTGTTTCGAGGGTTTTTAAAAATACTTCTATATATTTTTAAGATAAAATTTAAAAAATATTTTTATTATAATTTTTTAAAAATTTTATTGTCTAAAATAAAAATTATTTTCACTTATTTTAAAAACACTATTAAATAAGCTAGCATGAAGATACCACTTTGTATTGAATACTTCTAGTTCCCGACAGAGATGTGTCAAAATCTTATAGGTGGGGTTCGTACTATTCATAGGATATGAATTTGAAATCTCTCTTATTATTTTTTTTTTTAACCTAACTTACCATTACCAGCTAACTTAGCAATAATTTGTAGGAAATATTTTCGATTCGTTATATATGTATGTGAAACTTGTATCAGTAAAATAACCCACCCTTCATTTATAATGTAAGTCTCGGTAAGCGAAATGGATCTGCATCTGCATGGTTTCAATAAAAATGCATGGGATAAATACCAAAAGATGGTGGGCAGATTGTTAAATATTAGTGGCGTAACCCTATCTCATTCTCATGCAATCAATAAATATGGAGAATAGTAGATTCTTCTGCTCATCATCTTTGACCACCTTAGAAAGGCTAGCTAGCTAGGCCGGTTACTTAATCAGTTATGATGAGAAAATTATGAGGAATTGAGTACTTTCTCCGTTTTAAATGCTTTTTTTCAGAACCAAGTCATGGGATATGCTAACAAGAAAAGAGAGCATCAATATGGATTGGCTGCCTGCCATTAGAAAAATAAAATTCTTTACCTTGTGATCTTAATTTTACTTTTCCCGGTCAATTACTATATTCCAACATTGCAGCAACACAATAACGCCTTATGCGAAATGAATATTGATGCCTTTTCCTCGTCAACACCACATGCAGCTGCACACGATGGTCGGATTACTTTCTTTTGCTTTTCCCGAGTATGCTGGTCAGGCCTGGAAGAAGAGAGAATGCCTCAGAGATCAAGGAGGACAACGGTATGATGCGCCAAGGGCTCTCTAAAGCTGAAGTCAGATACCTCATTACAAAACACTAGACTTTTAGTTACAATAATTTTTAATAAAAATTTTAGTCACAATAAAATATTATGACTAATATACAATTAGTCATAAACTTTAGTTTAATTTTTGTTGTGACTAAAACTTTTAGCCACAAATTTTTAGTCACGGAAACATTTCGTGACTAAAAACTTTGTGGCTAAAAATTTTAGTCACAACAAAAATTAAACTAAAGTTTGTGACTAAAAGTTTTGTTATGACTAAAGTTCTTGTTTTTTTATAAATCGACTATGCCTTTCGCCTCTAGCATTGCCCGAGTAAATCGACTAATGTAGCCTTGGACACTCCTATCTCCCTGCTTCACTACATAGAGATAAGTAATCTCCTTCTTCCTCAACCTTGATGTAACAAATGCAGCCAAGAAGGACTTTGTAAGTTGTTGGTAGGAATCCATGGCGTCCGACTTTATTCACTTGAACCATCGTCAAGCTGAGCCAGTCAATGTTAGCAAGAAGGCTTTGTACATTGCTGCATCCCTAGTATTTTAGAGAAGCATGTGTCTTTAGTAGGTTTCCAAGTGTTCATTAGCATTGGTTGTGCTGTTGTAGGCTAGAATTTATGGAACCTTAAACTTACTCGGCATTGGTGCCCTCGTTATTGTCTCAATGAAGGGCAGATCGGTCATGCCAGTGTCATCTACTCTGAACTTCTGACTTATAATATGATCGTTTTGTTGTTGAGGGTTTCAAAAATTACGGATATTTGTATCCTGGGGGAGCACCACTCGATAAGGTGTGCCATGCTCCTGGTGATTATTGTCCTAGATAGGTGGTTGGTCCTAAGCAAGCCTATCAAAGACTAAGGCTCGGGAGGCCTACTGGCGAAGGTTCTTGTTCTGCCTAAACATCTAGCCTACCCACATTGGTTCCTCGGTTTATCCGAGAAGCATGCCCTGAGGCTTGCATCCCTATGTGCTCGAATTCTTTTTGTCTGCCTTGACCGTCCACTTGCCTTGCTCGACCACTGGCCCAAGTTTCCCCCAGCTAGTGGAAGGAGTGCTTGGGGTGGTTGTTGCTGTGCTTGTTGATTGCCACTTTTTGAGTCAAGAGACATACCACCATGGTAAGCTCCCGAATAGGGTCGTTGACATTTAGGGCTGCATTTTGGACTGCCCCTCCTTCATCGACGCCCTTAGCTGATCTGGACTGAGTGGCTCAAGGCCTACCCTTTCATCAGTTCTGGTTTGGCATTTCCTAGTTACGGTTACCCAATCCCTCCGGTATGTGCCCGTCATCTTGGGTCTGTCCCCTAGTTACCATAAAAGGGGTAGATGTTGCAAGGGCACAGTGCCCTTCTTTTAGCGCCAAATGTTGATACATTTTCCTCATCGACACCATGTACGATTGCCCTCGATGGTCGGACTACCTTCTGCTGCTCTTCCTTGCTTTGCTAGTCGAGCCTACAAGAAAAGGGAATGTCTCAGAGGTCAAAGGGGATACCATTGTGGTGCTAGTCAAGAGATCTCTAATATTCAAGTTAGGTACTTGTTAAGCCAAAAAGAGGCTGGGGGTAGGTTAAAGAGAGTCTACTTACCTTGAAGGTGGAGTAAACGTTCTTATTTATAGTTTTCTACATGAACCAGGTGTAAGGTGGGTTTGTCTTGTAACCGGAGAACATCATACCTTCATCATACAACAGTGTCAAGGTGGTAGGATGACAGGTATCATGATTTCCTTGAGTAGAGGATCTCCCATCTAAGGGTCGAGGTGGAGCCATATGGTAGTCTCGTGGTCATCCTAGCTCTATACGAGGAAGTATTGTTGCACCTAGTCGGGGGCTACTGATGTCCGACCATAGCAACCAAGGTGATAGGGGTATGCCTTGCCAAATCATTAGTGATATTGGGACGGTCCTCGGACATTTGCGGGTTTTAATAGGGTGAGGTAGTTTCCTACCAAGCAGGGTGGCCGGCAAACCTAATGACCGATCCTCAGTTAGTGTTTTGAGCACATCCTTAACAGCATACATGATAAATATTAACATTTTTACTTCTAATGCATGTATGAGCCTTGACTCTCCTCTTTATAGTTTAAGCTTTAGGTATATTGGTAGGCTACCATCTTTTAATTATATAGTTTGTTTCATTCATGTTAAAGTTAGAATTAAGGTCCATCTCAAAAATAGTTCCTAAATTTTACCCTTAATCTTACTTTAATTTCTGATTTATAAAACGTCTCAAACTTAATCCTTGGTTTATTACCTTATTTTAAGTTTAGTCTTTTTGCCAGTTAGGTGTAAAAAAAGATGACATGGCATAATAACTAATATACTATGAAATATATGCATGTTATTCTGACGCAAAAAGATAAAATGACACTTTTCTTTGTTGAATATATCTATATATATATATATATTCAGTTTCTAACATAAATTGATGAAAAGATTAAAATCAAAACAAATTGATAGATCAGTGATTAAGTATGGGACATTTAAAAAGTCGAAGACTAAAGCATGATTGATAGTTAGAGTCAGGGACCATTTATGAAATCAACTTTTAGAATTATTATATAATTGTATAGGACTCACGCTATCCCACAAGTGGCTTTGATAGTAAAAGTTGTGACATGCCCCAATATCAACAAAAAATGTCACCTTAATATATATATATATATATATATATATATATAAAAGAAGAATTATTATGTATGTCACATATTATGGTCAATCCTTACACAATATCGTGGGTTAATTTTATTTTTATTCTTCAAGTTAAAGACAAAATTTCAATTTGATTTTTGACTTTTAAAATGTTCCAAATCTGATTTGGATATATTAGGCTGTTAGAAATTAGTTATTTCGTCCTTTAAACTGTAAAAATCCCAACAAAAAAAAAGAAGAAGACATAACCATGTGCGGAGTTTAGTGGGTATTAATATTGTAATTTTATTGTGAGAGCATAATTGTTAAGAAAGAGTTTATGCCGCTCCTATTGAGATTTTAATAGTTGGATAGACTGAATAGTTAATTTGGGACATATGAATGTGGATTTGTTTTGCAACATTTTCAAAAGTCTGAGGTTAAACTGAAATTTAGCTTAAAATTTGAGACTAAAAATGAGATTTACTCTAATATTATCTATTAAAAAAAGAGAGTATTTTTAAGGATTATTTTCACTTTTGTCTCATAAACTATGTCACTTATGTCACTTTACTTCTCGACTTTTAAAACATGCCATTTAATCCCCTCAAATTTTGTTCCGTTAGTAAGTATTTTCCTTTTATCCAACTCCATTAGTTTTTGGACAGTGTTTTGTAGATATTTTTATGCCCCCCACAACTTCCCCCGCCAAAAGAAAAAAATAAAAAAAAACTATGTCACTTATATGATTTTGGCCCCAAATTTTCCAAACGTGATATTATTCCCCTTAAAATGTGATTTTGCATGAATATTTTTTACAGTATGCTATTCAAATACAAATACAAAGAAATTGTGGCTTTACAAGAAATATGTTGTTTAAAAAAAAAATCAAGAGCTCTATTCTTTTAAGGAATTTTGTATTTTTTTTCCTTAAGCTCTTTTATTAGTTAGAATAGTCTATTGCAAAAAAAAAAAAAAAAAGATTTTTTCTTGAATTTTTTCATTAATATTTTTCTTCATAAAATCCTTTTTATGCTTGACCTCAAAGTTAGGAAAAAAAAAAGCATTGACTTATAGAGTCGAACAAAATTGGATGGAAATAAGTTATTTGCTAACAAAAAAAATTAAGGGGAATAGTGTCATATTTTGAAAGTCCAAGAGCAAAAATAACATAAGTGACATGGTTTGGAGAGAAAATATAAAAATATTCTACAAAAAACCGTCCAAAAATTAACGGAGTTGGATGAAAGGGATACTTGCTAATAAAAAAAGGTTTGAAGGGATTAAGTGGTACCTTTATAATTGACATAGTTTGGAGGGCCAAACACTATTAGAAACTTAAGATTACACAACCCTTATTTACAGGAGAGGTAAAAACACAGAGAGTATGCCTGAAAATACAAAAACCATCATGTTAGTGATACGGGACCTTTCACGACGGTTTTTAGTAAAAACTGTCGTGGTAGGTGTAATTTTATATGACGGTTTTTGCTAAAAACCGTCGTGTAAGATTCAACTTCTCACGACAGTTTTTAGTAAAAATAGTCGTGTAAGATTCAACCTTCCATGACGGTTTTTATAAAAACAGTCGTAAAAGGTTCCACATATTGGCGCGTGCTTAAATTTGAGCGAGGGACTAAAAATTTCAAAAATACGGAACCTTTCACGACGGTTTTTATAAAAATAGTCATGGAAGGTTCCGCATATTAGCGCGTGCTTAAATTTGGGCGAGAGACTAAAAATTTCAAATATGTTGAACCTTCCACGACGGATTTTATAAAACCGTCATGAAAGGTTCCGCATATTAGCGCATGCTTCAATTTGGGTGGGGAACTAAAAATTTTGAATTTACAGAACCTTTCATGACGGTTTTTATAAAAACCGTCGTGAAAGATTTGGCATATTGGCACGTGCTTAAATTTGGGGGGACTAAAAATTTTGAATATGAACCTTCCACGACGATTTTTATAAAAACTGTGGTGAAATGTCTTCCACGACAGTTTTTATAAAAACCATCATGAAAGGTAACATATTTAACATTTCACGACGGTTTTTTCTTAACATTTCACGACAATTTTTATAAAAACCATCGTGAAAGGTTTTGCATATTTGAATTTTTAATCCCCCGCCGAAATTTAAGCATGCGCCAATGCCATGGCCTTCTCTATTTATTTGAAATTCTCCAACCCAAACCCTCTATGACTCTCAAACCCCCTGCTCTCTCCCCTTCTTTCTCTAACTCCTCCCCCCCACGGGCTATCCACCAATGAACCTAGCCCCTTATGATATTCCACCAACTTTGACATTCTCCTGTCACTCTCTCCACGACCCCACTATCGTTTGACTCAACCCCTCACAATCTCGTCGTTGTTTGTTGCCGTTCATCCTTGTCCCTTGATATCCCACCGACTCCACCATAGTTTGACTCGTCCCTTGACATTCTACCGACTCTACCGCCGTTGTTAAATTTCAAACCATTAGTTTTAGTTTTAGTGTTATTGTTAGTTCTAAACTTGGTATTATTTGGTTATTTTAGTGTTATTTAGCTTTAGTTTTACTTTCAATATTACTTATATTAACTTGTTATTTGCCATTTAGTATGTGTTACTTGTATTTGGTGTTTGAAAGAACTTTGAATAACATTTAGCATTTTGGCTGTGAGAATAGGTTACTTTTTATGTGTTTGTGATGTCAAAGTATTATTGTGATGTTCACCACATGTTTGATGGAAAGCTTCTGTGACTGTATGTTTGTGTTCGTGTTTATTTTTGTGTTGTAGTTAATTAGTTTTATTTTCAATATTTTTGTGAATTCTATTTATTTTTGTTATCGTTTCTTTACCTCACACATGACAACATGGACTTAGACACCAAGAATACACCAACTCTTATGCAAGCATGAAAAGAGTACATGACTTTACAATGAGAATATATATATATATATATATATATATATATATATATATGGTTTTGTAAAAGTGTTATAGTTTAATGTAATTATGTGGTTATGAAAGTAGGGGATTGTATTAATGGTGAAAATATGGGACTATTTATCTTGTGGGAAACCAAAAATTTTGGTTATTTTTTTAGCTTCAGACCAACTTTTTCACGACGGTTTTTAGTAAAAACTGTCGTGAAACAAGAGCTTTACATGACGATTTTTATGAAAACCATCATATAAGGGGTAGCATACACGATAGTTTTCATAAAAACACGTCGTGTAAGCTTAGCTTTTCACTGATGGTTTTTAGTAAAAACCATCGTGGTAGCCTCCTCCCAAGATCCTAGAGCCCCACTAAAATAACGATTCTATGACTGGTAAAAAACCATAGTGAAAAGTCTCGTTGATGTCATGACGGATGATTACACGATGGTTTTTTAACCATCATGAAAACATACCACGATGGTTTTAAACCGTCATGTAATCTACAGTTTCTATTAGTGAAAAGTGAAAGTAAGCCTTTAAAACATTTAGAAAGAATTATGTTCTTTCTGTTAAAATTTTAAAACATTTCATTTTTAATTTTATGTATTTTTTTAGTTCTTTAAATAAAGGTTAAAAATGAACATACTACATCCAAAGTCCAAAATAGTTCCCCATAAATATTGTATATAGTTCATATAGTTTAAAGTATGATCACAAAGTTACTTCTCTATCCTACTTCATGCTAAGCATTTTGTTTTGTTTTGTTTTGTTTTTCACTTCATGTTAGACTTTTTAATTTGTTTCTAGCAAGGGGATGGAAACTCCCACGTCTATCAGTAGTGTACATTCAAACTGTTAGATTTTGTCAAAATTATTTTTTTTTTCGTAAATCTATACTCACTAATGGATATAACAATATAAGAATCTAAGCTTTTAGCGATGACTTAAAAATCTTTTAGCGACGGTACGTTGTCGCTAAAGATTCGTCACTAATAGTTCTTTAACGATGACAATAAATTTTTGCGAAGATATGTCGTCACTATTTTGCGAGGTCATGAATCCAAGTAGATGACATCATCAACAATATTTAGTGATGATATTTTTGAAATTTTCTTCGCTAAAGGTTTTTAAATTTTTGAAAAATTTTAAGAATAACAATTTAATGACAGTATGAGGTTTTGCGTATAAAGTTTTAGTTGTTGCAAATAGTCCTTTTTTAATGCAAAAAATATAGATTTAATTGGAATTAAATAATTAATTTTGTTTTGATTTATTTTGTATTAAATTTTTATTGAAAAATATTTTTCAATTTTGTAAAATTAAATAATAATTGAAATGTGAATAAAATGACTTAATGCAATAATAACTAAAAAAAATCCTATAATGCAAACATGCACAAACATATAACGTAAATGTATGCATGGCAAACTATTATCCACCTTTAGTCCTCATCCTACAAGGTAAAGGCCTTATCCCATTCACAATGTAACTTATGCATTTGTTACTTATTCTACAACACCCCTTTCTTGTTAAAATTTCGACAGTATCTCCTCTTAGTTCTCCTAAGTGTACTATCAAAGACCGCACACCTGGAGAACGAAGGAAGACAACCAAAATGTCTACCTCAAGGCATGAGTGGACATAAGTATTAGGTATGCAAAATTACAATCATAAACTATACAAACGGGACAATTTGAGAATCGGTGAGCCATTCACTGATTCTTGAAGGGGTCTAAGGTTATTTTATGAATGAAATGCTATATATGATAAGCAACAAACTCATATGCATATACGATCCTTTGTGACTTTATGCTATAACCTTAATTAGTTGTAAGCTTGCCACCAGATGCTTGAATATCACTAAAAATAATGGTGTTGCATTTTCATAACTCTTATAAGTTTTATTCAATTTTATGTAATTATTTATATTTGTTAATTATTAATTTTTATTACTTAAATATTGAACAATAAGTTTTTTTTGTTCTAATATTCTTTATTATTACTTGCTAATCTAATTGTTGTTATTATTTTTTTGTATAATAAATTTGTAATTATAAAGCAATCACCTATTTAATAATTAATCATTTTTATACTCAATAAAATATTAATTATTAATTATAAATTATGAATATTAATTATTATTATTATTCTATTTAAATAAATTATTAATTATTAACCACTTAACTAATTAATTACTATTACTTAATTATTACTTAATAATTTTTAACTATTATTAATTTAATTAAGATTACTAATTACTTTTTTTAATTAGTTAGGATTATTATTACGATTATTAATTACTTAATTTTGATTGTTAAAATTATTAATTATTACTTACTTAATCATTAACAATACTTCATTTTAATGATTATTGAATTAAGTACTCAGTTTTAATTAATTAAGATTATTATTACTTAATTAAAATTATTAATTTTAAAATTTTTGACTATTAAGATTATTAATTAACATTAAAACCTAACTTTTTTTTTCTAATTCCAAACATAACCCAATCACATATTACACCAAATTACATATTCAATTAAACATATTAACAAAATCACATGCTATACACAATCAAAATAACAAATAACATAACATAACATACTATACATAATTACATATTCAATTAAACATATTAACAAAATCACATACTACATATAATCAAAATTAACCGATAACATAACATATTATACATAATCACATATTCAATTAAAAATATTAAGATAAATACATATTACACATAAGCACATAATTCAAATTCATCACAAAATCATATAAACATATAACCACAAAATGACATAAACACATATTCAATTTCACACACAACTCATAACTCACATATTACAGAAATTATATATTCATCACAAAATCATATATTACACATAATATATTAAATTAACATATTAATACAATTTCACTTAATAACAAAATCATGTATTAAACATAATACATTATCACATAACAAAATCATAATCACAAAATTAATTACACATAACAAAATCATGTATAAAAAGAAGACGTAGCGGATGACAGTAGTGGTAGCGACAACCATGGCAAAGGACGGACGATGGCGGCAGAAAAAAAAGAGTGACGGGGAGGAAGGGAAGAAAAAAAAGGAGGGAGGAGAAAATCTTATGGGCTGGAGGGGGCGGAGGCACGGGGAGGCATGGCGGCTGGAGAAGGGTGATGGAGTGGTGGCGCTGGGGGAAAAAAAAGAGGGGGAGAGAGAGGAAAAAGGTGAAAAAAGGGAGGCAATAGGAGTGGGGACAGCTGGGCGGGGATAGGGGTGGCTAGGCGTAGGGCGGCGATCAACGATTGGAGGAGACTGGTCGTTGGTAGAGTTTGGGGTAGGAGGGGGCAGAGAGAAAGAAAAGGGTAGAGAGACTAAGAATGGGAAAGAAGGCTGGTTGTAGTTTGATATATTGAGGACTTTTAGCGGTGACACTAAGTCAAAACGTCGTGATTGTTATTTAAATATATTTTTAACAACGACAAGACTTTTAATGATAACATAAAAGTCCTAGAAATATCTTCACTGTGTCTTTTTTTACTGCTCAAAATTTTAACGAAATTAAATTTCAAGTTTTTTTGTTGTTTCTAAAAGTCTTAGTGGGCGATAGTTGGCAACAGTTGTTGTCTCGTTGACTACCCAGACTTTTAACGACGATATTGTTGTCACTAAAAATTGATTAATACTGGTGCCAATTGACACTTTATAGCACAAACAATTGGTGTTTCCCACCAATTTTGGTGCGACTTCTATAACACTTATTGCCAAAATTTTTGCAAGACTTTTAGTGACGACATCTCGTTGTTAAAAGTGGGTTCTCCTGTCGAAAATTTACGATTTTGTAAGCATTCCTTAAAAACTTTTTAGAGGACTTTTAGTCGTCGTTAAAAAGTTTGTTACTAATGGGATGGTTTCTTATAGTGATATCTTTTTCAGTCTTTATCAAAGAAATTGCATTCTAATATACCGTAAAAACAATTAATGGATCATTTACAAGTCTCTAGACTCATAGAGGGTAGTCATCTTAAAGTAAGGTAATGGGAAGAAGGTAGGTAGACTGCTGAGTTTGAATTGAATGAACATTACGAGGTTATGTTATTAACTAGCTATTACGACTCTAAGCGCATTAGCATAATGGTGATTTGCCAAAACAAGTCGTACATTACTTTGAAAGCGTGCTTGGACGGTGGCTTATTCAAGCTTGAACTCATGCACTTTCATACCAATTAATATCTTGTAGAATCTATAATGTGTCTCACGTGTGTTACATCGTACAAACATATGTATAGGTTTTTTTCCGGTCTTTCCGGTAGAAGAAAGAAAAAAAAAAATGTAAATTGTCAACTTTTAAGCATAATATCAATGCTGCATTGATATAATATCAAGAAATTTTTGTAATCTACAGATCGTATTATATCTCTTGAAGGTCAATGTTAACATAAAGTTAATGTTCCATTAGAGCAATACCAAAAAGTTTAGTCATTTAAATTTAAAAGACTGTCATGACTCTCCAACATCAAATGACTCTTATGATATGATTTCTCTCTTTTACAAGTTACATAATAGGTACATTCACAATATAATATATATATATATATAAATAGTAGGTACATTCACAATATAATAGGTACGTTCATAATAGATATGATTTTTCTCTTTTACGAGTTAGATAATAGGTACATTCACAATATAGAGACATTTTTTTAGTGGGGCACTATGAAAAAAATAAAGATAGTATTTTTATCGAATGGATATATAATTATATATTTTTTTTATGATTGAGTAGGGCATATTTGTTTTTTTATTTTTTATTTTGTTAAAAGGGGGTACAACAACATCTTTCAAGTATTCAATAGGGTACAATTGTTATTTTTCTTTCAAAATAAAGGTAATTATAAATTTTTTGCCGCAAAATTGTATAGTTACCTCCGCTAATGTGCTATTATTAAATAGCATGTTTGGTGAAAAGGTTCAAAGCAATTTTTTTTTTGTTTTAATCACTTTTACTACAGTGTTTTCTTCATGAAATTTAAATAAAAAATGTTCAAACTACAAAAAAAAAAAAAAAAAAAAAAATTCAACCACTCTCTCAAGCAGAGCAAAAACTAGTTCTATGCCCAAATAAAGAGGCTTGTAGAGTCCCTTAAGTTCCCAACAGAAACTTTACCAAATTTTGGAGTTAGGATATCTAGAATTACCAAACTTTCACCCCATTCGATTATGTAAATGCTTTTTCTTTCTTTTTATTTTTCTGCTGAAAGATTATTTAAATGTTATATCTATGTGTGGGGGTAGAAAATGACAAACATGGACCCCCAAATTAAATTCATAAATTGACCCATCAAAAGTAGATGGTAAACTTGCGTTTGGGTGAGTAGAACTAATTTCCAGTTCGCCCAAACATTACTCAATCCACGAATCCATAATGATGTCGAATTTGGTATCTTGTTTGTCAATCAGCTACCGTTAGTGTATAGAAATTAATTAATCTCTTTTTTTTTTTTTTGGTGCCATCTTACAGTAAAAACATCACTTTTTTTATTTTATTTTTTATTACGGCAATCATCGGAGGGACTATTAGAGTAATTTTTGAAAAGTGAGGGTTGTTAATGTAAAATTTTTCAATCAAGATGCATCTTTGTATTTTTGAGAAAACACTCAAATGCGTTAAAGTTTTGTTGGCTAACTTACTGTATCAAGTGCTTTTTATGTACATATAAGTTTTTTATTTTTTTTTTGAGTTTGTATATGTATCTTAGGTACACGATTTCATTAAGGTTTGGTCCACATGTATCGTTGTTAATATTGAGTGGGACAGCAGCCTTAAAAAATATGAGAAAATATGACATATCATTTCCATCCAATTGATATTCTAGCCATTGTAATTAAGTTCACTTAATGTATCGATTGTGACATCAATACATTTTTCCCTTAATTTTCGTTCTTTAAATTTATGCCGTTGAAAATATAAAATTTCAACAAAAACGGAAAAAGAAAATAGAAAATTATTAACATCTGATTTTTAATATTAAGGAAGTGGGTTATAGCAAATAAAATAAATAAAAAATGGAAAGGTCTGTTTTTGGTTTTTAAATTTTAGATTAATATTAATATATTCCGTCTATGCACTTAAGAAAGGTATTTTTTTAAAAACGAACAAGTTTGCTATCATCAACTTTAAAGACACTTATTTTTCACCAACATCTGGCTGATTCAGTTGGCAAGAGATTATTTCGCTTAAGCAAGCGACTCGAATTCGAGTCCTTGTGAATGGAGGTGGGCTCCGGTGTGGACCACCACCACAAAAAAAAGACACTGATTTCCCCAAAAGTAATCAATCTTTTTCTCAAATTGTATACGCCACGGCTTGACCATTGAGTGGCATGTTTTCTGTTGCCAACCCATAGATTTTTCTTTTTCTTTTTAAAGTTTCTCTAATTATATCGATCGACATATAAAAAAAAAAAAAAAGATCAATGGCCATCTTAAGCTTTTTTTTTTAAGGTACCAAGAAAATATTTTTAGTTGCAACCAATCTATTTTTAGTACTTTTGTTCCTCATTTTCTTCACTTTCCAACAAAAAAATATGAACCAACATGAAAAAAATCTAGCCCAAAAATATTAGACATAAAAGAACACAAAATGCAAAAAAAGAAAAAAAAAAAAAAAGAAAGAAAAAGAAAAGAAGTAAACATGGGCACATGCAGGCCTGCCATTTCTTGGCCTGTGATACGATTCTTAAATTGCCTCAGTTGGCGATTAATCAAGATTCTTCGTGTTGAAGTGACACAAATGCATTAATTCATTCGTTCACTATTTACCTGTTACCTAAACGACAAAGTTTGTGGAAGCAATTCATTGGTCCACGTGTAAGGTACATATGGTATGGGGAGAATATAGGAAATGGTCTGCACTACATAATCTAGATTCTTGCTTAAAGACAAACTTAATTAAACATAAAACCTTAGTCCATGTTTACCAGTTCCAGCTTTTGTCACAATTTCAAACATGTTGAGGTCCCAAAACTACGAAAGTCGGTAAATAATTCACTTTCCCGTAACCGTCACGGTCACTTGAGAGAAAACCCTGAGAAAACAAAAAAGAAAAAAGAAAAAAGAAAAAAGAAAAGCTACATACAAATATATATATATATATATGGAAAAAACAATCTATGTGGTGGTTTTTTATGTATGATCCGGTAAAAGAACATTTTGTTAGCAAATCTTAGTTAGGCCCTTCTCTTTCCATGTTCCCTCAAACGATACCTGTTCTCCACATAATAACGTAAAAGTACAAAACCAAACACCCCTTTTTCTCTCAACAACTTAGGTGAGAGAAAATCAAACTCTCTTCTTCTCTAGAGCTTAGAGAGAGAAACAGGTGGAGGAGAGCAAGAATGGGAACAAAGAAGAAATTTCTCACTCCATGGTCGGGTGTGATCATAATGAGTTTATTAGCTAGCTTCACAAACCATGTGTACGGATCAGAGAAGCAGTACTACTCTCCAATGGGTGCTCAATCCCATATCCTAAAAATGCAAGCTTTTAAGCCCTCTCTTTTAAGGCATGATTCTTCTGCTCCTCCTCTCGCACAATCTCCATCAAACATCTCCCCTTCTCCACAACCACAGGTAATTATTGTCATCACAAAATGCATTATTAATACTTGAACCTTGTTCTTCTTTACTTTGTTAAATAACTTAGGCATAGGTGCTGTTATTTTAGCAATTGGACAGTTTGATCTCCGACATGTTATGATGAAAAATATTTGCATATGTACATGAGCAATGAGCAGGAGGGGGAGGGTAGTCCGAGGCCGAATGTGTATCACGTGACATCGTACGGAGCGGATCCAACGGGGAAAACGGACAGCACAAAGGCAATTATGGAGGCAATGTCGGCTGCGTTTCAAGGGCCAAGGCAAGGATTCTTGATGCAAGGAATAGACAACCTCGGCGGCGCAAGAATCGACCTTCAGGGCGGCCTTTACCTCGTCAGTCGTCCCATCCGCTTTCCTTCCACCGGCGCCGGCAATATCCTCGTATGCTTCAAAATCCCTCTCTCTCTCTGTTTCTATTTTTTATTTCTTTTCTTGTCTGCTTGTCGTACTTGTATTCATCGAAGTAGTTGTTGTTGTTGTTGTCTGATTGAATTAGAGTAGATACTGGATATCACCTACCTAATAAAGCGGCGGTTCCTATTCAAACTTCCAAAGTTTTTTATTTTATTTTTTATAAAAAAATATTGACAATGGCTTATTGATTGCCACGTGGCAAGCAAGGAGGGTATATTACCAAGGATGGAGAGGGTCCTTTGGCTTTAGTGCAACCTGTCTGCCTCTTGAATGCGTTTCAACCAAAAAAAAAAAAACCTGTCTCTCTCTCTCTCTCTCTCTCTCCCATGCTTCAGCTCTGTTTGTCATTTGAGGCATTATGAGGGTCGTCATGTGTTCATGGGAAATATTCTTCTTTATAAATTCCGGTAGATAGGCTAAAAAAGGTTCAATAGGTCTATATTATAACTTAAAAAGTAATTGATATAGGTTTGGCCATTACACTTCTTAAGAAAAAGACACGTGGGATTTCACGGGAGGATTTTACTGTTGCTTTAAGGGTTAAATTTCAATTTTTTCCTAATCAATGTAGTGGAACACTTATATAGAGTGTTTGAAAGGGTGGTGGAAACCAATAATAAAAATCACTTTTATTTATACTGTAGCATATATTTTTTATTGTTACTGTAACATATGAGAGCTTTATACTATTCATAACTGAGATTATAGTAGAAACTGAGTAGTTCTCACCATTGCCAAACACCCCCTTGGTTAAATTTCAAATTGTCCGAATAATAACTTAAAATGTAATTGACATTGGTTTGGCCAGCCCACTTCTAAAAAAGACACGTGGCATTTCACAGGAGGATCTTACTGTTGCTTTAAGGGTTAAAATTTTAATTTTTTCCTAAACAATGTAGTAGAACACTTAAATACTGAACACCATACGTTAATAAAAGATAGAATACAATCATAAGCAAGACCCATATTTTTTTAATTGTCGTGCTCGGCATCATAGTTTCCTCAATATTTTTTTCTCTTTGTCCTATTTTAGCTATTAAGGTGGTGTTTGGAAGGTGGTGGGAATCGGTGGTGGGAACCACTTTTACTGTAGCATATGAAAGCTTTACACTGTAGCAATTTTTTAAATTGTTACTGTAGCATGTGAGAGCTTTACACTGTTTATAACTGAGTTTGTAGTGGGAATCGTGCAATGCCAAACAGGGAGTAAATTTTAAATCAAAGAGTTTTACATTTAACTTCGTCATATAATTGTAATGGAATTAATAACATGACCTTCACATGTCTAGTTAACAGGTATCACAGACAAATCATGCCTGTGAAAGAAAGTTATATTTCCCCTAAAAAAAAAGAAAAAAGAAAGATATATAAATCCGTCACTTGCGTCGTCAGCCATCAAACTTGGGTACAGAAATCACCACTTTTTTAAGTAGGATATCACACTTTTTTTTTTTGGCTAAAAAGTTTGGTGTGATTTGTCTAAAAATACTAAAAATCTTGGTCTTGATTTTTTTTAATATTTTTAATGGACGGGTCAAATGTGTGACTTTTTAATAAATTAAAGTGCGCTAGGACAACGTGTATGATTCAGGTATAAATTTAAATTAACCTTCATTTTTCTTTTATTCATTGTCTACTTTTTTTGATTAAAGATAGAAATGTCCAATTGGAACCCGTGTCTCAAAAGAGTCGGCCTTTTCGCCAACGAAGAGTCATGTACTGGTTGGTAAATGAATTTAGATTGTGTTTATTTATATTATTTTGATTTAAGTTGTATGATTTAAATTGTTATTCGAATTAACTTTTAAATGTGTATTTTTAATTTAAATAGAGAATAAAATTAAAATTTTAGATTGAAAGTTTTTTATTTATTAACAAATCTAACAAAATGTTAATGTTTATGATCCCAAAAAATATACAACATATATCTTAGTTTATTCATCTCTTCATTAAGAACGCAATAAAAGAAGAATCGTCTCAATCGGATATCAAATGAAAAAAATGATTTTTTTCCTCAAATATAAAAAGGAGAATTTTAAATTTTTATTGTAGTAAACATAACCGAGTCCAAAGAATTCAAGAAAGTGATAGAACTTTAAAAACTTAAATTCAAAAGATTTATTTGATTTAAATTTTTAAAGAAACAAATATATATTTAAAAGATTTTAAATATTTGAATCTAAATAGTAGCCGAATGTGCGAAACAACCGTCTCGATGGTTTGGTCTCATCTTGTGTTCCAAAAAATTATAAATGATTGAATAGTTGGTCCGACTTACAACATGGTTATATTCTCCCCTGATGAGAGTTTTTTTCTGAGTCTTTAGGGAAAAATTGCACTCAAATTTGGAAATCAACCAGGTTTCCTATATATATTTTAGAGTGACAATGAGTCATTTCCTAAGCTAAGAAAAGTATAACCAAGGTTTTCTGCAACTTAACCTCCTCTCTTTTGTATATTTATTTATTTATTTTACTTACCTGAAAAGCTACAAATTTGGGACTTCAACGGCAATTTTTCAATCTGACTTGAAATTGTTGATGAAACAGATTCATGGGGGAACATTAAGAGCTTCTGATGATTTTCCAACTGATGGATACTTAATTGATTTGTCTTCTTCATCTTCCACAAACAAAAACATACAAAACAACAAGACCTCAGTTAACGATCAGCTTTCTTCCTCATCCAGCTATAACTATGAGTACATTACCCTTGAGGACCTAATGTTAGATTCCAACTACAGAGGAGGAGGCATTTCAGTCATAAACTCACTAAGAATAAGCATAGACAACTGCTACATCGCCCATTTCAGCACCACAGGTATCCAAGTCCAACAAGGCCATGAGACCTACATCCGAAACTCGTTCCTCGGGCAACACATCACCGCCGGTGGAGATCCTGGGGAGAGGAACTTCTCGGGCACGGCGATCGTTCTGGCAGGAAACGACAATGCTGTCACCGATGTGGTGATATTTTCTGCTGCTGTTGGAATAATGGTGACTGGCCAGGCCAATACACTTTCTGGTGTACATTGCTATAACAAGGCCACTGGATTTGGGGGCACTGGGATTTACTTGAAATTGCCGGGTTTAACCCAAACACGGATCATAAATTGTTATTTGGACTACACTGGGATTGTTGCTGAAGACCCAGTTCAGCTTCTGGTCTCAAACAGTTTTTTCCTTGGTGATGCATATGTTGTGCTGAAATCAGTAAATGGGGTTGCAAACGGGGTCAATATTGTGGACAACATGTTTAGTGGGTCAGGAAATGGGGTTGAGATTGTTCAATTGGACCAATCGAAAGGGCCTTTTAAGGACATCGACCAAGTTGTTGTGGACAGGAACAATGTGAAGGGAATGACGATGAGGGCAACATCTGCAAAAGGTGCTGCTCAAGGAAATGGGACCTCATGGACAGTTGATTTTAATGGGGTCCTTCTTTTCCCTAACCTTATTAAGCATGTGCAGTACTCTTTGAGCACTAGTGGCAGTGGATTCCCTAACCATGTTCTCCGAAATTGGTCAGAGAATCGCGTGGTTATCGAGTCTGATGTGGCAGTTTCAGCCAGTGTTTTTGTCACAGTCAATCAAGGAGTGACGATTTCATGAAGCTAACCAGCTAATAATCTTAATTTTAAATCAAGATTCACTAGGTAACTGTGAATAGGCTGGCAAGTGTAACTGACTCATACTTAATAGATAGTTGGGTGCTACTAGCTAATGAGATATGAAGGCTCACTTTTTATATACTACCAGCAGATGAGAAAATTGAACAGGGTATAATTAGCAGTGGTCGGAGACTTATAAAATATATAAAAATATAAGAATCTTTTTCTCTATTTTTCTTGATTTGGAAGCAAAGTGATATTCATATTGTCATCTTGATGATGAATTTCGAATAGCCAAAGTCCATTTAATTGTTGATTTTTTCAACTTTGGCAATTGGTTCTGTAATATTTATATGTCACGTATGAACATGAGAATTAAACGCATATTCCGTATGGGTAACTTTTGCATGGAAAAATTGTTAATAATGAATGGGCCAAAGTTGAAAAATTATTAAGGAATAGTAAATGTTGATTTCCAAAGAATATTTTTTTTCTTTTTTATTGCAAATTATTCAAATAGCTGCGTCTCCTTGACTCCTTCAAATGTTTATTTTGTTTTCCTATAAACTGCAAAAATGATTTGCAGTTTTTGTTTTGTTTTTTCTCGGACATCAAATTCTGAAGGCTTAATTTCAAAAATTCCTCCTTAACTATAGCCTTTGTAACAAGTGCTTTTCGATTTTCAAAACTTCATTTCCCTCTTTTTATGAAATGGTAATAAAAAACTCCTTATACTATAATTTTTACACCAAATAATACTTGTCATACAAAAGATGAGAGTTTGTTGAATAATTTGTCTTATAGCTCCTTCCTAGTGAAGTTATACATAAGTTAAAAGAGAGGTTATTAAATTTAAATTTTTATATTTTTTGTTTATTTTCTTAAATAATTTAAATTTTTTTAAATTAAATCAACTTTCAACTTCAGATTAGCTTTGCATAAAATAGAGCTGTCAAAATTAACCTTTTTTACCCCCCAGAAATTAACCTTGTTATCATATACCACATGTCTATTGTGTATGATTTTTTATTAAAAATCCAACATGGAGTTTTTTCTTACTATTTTATTGATTGTGGTGGACATGTTTGGTTTTAAAAATTACCCAATTGTGACAAGGGGCCTAGTTGAAAGGGGAACTTTTGTAATTAATTTATAGATCTTTGGTCTCGGTGGCTAACGCAACATTGCAATGGACAGCAAGTCAAAGAACTTCTTTTCTCTCTCTATGTTGTTTTCATTTTTTTTTTTCTTGGACTTAATGAATTACAAGCCAAGAGTTAATTGGTGAGAAGTTTCCTAATCCTGGTTTGCTTTGGGCTTCCTTTTTCTGTTTCTACATAGACTTGCGTGAGCTTCTTATTGTTTCCTTGGACCACCTCCGCAAGAATGCTTTAGTTATTTAGGACCCGTTTGTTTCGATACTCAAATTATGATTCGAATCATTTTGTTACAGTATTTTCTCTCACAAAAATTTAAATCTTCATTCAAATACTCTATTTAAATACTCGAACCAAACGGGCCCTTACATTTAAAACCTGGGAGCTTTAATTTTATAACTTTTACTCCAAACCCTAAGTTTAATAAATTTTATATAAGTGTCCAAAATTGCCATATTAAAATCTCTAATAAAAATTTTTAAAAAAAAAGAAAGCAAAAAAGGAAAAAAAAAAAAAGAGACAAGAAACATACATGAACGTGAAGGGAGGGAGGAGAGAAGAGAGCCTACATCCAATCTCTAGCTTGATATTTGAAGGCTTTGATCAAGTTTCTTTTGTTTTTGATCAATTCCATAATGAAATCTTGTTAAATTTCGTCTACTTTGTTTGTTTCAAGAAGTCTTACATTAAAATATTGAAACTAAGGATTTGAAGGTATGTTGATTTCTTATTAATTTTTTTGTTTTTTTTTTTTGATGTTTTGTAACAGGTAAGTTTTTTTGATAAATTTTTGTGGAAATAGTATGTTGGCTTTTAGGTGTAAGTTTCCTTTTTCACGTTTTTTGTGATTATTTAGGTGCCGATCTATTTTAGGATATTTTGAAAGCAAAAAAAACAAAAAACCATTTTTTTTTTTGCCACTTTTTGGCGTCAAATCTGCGAGTTTAAGCTTTTAAAATAAGAAGGTTGGGAAGGATAAATGAAAAAATGAACTCTCTATATGCTCACGTAAAATCTCCTATAAGAGAAAATGAGTGTATACAGATTCTGCTTTCCAGGTAGAGACAATGGATGCACGGTAGAGATATAATGTGAAAAGAAAACATAGAGACTCTACTTTAAAAGCAAAAATAAAGCTTAAAAAGTAATAGGATTCCATTATAAAAGATGTAAATAAACTTCATTGATAGTTAATCTTGATTAATTTGTTCTTATATGCTTTAAACATTTTTTAAACTTTCTTTATCTCTATCCGTGAAAGTAATAATAAAGGGGCTATAGAGATATGTCTGTAAAAAAAATAGAAGAGCTTTATAGAACACTTTCATGTGATTATTTTTTGTTTTTAGTGTTTTTTTGCATGATTTGTTCACATTTTCAAACTTCTCTGCTCATTTATATTATCTCCCTTGTTGATTAAGATATTTTTAATTGTTTTCAAGGAATGACTCACACAATGATCACCATTTATTATGGTGGAGAGTGGAAGGAAGTGAATGGCTCATACCAACGGGTTAAAGGGAACAATGACAAACCTATAGCCATTATTATTGATTCAAATGCTACATTTACAGATTTGGTTGAGAAAATGTATTTGAAGCTTGGAGTAAACCGAAGTAAGACAAACATGAAACTTAGTTTTTTGTCTACTAGATGGGATGTGTCAGATCCCATTTATATGAGAGAAAATGACAATGTTTCTACGAATACCGACACAATCTAAGTCAAAAAGCAAAGAAAGACTAAAAAGGATGCATTGTGAAACCCGTTATTTTTCTAACGGGTATTATAGTAATTAAATTAATTATTAGTATGCCAATTAAAATTTGTTTCATTTAAAATCTATTTCATGTTATTTATTTCTACTTATTTTTAAATTTTTTATATTTACCTAAATGCCCTTAGAACTTTTAATTATTTACGAAAATGTCGTTTTGGCATTTTGTGTTTAAAAGTCTCCGAAGAGACTCATTTTTTTGCCCTCATTCTTTTCTTTCCTCATCCTTGCCGACACTCTTTCTTTCTCTCTGTCTTTCTTCCTTCTCTTTCTCTTTATTTTCTTCTTCTTCTTTACATCCACGATGAAGCAAAACCAGGGAGATCAAAAAGGAATATTCAAGCGACCCTTTCACAAAAACCACAAACAATCTCTCATAAGCTCAAAGATCAAGGGGATTTAGACGATTTCAAGATTAAACTCTACTTTTGAACTAAGTTTGATATTAGATTTCTAAAACTTTAATCTTGGTTCTAAGTTGTATTTTGGTATGAAAATTGAGAGAACTGTGTTCTTGATGTTTGTGAGTAATTATACAAAGTTTTTGAAACTTGATTTACATAGATCTTTGTTTAAACTGAATTTTGAGTTAGTTTTGAAAAGTTTTGATTTTTAGTTTAGATTTGTTTGTTGAGCATGAAAATTTTGAAAAGAATGATCTATATGTGTTTAAATGTGTTAATCCATGGTTTTTATACATTTTCCATACCCTAAAAATTGTTAAAAAGGATCGAATTTAGTTTTAAAGTTTGAAAACTTTGAAAATGGAAACTAGAATTCCCAAAAGTTGTTCTATCAACAGGCCGATCTTTTCAATCGATAGGTCGAACCCTTCGGCAGGTTCGACAGGCCAAACATCATGAATTGGCATGTCGAACACTGTTAAGTTTGGTAGGCCAAACTAGAAAGTTCAGCAAGCCGAACATTGGTAGGCCGATGAACTATAACTGGCAGGCCGATGAGCAGTGATCAGTAGGCTAGCAAAGAGTCCAAAAATAGCAGTTTTGTTTAGAAGGCTGGAAATAGCTGATCGGTATTCGAAAAGCACGCCGTATCGTTACAGGATTTTGTGAGCTAGCAAAAGGGACCAAATGGACCTATATAGTTCAAGCTCCTGATAATTACGAAACCCAATATCCCAGATATACATTTTATAATTATCAACTCTAATGCTACTCCACTAAAAGCTTGGAGTTGCACTCTCGAACTACATAGAATTACGAAGCCCATATAGCTAAGTCTCTATGACATATCATAGTGTATCGTATCTCTATAGGATTATCCATAATTGGCTTAAGGACAAGTTCTGTCTTACCTTCCCGATTATTTTTATCTTACGTTCTATTATCTCACCATCGGAAAACTTACCATCCAAAGACAGTATACCATTTGGTTACACTTATGTATCCAAATGGTTGAATGCTCTAGTTTTTCAATTACAGGATAGCGCATATAAGAGGATATCACTACTCCTAAAGAAGAGCTATGGATCCATATCTATGAATAACAGGTCTACGCCATCAAGAGTTATGCCTCCAACATACCGGCATGCATACCATAATTAAGATGTGGGTGTCATTTTTTGGTACATTAAAAGATACAAGTCACGACAACAGGCCCACTATTCATCTTAGGATTAAGATACAATACAAATTATTGTCTAAAGTGAATCAATTTATTGAGACAGAATTATTAATCCAAATCTATTCACTTTATGTTCCGATCCAACACATCGTCACCTATGACAACGTGACAATGTTTATATTCACGGAGTTCACCTCTGATGGCTAAGACAAACTATCTCCCAATAGGGATATAGACAACATAACAATCTTTATATAAATAAAGCGCCCAACTTTATTCCCTCGATTGTGGATCTTATGATTTAGACCGTTACCTTAAGAATCATGTCTTTTGCATAATCTGTCCATCATATGCCCAATTCTTATAGGTTTAAACTGATAGTCTCAGACTATTGTTTACTTAACATACATTCAATAAATTTGAACGTAAAGAGGACAAGATTTGGTATATAAATAAATTCTTTATTGATAAAAATGTCTCCAAAAACTTATTATATTTTTACTCCTTAGGGCATACATGTCTAACAAGTTGTACTTGGAGCTTACGTGGTAAACTTGTTATTGTGAGCTGAAGGTTATCAGCATGGTATTTGTTAAGAGATAGGAGTCTATTACTCATCTTTGTGAGGGTTTTATGGAATTAAAATTGATTGTGTTATTACAAGATATATATATATATATATATGTATGTTAAACTGCTATTATATGAGTATCACATATAAGACAATGATATGAACTCGTCCTGTATTGTACAAGCAAAGAATATATTGATTTGACATATGTTGTTGCAAATTGTGAAGCATGGTTAGGAATATTAACTCTATAAATAATGAATGATTATAGAGGAATGGTAAGACGTGAAAAGGGGGCGGTTACGTCCTTGGGCACGAATACCCTGAAAGGTAAAATATGAGGGAGGCAACGGCGATCCCTGAGTTGAAAGTCCCAGAATGCACTATATAGGAATCGACTTGGTGAGAATCCGGAGCTTGATGTCCTTTCACTAGAACACTTTTGGAATGATTGGAGGGTGGTCAAAGGCGCCCATTTGGGTTTCGTTGAATTGAGTGATATGATATTCTTTACACGGTGGATATAGATGAGTATAATTGAATCTTGAATTAATATGTATACATATATGTATGGAACTTGGTAAGAATAATCATAAGGTATGCATATAATTGAACATAATAATATTGATGAATAATGAATGAGAATTAACCAACCATGTAGGTTTTAATGTGACAATGATAAAAACTTAAAGGTGAGTAATGTTTTCCCTACTGAGCATGTTGTCACTCATTCCCCTATATTTTCATCTTTTCAAGACTCATCAAGTGTGAGGTGGCTACGAGAAAATAGTCGAGGAAACTACGTAGCTGTATTACGTTGGAATTGCTTCATTTGTTAAAGATTGTTCTTCATGATAATGTAAGAAATTGTGTGTTACTTTCTATGAATGTATTAAGATGTGTTAAGAGTTGAAATGATGATGATGACAATTTTGTATTATTAAACTTAAGGTGCTACATTAAACTGTGGTTTAATTGTTTATATTTTTATTTTGATTTGAGAGATTTCATTCAAAGACCTAGGCAAATTTCTTTTGATGTTTTACTTTTATTTTTTGATCTTTATTTTATTTATTAAAAACTGTTAACCCTCACTTAGGAGCGTTATATGCGTCTATTGATTCACAATGAGCTTTAATTTATTTATTTTTTATTTCAAACTTTGTGTTATAGTTTGTGAAAATCATTTGTTTTTTGTTATTAATGCATATTTGGATTTATATTTTAGAACATCATATATTACATACAGGAAAACTGAAATGTAATGACTGGAAAAATCCTTAAAATCCATAAATTAATAAGTTGGATTAATTAAAGATTTTTCCATAACTATGGTGTTAAATCTATAACAAAGCATAAGTTTAGAACTTAAAAGTTTTAAGTTTTGAAACGGATTATGAAAAATGCTTAAAAGAGAGAATGAAGATTTAAGTAAATTATTTACATTAGACAAGTCAATTCATCCTTAACGGTTCAAGCAGATCAATCACCCGATCGATTACACTAGAGAGAATTTACATAATTAAGTCAAGGTTTACTTAGAAACCCGAGTAATTATTTATAGGTTAAGATTTGTGAAATTACAACTTAATTTTCAAGATCCTATAATTAGATTAAATTCAGTAATATATAGTACCGTTAAGCGTTATGAGAAATTGTAAGAATTCAGTTTAAGGTTAGAAGACTACAATGGCATTTGAGAATTTAGGAATCTAAATCGTGATTTAATCACGATTTATAATTATGAATTTTCTTAATTTACGTGTGTTTAGGAAGTCTTAATAACAATAAGACTTTAGTAATAAATAATGTTATAATTATACAATTTTATGCACATTATGTATGAAACATATAATAGAATATGATGTTATGATAGTACATTTTAATAATTAAAAAAGGTTATTTAGAGTACTAAATTAAGCTTTTATGATTCAACAATTTTATGTATAGGTCAAAGTTGTGATACCCAAGAATTTCTAGTATATTATATATACAGTAATTAAGGGACTAGGTTAAGTAATTAAAGTACAAATTTTGTGAGTTAAATTTTATACTGAAAAATTTGTTAAATATTTTAAGAGCATGAAGAGTGTTACAAGGATTATTGTATAAATTCGATTTTTATAATAAAGCCCACAAAGTTGAAAAAGAGAATTTTAAGAGTAAAAATCATGTCATAGTCTTAAATAAGGAAGGAATGATATGAAAATAAGCTAAAAAGCTTATTTCTTGCAAAATATGTTGCAACAAATTCCAAAATGGAAATGTTATATAAGAAAAATACTATATAAAAACATGAAAAATTATAAAGTATTAGAATAATGCAGTATAAGGATTATATTGATAAATTTAGGCAGCATGAGAATTACATTGTATGGACAATATAAATAAATAAGGAATGTTGTATAAGTTTCAAACTTCACATATGACATAAAGAAAATGATTTTTTAATGCTTTTGTAAGTTTGAAGTATGTTTGCATATGTTATGCATAATATTTAAAAGTTCAAGTTATGATTTGCAATATGTTTACATTTGTTATGTTTTATGTTTAAGTAAGTATTAAGTTACAACATATTATATGCTTAGCATTTAATTTACTCACTAAAGTTTACAAGAAGGTAAATCAAAGATGATAATTAAAGTGTCGTACCAGCCTCCTTGATGTGAGGTATATAAGTTATGTTAAAGTTATGACCTCAGTATTCGATGATCTTAAGGCTTTCACAAGGGAAGCATTATGTTTATAATCTCATGATTGATGATGTTAGTACCAACACTTATGCCCTCAAGATAAAAGGAAGATAAGAACGATGATATGAAGTTTAAGTAAGTTATGATTAATATTAAAATTTCATAAAAGGATGTTCATAGATGAGCATAAATGGAATTATGGATTATAATATTACTTGCATTCCTTTCAATGAAATGTTTATGAGATAAGTTTATAAAAAAGGTACATTATGATGAGGAGAGAGAGATAATTTAGAAGGTAATGACATGAATACTGATAGTCATTTTTCTCTTCAAAGATGTTTTTTGCTCACTTTCACCCCTACCTTAAATTTTGTGGTTTCCTTAAGAAGAATTGAAACATGAACATTCTAGGGTAAGTATGAAAAGAAAAAATAGAGGCCCACATTATTCTCTCCCATCAAGAAGTTTTAATAGTCAAGAAAGAAAAAAAGATAGCTTTTTGATTTAAATAACATTGCTCGTACTCCTTAACTTTTACTTTCTTTTTCCATTTTAAGTGCTTGATATTTCCTAAGCCTAGTATCAAATCATCAAAGTGTGACAGTACCATGTGTGTGTCATAATAATTCACAACTTAAATGATGCAGCTCAAGTATGAGTCATAAGCATAAAGTAATACTAGTGATAACAATAAGAATTCTAGCATAAGCTGCATTGACAACAGCTTTTACCCTTGGCAGTCATACCTCCTTTTCAACTCTAGATTTGCCTCTAAAAGTAATTTTATTATAATTTTTTCCTTAATATATGTGTGGATAAGCTTTAATTTTGGATCAGTTAGAGGGCCACTGTAGAAACCCTCTACATTGCTTAGTAGCACAACAAGATTGGCCTTCAGTTCTAAAGCCAAAGAGCCGACAAACTATCATTATCCTGAAAATATACTAAAAGAATCCTACAAAGAGTGTTTTGAACAAAACTAGGCAGTAAAAACTGAACTACTCAAGAACTAAGAAACTGTGGCTTGGAAAGTTTGAACTATTTATGCTATTTTATGTTATTAGTAGCTTATATTAATAGTTGATTAGATGGTTAGAGATTCTCTTATTTTTCAAGAGTTTATTTCTTCTCCTGATTTTAGGTCTTAGAATAAAGAGCCTGGTTAGGTTTCTTGGTCTATAAATTAGATTGTAATTTCTCATTTATCATTAAGTTGAAATAATAGAAGCAATATTATTTATGTTTCCTTCCTTTATGGTTGACCAAGTAGTTTGACATGAAGGACTTAGGTGAGGCTAATTTTGTTCTCGGTACCTAGATCTTTCGGGATAGGAAGAACAAAATGATAGCTTTGTCTCAGGCCGGCTACATAGATAAAATTCTCAGGAGGTTTGCAATGCAGGATTCCAAGAAAGGTGGGCAACCATCTAGGTCTGGAATTACTCTTTCTAAGAAAGACTCTCCAAAGTCTTATGAAGAAAGAGAATACATAAAGAAGGCGCCTTATGCTTCGACAGTGGGTAGTCTCATGTAAGCCATGCTTTGCACTCGATCGGATATTAGCTATGCGGTCGGGATTGTAAGTCAATTTCAGGCGGATCTAGGACCGAACCATTGGGTTGCGGTAAAGCATATTTTCAAGTACCTAAGAAGGACTCGAGGGTATATGCTTGTGTATTCG
Organism: Artocarpus heterophyllus; assembly: GCA_025403435.1. Lineage (NCBI taxonomy): Eukaryota > Viridiplantae > Streptophyta > Magnoliopsida > Rosales > Moraceae > Artocarpus > Artocarpus heterophyllus. The sequence goes on from CM046349.1 coordinate 31,442,751, forward strand.
GGTGAGGATTTAACTCCTCTAGGACACACTGATTCAGATTTTCAATCCTATCTGGATTCTAGGAAATCGACTTCGGGGTTTGTGTTTATTCTGGGTGGCGGTGCCATCAGTTGGAGAAGTGCTAAGCAAGATTGCACTTCGGATTCGACGATAGAGGCCGAGTATGTGGCGGCTAGTGATGCTTCGAAAGAAGCAGTGTGGCTCCGCAAGTTCCTTGGGGATCTTGAGGTAGTTCCTAGTATGGATAAAGCGGTATCACTGTACTGTGATAACAGTGCGGCGGTAGCTAATGCTAAGGAACCAAGATTTCACAAGAAGAGTAAGCATATTGATCGAAAGTATCATGTGATAAAGGACTTCGTTGAGGGCGGGCATGTCACGGTGTGCAAGATCACGTCAGAGGACAATTTAGCTGATCCATTTACGAAGACACTTACTGGGAGAGTCTTCAAGAGGCATGTGGAAGCTATGGGGATGCGAAATTTGTTGTATTTACTCACTTAGTGCAAGTGGGAGATTGTTAGACATGTATGCCCTAAGGAGTAAAAATGTAATACGTTTTTGGAGACATTTTTATCAATAAAGAATTTATTCATTTATATATACCAAATCTTGTCCTCTTTATGTTCATATTTGTTGAATGTATGATAAGCAAACAGTAGTCTGAGACTGTCAGTCTAAGCCTTAAGAGTTGGGCATATGATGGACTGATTATCTGGAAGACACGATTCTTAAGGTGACGGTCTAAAACATATGATCCGTAATCGAGGGAATAAAGTTGGGCACTTTATTCATGTAAAGGTTGTTATGTTGTCTATATCCTTTTTTGGGAGATGGTTGGTCTTGACCATCGGAGTTGGACTCCATGAATAGAAACATTGGCGCATTGTCATAGGTGACGACGTGTTGGATCGAGACATAAAGTGAATTGATTTCGGTTAATAATTCTATTTGGGTAAATCGATTCACTTTAGACAGTCATTTGTATTGTATCTTAATCCTGAGATGAATAGTGGGCCCGTTGTCTCGGGTTGTGTCTTTTGATGTGCCAAAGGGTGACACCCACATCTCAATAGTGGTATGCATACCGGTACGTTGGAGGCATGACTCTTGATAGCGTAGACTTGTTATTCATAGATATAGAATCCATAGCTCCTCTTAAGGAGTAATGATATGCTCTTATATGCGTTATCCTGTAATTGAAAAACTGGAGAGCTCAACCATTTGGATACATAGGTGTAACCGAATGGTATACTATCTTTGGATGGTAAGTTTTCTAATGGTGAGACAATGGAACGTAAGATAAAAATAATCGGGAAGGTAAGACAGAACTTGTCCTTAAGTCGATTATGGATGATCATATGGGATGCCATACACTATGATATGTCATGGAGACTTAGCTACATGAGCTTCGTAATTCTATAAAGTTCGAGAGTGCAGCTCCAAGCTTTTAGTAGAGTAGCGTTGGAGTTGATAATTGTGAAATGTATATCTGGGATATTGGGTTTCATAATTATCATGAGCTTGAACTTTATAGGTCCATTTTGGTCCCCTTTGCTAGCTCACAAAATCCTGTAACGACACGGCGTGCTTTTCCAATAATTGGTGACTTATGTCGGATTTATCAGATTGGTTTAAAATTTGTAAGAATCAAATAATTCATGTCTGTTTATCGGTTGAATTATTGCGATCAGATAATTCTTGTCTGTTTATCGGTTGTTTTAATTTTGGACAAATTAGAACAAGATAAACTTGTAGAATTATTGTGAATTGATTTATTTTCTAAGAGATTATCTTGATAAAGTTTGTTTTGATCAGATAACTTCTTTATTGGGTTATTTGAATCAAAACTGAGACTTTATCCTTTAGAATCTCGGGTGGAAAATAAAAGATTTACGAAGATTTTTTCTCGAACTGGCCTGTTCGGCCTACCGATTACAATGTTCGGCTTGCCGATCAGCGGGAGATAAGATTACGCATTTTCACGCGGATCTTATCAAATATTGATCCAAACTTGATTCTGTTTCAAGTTTTTGAGACCTAATCTGATATGGACTGACCCCAGGACCAATAGCTATAAAAGGGAGTGAGTCTTATGATTTACTCAGATCAATAAAGATCAATTTGAGAGATTAAGAGTGATACTCTTCTAGTGAGCATCTGAAAACTCCCTGAGAGCTTTTGTTCACAAATCACGAACACTAGCTTTGGGTTCTCTCTATTGGTTGGAAGGAGAGTCACTGGTGGAAGAGCTGTACGTGTGAGCCCACACTCACTCCGATTGTGGATAGAGAATAGCAAAGAAGACCAGTTGGTTGAGGCTCTTCTGGAACGTTACTTCTCTACACAGGTTGCGGAGGTTCTTCGGCACACTGAGGTTAGTAAGATCTGTTTAATTTATACATATAACATGTCAAACTTGTGTTTTGAAAATTACTCTGATGGAAAAAAATTTTAAAATTCCGCTGCGCACTTTGTTTCCAACATGTTCAAGAACAAGATAGTAATGAGGTTCTTCCTAATGCACTAATAGAGCAAACTCATCAACCTCGAGAAGTGCCATTAAGGAGATTCACTAGAGAAAAGAAAAGTACGATTTCAGATGATTATATTATCTTTCTCCAAGAACATGAAGTTGATGTAGGCGTAGTGGAAGATGATCCAATCAACTTCCAGCAAGCGATTTAAAGTTCAAACTCTCAAAAGTGGATTGATACCATGAAAGATGAAATGAAATTCATGAAATACAATGACGTTTGAAATCTTATCGAGTTGCCTAAAGGTGAGAAGCCCATTAGTTGCAAATAGATATTTAAAACCAAGAGAGATTCGAATGACAATGTCAAAAGACATAAGGCTTGTTTAGTTGCCAAAGGTTTTACTCAAAAGGAAGGCATAGATTATAAAGAGACTTTCTCTTTAGTTTCATCAAAAGACTCTTTTAGAACAATAATAACACTTGTGCCTCATTTTAATTTAGAGTTACTTCGGATCGATGTTAAAACAACATTTCTAAATGGAGACATTGATGAAATGATTTATATGATCCAACTAGAAAACTTTGTATCTAGAGACTCAAAGTCTATGGTTTTCAAGTTAAAGCAATATGTCTATGGTCTCAAGTAGGCTTCCTGTCAATGGTATCACAAGTTTCATCAAGTTATTATCTCATATGGTTTTGGGTAAATGTGGTTGATGATTGTGTATATTATAAGTTCAATGGGAGTAAATTTTGTCTTCCTGATTTTGTATGTTGATGATATTCTACTAGCTAGTAGTGATATTGGCTTATTGCACGAAACCAAGAGATTTCTGACAAAGTATTTTGAGATGAAAGATCTTAGGAATGCCTCTTTTCTATTAGGTATACAGATACTATGAGATCACTCTCGAGGAATCCTTAAGTTATCACAAAAGAGCTATATCAAAAAAGGTTTTAAGTAGATTCAGTATAAAGGATTGTTCATTAGAAGAGATGCCCGTAGCTAAAGGAGACAAGTTTAGTCTCAGTCAATACCCCAAGAATGACCTTGGAAGGAAAGAAATGCAAAAGATTCCTTATACGTCAGCTATAGGAAGTCCAATGTATGCTCAAATTTATACACTTCTAGACATAATTTTATTGTGGGAGTATTGGGAAGATTTTTGAGTAAGCCAAGAATAGAACATTAGAAAGTAGCCAAACGGGTTATACGTTACTTGCAGAGAACAAAAAATTCGTACTTACTTATCGGAGATCAAACAGTTTGGAGATCATTAGGTTTTCCGACTCCAATTATGCAGGATGCCAAGATAGTGAGCATTCCACATCGAGCTATGTTTATATGTTGGCTGGATGAACTATTTCTAGAAAAAAGTGCTAAGTAGTCACTCATAGCTTCTTCAACCATGGCCGCAGAATTCATAGCATGTTATGAGGCATCTAATCATGGCATATGGTTGCTGAATTTTGTCATTGGGCTACATGTGGTAGGTGTCATTGAAAGGCCATTAATGATATATTGTGACAATAAATTGGTAATACTATATTCTAATAACAACAGAAGCTCTACAAAGTCAAAGCATATTGACATCATTTATCTAGTTATTAAAGAAAGAGTTTAGAGTGATCACATTTCCATAAAACATATGGGGACAAAGTCCATGCTAGCAGATTCATTAACCCAAGCCTTACCACCTAAGGTCTTTCATAAGCACAATATTCATATAGGGTGATGGTTTATTTGATGATATTTTGGTTTACTGGAAGTTTCTATGTTTTACTTAAACATTTATATGTTTGTTTTGATTTTCTGCAAAATGGTTTATGGTTTATCTCTGAATTTGTTTGCTTTCTATATGCAATTTTGCACTATGTTTAAAGATTTCATATTGATCTCACTAAAGAGTAAAGTATGACCAGTTGAAAATAGGCATGTTTGAGATCACATTGCATGCAATTTTAATGCTATTAATCCACACTTGATCTATGTCATTAAATATGTTGGTATGTTGACCATTGAAGATCTGGTCACAATTATGTGTGATAAAAGCCACTTTGATTCTATGCTAATATAAGATATGGACCAGATTGAAACTAAAGTGTAGCCTAAAGATAAATAGCATAAAGTTGCAGTGCCTAATGAACTTATAATATAATTTTTTTAGGAATTATATGTAGTCTAAGTGGGAAATTGTTGGAAAATTTTAGTTTTCCATTAGGTTGTGGCAACATATTAATATAACAATTATATTATAGCTATTAATTACAGTGGGCTAATTTAACTGGTCTATTTATGGAAAGCCCATAGGCTACTAACCATGTATAAGCTTAATGAGTGGATACCCTAGTGAAAAAGTATATAAAGGCATTATTAGGTTGTGGTCCCCAAAATATCAAATCATTCTAAGCTTTCTCCTCTCCCTATCAAGAAGAGAAAAAAACCCATTGAAGACTAAGGTGATTTGATTGAGGAAGACAATAACTTGTTCATCGATCATCGTAGAAATTCCACAAAAAAGTTGATAGTTGCTACCACAGATACATGTATTTATTCCTAATTTAGTTTCTTGATAATACGGCATGACATGATCCTAGGACTGTGATAGGGTTATTCTAGGGTTCTACAGAATTATGAATATCTAAAATTAAGAATTCAAACAGAGATGAATAAGAACTAAATGGAAACCATAGAAAAGTTTACATAAAATAGAGCCTTTAAGGTCTATTTATAAATACATTGACGCTAAGTGGTTGAAACAAAATCTCACTGACATTCTCTCTAAGAAAATCACACCCACTACTTAGGTGGTTAGGCGTGATCTGTCATCTCTCCACCAAGAGAATAGTATATGTTCTAACTACCTCTAACAATGTGGTTCTATAGCCATCCAATATCTGTCTGAGATTCGATTATGGTTTAAACTGAAATATTATTTATTTTAACTTTTAAAATAAATATCTTGCATGATTTTCTTAATTATTTATTACATCCAATAAAATAAATAATTGCTATGCAGTATCTACTTCAATTATTAAAAAAAAATTTCAACACTTTGATAACAACCATATCATATGAACAATTGTGACATAATTCATCCAAAAACCATGAAAATACGCCATGTGTACTCCAACAGTACACAATTGGCACCACATATAGTACAGAAAGTCAATTTTGTGTTTCCAATTTAGCCTTATTGGTTAGAAATATTCTAAACAATTTCCATTGACCTATCCGAAAGAATGTTATGGAACTAGTAAGGGGACTTAATTAAATAAAATTTAAGTCCAATAATTATTGCAATTTAATTATCTCATAATTAATTTAATAATAATTATTAACTCTAGTTTGTGCCGCTATCAGAAATTGACACTACACTCTTAAATTATATACATTAATTATATGAAACCTTAAACATTAAGTGTTGACATTAAAGTTGTCCATTGATATAACCATTTACTATATGATAATATCCTCTATAATAATATTCATAATTAAAGCTAGATTTATAGTCTTCCGTACAACCTCTTTAATTACTTCTTTGGCTATGAGAATTTTAGGTAATGTCTAATATTCCATATCAAACAGCGAGATATCTACATCCAAGTTTTCCTAGATTAATATTCATGAGAATGTTATCTAAACGTCCTATCTAATAGGAGTTGTGGATTCTATAGCTGTGAAAGTGTGCCTAACTACCTATACTATTATGCCTTTAATATACCAAGTTTTTGATTATGAATATATAGATCTCACCCATTGGTAGTGAAAAGACATAATAAATAGACATGAGTTCACTAATCACTTCAAGATTAAGGTATGATCTATAAAATGATTAAAAGTGATAGAGTTCTAATTTCTTGTTACAGAATTACACAAGAAATTAAAATTCTATCTCAAGTCCAGGTTTAATGTATTCTATACACACTAATGTCTCTATCTACAAATCATAATATTACTTATAATCTGGGTAATATTATTCCACCAAATTAGGAGTATGCAACATTACAATTTTAAGTTAGTTAAAATGTCCAGGTTTATCTACTAATTATAAACCAAAATTTATACTAATACCCAGAATCATAACCTTTCTATTATAAACATTTCGTATACATTATTATGGACTTTATAAATATTGGAACCTTTAGCATATTTGCAGGTACACACATACATACATATATATATATATATATATATATCAAAATATACATATAGGAGAGTAAATTTTCATTTATTAATCATGCAATCCTTTAAATTTCATAATGTCTAAACGGAATTTTCAGTATTCTATAAAAGCACCAATCCCAACATGTATATTTTGCAAAATTTGCTATTTTATACAATTTTCAAACAAACCAGTCAAAATTTTACGATATATGTTTTACGGAGGTTACTCACCTGACAAAAAGCTAGTCCATAAAATTACCACCAATAATCTACAATAAACCATCGATATCATTTCACTTTTTTCAACAAACATCATCAGATTCAAAGATACTAGGCAATAAGAAAAGGAACTTACAATAAATAACATTTCTTGAACTTTTTCTGAAGTAAAGGTCTTAAACTAGTTTTGAAGTAATCCCTTAATTAATTTTAATTTAAATATTTTTCTTAAAGTAACAAATTAGTTGTAAATAATTAACTACTTTTCTTAATGAAACTAATAGTTAATTATGGTTAACATCTCAAACTTACCATCTCACTTAAGATTAAGTAATTAAATATAATTAATTAAATTTTGTAATTAATCTCTTTTAATTAATCTTATAGAGGATCATCATAATTTATTAATTCATTATGTACATTATATATATGTAATGCACTCCTAAGTAATATAGTGTTTACAATAAAACTATTTATCCCTGATGCTACAAATTTTTTGTGTAAATTGAATTATATCTCTCCTAAAAATATTATTTGATTCAATACCATGTATCAAATAAAAAATATATTGTGTAGTCTAAGGGCCTGTTTGTTTTATGTATCTTTTGGACTCAATGGACTCAAATTTGGATTCAAATATTAAGAATTCTTTAGATACGTATTTGTTTCCCCCAAAATTTGCATCCTTTGAGTATCAGGAATCCAAGTTTTCAAACTTCTAATCCCTCCTAAACTTTTAATACTCGGATATCTTTGTTATAGTAAAAGCTGAAATTCTCTCTCCTATATTTGAGAAAAAAAATCGTAACTTCTTCATTTGATATTCAAATGAGATGATTCTTTTTTTCGTTGTGTTCTTAGTGAAGAGAAGAATAAATTAAGATCCATACTGCATATTTTTTTAAGATCATTAACATTAAGATGTTATTAGATTTGTTGATAAATCAAAAACCATTTTCACTACCTTTCTAAATACAAAATTCAATTTTATTCCACACTCAGATTAAAACTTAAATGCACATTCAAACATCAATTCGGACAACAATTCAAATCATTAACTCAGATCCTAATTTAAATCATATAAGTCAAATCAAATCATACTTCGAATCCATTAACCAAATAGAGCCTAATACACCCCTATATTAACATCAGTGTTTTTGTCTTTCTTTTCCTTCTCTTTCTCCCTTTTAATCCTCTCCTCCAGCCGCCCATCTCTTATCTCTCTGCTCTAGCGATCACTGGCGCTGTAATCTGCCATGTTTTTATTCTTCCCCAACTCCAATGAAATTGCTGTAGATGGAGTCAATCTCCTTGCATGATCGGAATTCAAGTTGGTGGAGACATCAAAGATCTCAAGATCGCGGTCATCATGAACTCTGTACACTCATTCCTCAATGAAAACCAACATGTGTATATGATTTTTGGTGGATTTTGTGATTTTTTAAATGTTTTAGTGAGAAAATCTGGCGAAAAACACTGAATACTAGTTGGTATCTCAATGGTTACTGAACGGTAATTGTCAAATGGATGCTAATCGCGACAAAAACTAGTCGGTAACCGTAGCAAATGCCGGATACCAATCGGTAACCGCAGTGGATACCGAAGATTGTTTGGTATCTTGTAGGCATATTACTATTGTAAATATAATATGACGTGACAATAGTCTCTGCAATTATTACTTTTTAGCATAAACCAATCCAAGCATTAATTTTGTAGCATATGTTTAAAGAGCACTTTATAATATAAAGAATGTCTATTTTAATTGATTTATTCGGGCCGTGCCCGCGACATTATATATGAAGCAATAGGGGATGGATTGTCAAATTCCAAAGAACTCTGGTCTTCTCCCCACCACAACCTATAAAAAGAGAATACAAGACAGAAAGTGGCAGGTACTCACCCTCGTGAATATCATTGGAGGAATGGGTAATGTGGAATGAGAAATTGCTTTACAGTATAGAGTTTACCTTTTTCCAATGGCTTGACGTCTATCACAATTTGGCAAAATCAACCAATGGGAATTGGCAAGGATCCTTGAGAAAGGACAGACACAGATGGAGGAGATGCCTTTTCTCTACCTTGAAAGTCGCATAAACAAAAGGGAGAGGAAGATAATGGATCATCAAGTAAGCATAAGCATATCTATTGCCACCATTTCCTCCATGATTTTACAACCACTCTCTCCAATGGCCCCCTCATTGTCCCTTTTGCCCCTTTTGCCTAGATCTTGTTGTACCATTTAGTTTTGTATCTACATGGGAAAACAATTTTTCTTTCCAAGGAAAAGAAATTGAAGATTAAAAATAAAAACTTAAGCCGTTGTCAGTAAGTGATCAAGTACTAAGTGTTTGCATGACAAGCCCATTTGGACATAGAGATAAAGAAGAAGAAAAAAAAAAAAGAGTTTGTTTGGTAGGAGAAAATAGTAAAAGAAATGACATTGATGAGAATTAGTGACATGAAAGATTAGAGATGAAAATATTGGTGAGTGATCTAAATCCTTTAGTGAGCTATAAATTCGAAGACTATGGTGTCAAATTAATTACTTTATTAAATAAAATCATAATAGTAGAAATAAGAGTTCTCCTTCTGTATGTATTTTACTACCTAAATCAAAATTGTCTAAAAATTGAAAAGTAATTATACACGCATGCACAAGGGCTTTGCCGTAATGAGATGCATTTCGATACCTTTTTTTTTTTTTTAAGGGAAATTTCCATTCTTATTACCAATACTTCAATAGACACTTGAATTGAATCTTGAAACTTGATTTTAATTTTCTTCTTTTTTCTTTCAGGAAACTTAATTCTAATTTTTGTTCATTCCAATTCAGTGGGATCTCATTATTATTACTATTATCTTCATTGTTATCATTATCGTCCTTGTGGTCATTGCTATTTTATTATGCTTAATAGATCCATGAATTCAAACTCAGGACCTCAACATTAAAATTTAACATGATTACTCTACCGGTAGATGTGCGACTTTCTTTTTATTTTCCTTGTGCAACTAGAAATAAATCCTTATTAATAATTGTAAATCCTAAGGAGATTTATATATATTTTGAATATTCAAGCCAACCTTCTCATATATGATGAGAACCAACATTTTTTTAGTGTGATTAAATCAACATTGATATTTTGTCTTCCTAAGCCAACATTGGTTCTCTATATTCCTAGGCTTTCCAACAACTCATGTTGTCTCTTTTCTTCCACCAAACTCTCATCACCGTCCTTTCCCTAAGCCCTCTCCATGCCTAGGACAACCCCTCCCTCCCCTTGTCCCACCTCAACCACCACTAATTGTCATGACGAACCATGTCATGAACCTGGCGGCAGCGACCCACTTCAACATCATGGTCATCGTGGCCGCAATCATATGTGCTTTCCTCTGCGCTCTCGGCCTAAATTCTATGCTACAATGCGTGGTCCGATGTGCCAACCGTGCCCTTACTGAGCCGGTTGAATGGCTGAACTCACGTAGACTAAACTCGGGCCTAAAGAAGACAGAAATGGTGGCTTTGCCAACTTCAACCTATGCCAATTCCGGGTCTCCTTCTTCGGCTTCTGGATGTGCTATTTGTCTAATGGACTTCACTGAAGGGGACAAGATCAGAGTGTTGCCAAAGTGTAATCATCGTTTCCATATGGCTTGCGTTGATAAGTGGTTGCTCTCTCACTCTTCTTGTCCAACTTGCAGGAATAGGGTCAAGTCCAATGACAACATAAAATGTCCTCTGTAGATTATCAGATTATATTAGACTAAGCTAGACAAGCTATTGAATGTTGGGGAGTTTTGTCTGTCAGTTTTCTTGGTGTTTAATTTTGTTCTATTTTTCTGTATCTCTTTTCAACTGTCATCATATCTAGGGCCTTTTTGTTCATTCATTCATTATGCAGCTTTTGCAACGGCAGGTAGATATATTTTGATTATTTGACTAAGGTGATATATATATATATATATATATATATGAATATCATGGAAAAGATAGCTTTAATAAGTGATCTGTCTCCCTTTCGAGCACATATTATATTTTGGACTATGGATTACCAGTTGCCACATGTATTGGTAATTGACATTTAAATTGAACTAGTTAGGTCGTTTCTAATACCTTTTACAGTCCCAAATTTAATCAATTCCATATTTCCTTTAGAACTAAAAAAAAATAATGGTAAACAAATTTAGCCTGTTACGATATACATTTAGAACTATATTATGTGATTCTAACTAACTTTATTCATAACCATAAAATGTGGTTTTAACTATATTTTTAAATGAGCGATTGATAATGCAATCAATCTTGACTTATATTTTAATACCAACTAATGTAACATATGAACTTTCTTTGTTTTATTGATAGATATTTAAAAAAATTACTACGTTAATCAATATTAAAAAAATTACAATTATCTATGGTGAAATAACAATTAATTACCATCGTATTCAGCTGAATGAATGTCGTTTAACGCACCATCTTGAAAGCTTACCCTTCAACAAGATAATCTTGGATTTATGTGTTGCAACGTTTGAGTCTACAATTTGTTACTTAGTGCAATCATAAAAAGCACTACAACTGCTACCCCATGAAAAAACATATGGCCAAAATGTCCATGTGGGAAGATTTTGACCAAAGGGCCAAAACAAATTTCTAATTGGGTAAATGGCCTCTTTTTTTTTAACCAAAAAATACGGCTTTTTATGCAGATAAACTGTTCCAGTTTTTCTCAAAAAAATAAGAAAAATGACTGTAGCAGGATAAGGAACCTCAACAGGATGAAAAAAAAAAAAAAAACTAAAACCGTTTTGATGTCTAAAAAGCTTTTTTTTTGTGCCAAAAACTGTCCCAAAAAAAAAGGACCATTTACCAAAAAAATTTTTGCCAGAAGGCCATTTTTTAAAAACACTCACCAGTGTGCTAGCACTACTACATACATAACTGTGTAAAAGACATAAAAATCCTTTAGTTTACCTGCTTAAAATGTTGGAACCTTATCCGATGTGCTCTGTTTTTCACTCATTTCTACCACTATCATGTCGACTAGAGGGCATACATGTTCTTCGAAGTTTTAGTAACTTAAAATTATATTCCATCCAAAAATAATAATAACAATAATAAAAAAAAAATAACAATGATAATTAGAAACTGTTATAGCACTTGCATGTTTGAGTTATAGATACAAAAAAAATAGGGCTTTTCTGCACTAGTGCAGACGCTTGAACTTACACATATGCAATTTGTTATCTAAACTTTTAATGTTGACAAATTTATCTTCTGAACTTATAAATAACTTACAAATTTGTAACGAATCCTCTTACATTGATAACGATATTAATTTTTTGACTAAAATTGTCATGTGGTTTTCACATGTATTGTTATTTAATGGCCTAGATGATCAAATTTTATGTATTTAACACAACTTTACCGTGATTTAGATTTTTAATTATGTTTTATCAAACTAGAAAGTTTCAAATTAGCTTTATTTAAACATAAATTTGGGTTAACATTCTTTAAAATAAAAAAGACCTTTGCTCTTGACTAATGATCTATGAGATAATCACAAGTCAATTCAGTAAAAAAATAATAATAATATTACTAACAATAAGGATGGTTTATTACAAATTTGTAATTTTCGAAGGTAAATTGCAAATATGCATAAGTTTAGGGGACACCAATGCAAAAAAGCCAAAACAAAAACCCTGCGTGCAAGTCAAGAAAGCTATTAGCACCAATGAATTTGCCGCACCCACTTTGATGATGTGAAGGGCAACATTATCGTTTGCAAAGCCCCAGGCTTTATTACATGATATCCCCTTTTTTTTCTTGTAGCTTGTAATTTCTTGAAAAGTTGGAAGAAACATTGTACACATCAGAAAACCATTAGCAATTGCATGCGCGTGGTTAGATACTCCAAAAATTTAAGCACAAGTAGAAAACAACAAACGACAATAATGATAGATAAAAGTCTTGGCAGAAGAATTCTCCCCTAGGGTAGGGGAAAAAAATCATACAAAATGGTATCGTTTTACACTATTAGATTTTAATCAAGTTCTGTTAAACCGTCATACTTAATTTGTGATTAAATTGTTGACTTATAGATACTGATTTTTTCATACGAGGCCATAAAATTGTTTATTATAAATTTGTTGTAGAGCTATAATAAAAATTATTTATGAATGATAATATGTTGTAAAGGATGGATGCTTATTTAATTTTTTTGAATTTTTCTTTTTTGATCATGCTAAAGTATAAATCCTGGCACTCAATCACGGCTTGCTCCGTGATTGAAGACTGAAGCTGACCTCCAATATGGGCAAAAAAAGGTTGTCAGGAGTAAAATATGTGATTCTAATGCAAGCCCCACAAAGGAAAGGATATGAGATGATAGGATGAGATCCCTCTAAATGAAGACAATTTATAATTGAGAAAGGGTATAATTTTGAGAAATTCTACTGCCACGTATAGATGCTAACGGGTTTATTTAGAAACATAGATTGAATTAAAAGTTTAAACCTAAAATACTATAGCAATTCAAATTCTATGAGAAAACATACTGTAACAACGTTAGTTCGAACATGTTTCAAAATATACCCTTCAAGCTAGGTTTTTTCTGCTTTTGATCCCTAAACTTTGATTGAATTGGCAAGTTACATGTGAATAGTCCCCAAATTTAATAAAATATTGTGTACTACACTAAATTGATAAAGAGGATAAACTTTAACAAGGGATTTTTAGAAAGGAATGACCTTCTGGGAAAATTTTTTTTGGTAAATGGTCCTTTTTTTTTTGACAGTTTTTTGCACAAGAAAAAAGGCTTTTTAGACATCAAAACGGTTCCAGTTTTTTTTTTTTCATCCTATTGAGGTTTCTTATCCTGCTACAGTTATTTTTCTTATTTTTTTGAAAAAAACTGAAACAATTTACCTGCATAGAAAAGAGTTTTTTCCAAAAAAAAAAAGAGACCATTTACCCAATTAGAAATTTTTTTTTGCCCTTTCGTCAAAATTGCCCAACTTTAACAGGAAATACCCTCGTACATGTGATTCATCTAGTTTCATCCCAAAATATCAACCTTCAAACGATCTAGTGTAACATCATGTAACATGTACATGGGTATTCTATCCAAGGTTTGATAGCCGCCATCAATTTGGGGCACCATGCAGCACCTTAAAATTAGGGATAATTTGCCAAAATCAGAAGTTTAAGGAATAACCTCCAACCCTAAAACGTTTTAGGAGGCAGATTTGCCAAATATCTTGTTGAGGTAAATCCTCTACGTAACACAAGCACACACATTGTTCGATATTTTTGTTGGAACCAGCTAAGCATATGTTTAAGATCCTAAAGAAAGATGCCCAAACAGAAGAATACTTGTTGGAAAAAAGGCCCTTCCTTTAGATCCTTTTCGTTTGTTTTATTCCATTTTTTTCTCCTTCCTTTACACAACTTTCTTCCGTTGTTTTAGAGTGTGTTTGGGGACGTACTTAAAACTAAGCTTAACCTTTGTTTGGGAAATCCATTTGAACTAAAAAGTTTCAACTTCTACAGTACAAAGCTCTCACATGCTACTTTAAAAAACAAAAGTTTACTACAATATACAAGCTCTCACATACTACAATTTTTAAGTTCTAACTACAAGTTCCAATGTTTCCAAACGTACTATTAGAACTAAAACACTGTAGCATGTGAGAGCTTTACACACTGTAGAATATTTTTGCTTTACACTGTAGCATGTAAAAGCTTTACACTGTAGCAATTGAAACAAATAAGTTAGAACAATGTTCTCAAACACACTCACTAGGAATATCAACATGGATATCAAGTGTCTTTGAATAAGTAAAATAGAAAAGGAGGAATATTGATTTACTGCCTCAGGAAAATTTTCATTTAAAGCAAAGAATTCCAGAACAAAAATACTAGTTGGCAATCTTGATGCTACGAAAAAGAACTGACCTTCCTTTTGAGAAACTGTGTTCTCTGAAAACTTGTGCTTACGAAACAACTAGCAAATCTCCAAACAGGTCAGAAAACAAACATTTTGTACATCAAAACTCCAAGCTGAACCTTCAGGAAGTTCTGCATGTTTAATTTTATCCTAGCCACCCATAACCTATCTTAATTCCAATTGGAAGTTTTCTTGGCTCTCATACAAATACCATGAACATGTAGATTCGTAGTGCAGGGAAAAAAATAATAATAAAACAAAAGATAACAATTTACTTTTCCCCTTCACATAGGAGAATTCTCCGTCAAGAGTTGTCGTACATCTCATTGTCATCATCGTCATTGTCATGATATATAAGCCCTCTAAGCTGCTGCACCCTTAATTGCTCTTGAACTCGTTCTCTAATGGCTGTTCCCTGATTTGTGTCAAAGAGAATTTGTTCATAATCAGAAAAATATACGACCATCTTTGTGTGTGTGTGTGTGTGTGTGTGTGGAGAGAGAGAGAGAGAGAGAGATGGCCGACCATTTTATGGCAACGTTCTTCAAACATCTCGAAAAATCCAGCTACCAATCTACCAGCATTTTCCACCAATTCGTCATGGTGCATTCCGGCAGTTTTTGCTACAATTTGTATCTGCAGAGAGACAACATAGAACACATGAAATCAAATAAAATCGTCATCAAAGAAGTAAAAACTGGCTCTTCATATTGCAGAGTATTATGGCTTTGCAAACTTGGCTTAGCAGCAAGAAAGAGACCACTAGTTTGGCAGCAGAATCAGGTGGCATTTTACGAAGTCATCCACAAGATGCCACCTTATTAAATGAAGTATACCATGAAAGAGAAAAATGTCATTGTAAAATGCAGCAAAGTTTATTAAGCATCTTCTCATGAGAATATTCACACGAAATAGAAGTCACTAACGGACAGAACCATAATGACATGAAGTTCCAACAAGCATTCATTGGCACAATGTAGAAGTGGAAAACGGAAAATCTTGGCATATCGGGCGTTTGGTATTGTTTTCAAAATAGATGAAAATATTTTTGTTTTGAAAAACAAGAATTTTTTGGGAATTATGTAGAGAGTGTTTTTAAAATTTTTGCCTCGAAAAACGCGCGAAAACATTTCCAAAAATTTGAGAGCAAAAACAGGGGCCAAGTAATGCCACAAATCAGAATCCACAGTGTTTTACAGGGCAGCTTTTGCTTTTATTAATGAGAAATTGTTTTACTCTGACTAGAATTTAGTTTTTAAGCAACAAGATGTTCCCAGTGGAAACACCATGAATATAAGTTAAATAACACACGATATTCCCAGTAGAAACGCTATGAATATAAGTTAAATAACAATCTACTCAGTTTATTTAGAGAACAGATGGCAAAAATTGATTAAATGAAGTAAAAGATATATTTTCACTATTTTCCTTGTTACCTTTGTAAACATGAGACAACATGTACAAGAAAGAGGGTAAAACATGGAACATAAATTCTGAATAACAAAAACATCATTTGCTCAGAAAAATTTATCTTTGTAAGCGTGACAACATGGACAAGAAAGAAGGTAAAACATTGAACATAAATTCTAAATAACATAAACCTTATTTGCTCAGAAAATTATAAACATAAACCTTTAAAGAACCCATTCCAAACTTTCAAGAAACAACAATTGTCATAGATTATATTTTTAAGTGCATATTAAAAAGAGCAGAAAATAATAGTTATAAGCTATTTATACCGAAAATTCCGTCATTAGACAAGACCAAAAGAAAATGACAGATCATAAAAAACATTAAAAGCAAAGGTAAGAAATTTAGCATCATCATAGGGATACCTTCTTTCCGACTTTTTCTTGGTGCTTCTTAACCCTCTCACGCAATCTTTTCAGTCCCATATTCACTCTAAGTCGTTTTTCCTAACAACAGGCAACAAGAATGTCTAATGCCAGTTCTTTCAAATGAAACAGGAGGATAAGTAGTTATTTGAATGTAGAAAATAAAAGTACCTCGTCTCAAAAAAAAAAAAAAGAATATAAAATTACCTTTACATAGCTAACACCCAGCTCTTTCCTTGTATAACCATGGTCTAAATTGCGCATAACGTATTGATTGTAATCCTCAACAATCCTCATTATAATATCTGATGTAGATATCCCATCGGTACGTTTTGTTTCCTTAAATTATCCAATTGACTTAACCTGCATAGGAGGCACATGAAACATGTTCAAGTGAAACAAGCAGTATGTTGATCAAGAGTTATGGACAATCAACAAGAATAATACATTGAAAGCACTTATTATACATTCTAAGAAGTGGGAGGTGCAGCGAATTGGCAACAGGAGAAGGAAAACCAGTGAAAAGTACTTAAAATTATTACTGGAGAGCCAACACTGACATATACAATAAATAACCACAACATAATACAGACACAAGACAACAATTGAGGTTAGAATTAAGTGTTTATTGCATCAATTATCCCCATACCCATCCAGTATCTACTACAAGAAAAATTATGAATAGTTTAGTATCATAGTACTCTCCCCACCTCCCCAAGCCCCACACCACACCCCCCCCCCCCCCCCCCCCCCCCACCCCCCCCCCCCCCACCCCAACCACAAAACAAAAAAAAGAAAAAAAAACACAGTAATCCCAAAGAAAGGAGAATCGTGCCAAAAATATAATATAGCTTCTATGTCAATTAAACTTACAAACTCGTAGACATCCTTTCCTGCCCCACTTGCATCAGCATACCTAGAAATTTAAGAAAAAGAAACGATTAACATATTTGAAGTGTGGCCAACTTCAGTTTGCAAAAATACACAATTAACATATTTGAAGTATGGCCAACTTAAGTTTGCAAAAATAAATACTCTTCAACGAAAAAAAAAAAAAACAGGTGGCAGGGAACCAAATAAAATAGCAAATATAGGTTTTATAATTTAGCCCTCATATAGATTATGTTATATAGACTCCCAAAAAAAAAAATTAAAATCATCACAAGCTGAAAATTTTATGATAGTTCTGAAATTGAACAAGGACTAAGTAACTCGGATGATGAAGGACTTGTCTTCAACAAAAGGAATATGCACAAAAACAGGACCTTTCTTACTGGAAAACAGATAATTTAAAAAACAAAAACTGACAAATTAGCTTTTTTGGGTTCCATGCACTAACATACTATCTGCATCAACCACAGATTTTCTTCCACCAAAATAAGAAGAAGAAGATGTTCTTCAACCTAAGAATGATACATTCAAGAAGAAAGCCACGCATTTCTAAATGAAAACTCTACTTAAGTTGCTTATTTGGGGCTGGTTAACCTTACGGAAGAGAGTCGTGAGCCACATAGTCAATTTGGTGTTTGTCAAGAAACTCTCGAGTCATCACCCATTGTGCATCAAAATAACTTCATCAACCCATCTGCATCAAACATTTAGCAAGATAATGCTTAAAGCAGTTATAATTCAAATAAAGGTTGGCTATTGAGAATTGCATGCAATGGATAATGGAAAGAAGATACTTGTGTACCATTAATCAAGAAAATTAATCATTAATACACAGATTATAATAATCCAATAAAGAAGCTAATTCCTCGCTAGAAATGTCAATGGTGTTGTGCCGACCCATCCATAATCATCTGGGAATACACATGCTTCGTGTTGTGTTGTGCATGTCCCAATAAAACTTCATGTCATACTTGTGCAAGTCCAAGGCTAAAAAGCCCGTATACCCTAGCCCAACACACCGCCCATCTGGCACTTGAGCCTTTTGTTACAGAATTTTTTGAATTGTTGAAATCGAATTGTCTTAATACAATTCAAATGAAATGGAGACATTTAGAGCGAAAGCAAACAAATTATAATGATAATAGAGCTTCATATTTTTGTTACTGAGCCACAGAAAATAAAATGCTTACATGAATGCGAACACCATCGACAAATAATAAATTTTTAGACACTATAAAATCTGTCAAATATTAATATGCAAGTAAAAAGAGACTGTTTTCTACATTGAAAACTGGTGCTCATTGTGCCAACCCATCATGCTCAATAGGTCATGTTATGTTAAGCTACCTGCATAAAACATGAATTTGGGACGGCCCCTGTGCTGTGCTCGGCTTGGCCCAAGACAAAATCCTGAGTACCGTGCCCGGTGGTAATTTTTGTTCCATTCCCCCTTGCTAAACTGCCAGTCCAGGCCAATTGACATCTCTAATTTCTAGCAATTGAAAATTTTACATTTCTTTAACTATACTTTTTTTTTTGGCGTTAAATAGCCTAAGATTTCTGATAAAGCAGCTTACAAAAGCATAATCGGCTAGAGAAGATGAAAGAGGAAGAAAAACAAAGAAACTTCCAACATTAGTATCCCACAAGAACTTCATTAAAGCAATCCTAACAATTTACCATTCAAAAGAAAAGTTGTCAAACATAGATAAGACGACACAAGTAAACCAACCTGAAGTGGCGAAGTGACTCGTACCGCTCCTTCTCAGCCATGACGGTTTTTCCCTTATACTTGCGAGTAGTTTCATCATTGCAGCATCCCACAAGAAGGCAAGTATTTGGGAACCTATAGTTTTGCAAAACAAAGACGCTTCAACATTAGATAAAGTTTAGCCTAGGGACATAAAAGTACAAAACACCCAATAGATTATTGAATTCTAATTTCTAACCACAAATTGCATATAATTTTCAATAGCATCCTTCCATCAAAAAAAATTGCTTCTTGTTCAAATTAAGGACACAAGAATTAAATCCAACACCAAAATCCAAATATATTCATGAACAAGATAAGTAAACAAACAGGACCTGCAAGAGCAAATACTGTGCAACCAGTAACAGAGAATTAAAACCCATTTACAGTTTCGAATATGAAAAACTTGCATATACATGTCATAATAGAAAAACGAAATGCAAATTTGGAATGGAATTAGTCAAGTCATGGACAGAGAGAAAATTGCTTGATAAAAAAGAAAGGAAGTAACAGAGAGAGAGAGAGAGAGAGAGAGAGAGAGAGATTACAGTTTCTTGGCTTGCTCGAGAGAACGGGCATAGCATGGCCGAAATGAAAGAGATCATATATGCCATCTGCGTAAACTCTGACGGGCTTTTCGTCGCTGCTATTGTCGCCATCACCGCTCTGCTTTTGAGTCTCCATTCCTTCTTCTCTCTCTAAGAACGAAGAATTTAAACCTGCAGCCACACAGAGACGAACATAGAGAAAGAGGCATAGGGAGAGAAAAGTAGACGTCTTCGAAGTGTTTATGGGCCGGTTTGTTTCGAATTACGATTCGAATTATCTTATTATAATATTTTTTTAAAAAAAAATTTAAAGCTCGTTTATTTTAATATTTAAATTATTTTATTATAATATTTTTTTATAAAATTTTAAACTTTTATTTAAATATTTAAATCAAATAGGTTTTAAATTTTTATTTAAATACTTTATTGAAACTAAAAGTCCGTTTGGTTCGAGTATTTGAGTAGAGTATTTAAATGAAAATTTAAATTTTTATGAGAGAAAATACTATAACAAAATAATTCTAACCGTGATTCAAATATCCAACCAAACGAACCCTAAATATAGCCTATATATAAATATAACTGCTTTCCGTCTGAAAAAAAAAAACAAAACACAACAAAAAAAAAAAAGAAGCAAGGGAAACGAGGCTCAGGTTTTTTTTTTTTTTTATCCCTTTTCTTTCTTTTAATTGCCATTGCCGGTTCCTAGCTTGTCGTTTTCACATGTTTGTTGGTACTTGTGTTCCTTAGGATGAATGTCAGTCCTGGTAAAAGTATTTATGCTCTTAATTTAAGGAAATTTTGAGAAAAATCTCTATGGTGGTAGAAACATAAAAAGAAAATTATGAAAACTATGTATATTTATATTAAAATTTAATATTTTTCTTAAAAAATATTTTTTTGATATTTTAAGATATGATTAAAAATATTTAAGAAAAAACATTGAAAAGTAACATAAATAACAAGGTTTGCATAAAACATGACTAATAGGGTGTCTGGACTGTGAATTAAAACTTAAAGTTAGAATTGAAAATATTGTAGTATGTAAAAATTTTATATTGTAGTATATTTTTATTTTATAGTATAGTATATAAAAGCTATACAGACTGATAGTAGAGAGAAAAAATTCAAAAACTATTCGTGAATTAATTCCAAAATAAATGTTGCCCACAGCCGACACTTTTTTTTTTAATTAACATAACGTCAGTTTGGTTATAGCTTATGGCATTTCATGGTTGAATGGAAAAGGGAAAAAGAAAAAAAAAGTTCATTGAATTGGGTTCCAAAAGAAGAAAAAAATTTTGTTGCTAAATAAATAAAAAAAATTAAAAAAAAAAAAGAGAGAGAGAGAGAGACTAGAAAGTCAACAAAGTAGCTTATAGGGTGGTGGGAACCAGTGGTGAGAACCATTTTTACTGTAGCATGTGAGAGCTTTATACTGTAGCATATTTTTTTATTGTTACTGTAGCATATGAGAGCTTTACACTGTTCATAACTGATATTGTGGTGGGAACTGAGTGGTTTCCACCACTGCCAAACACCCCCTTAGACTTTCTGTGGTCCAATGAAATCTAATAAAAAGGGCCATAATACTTATTTTTTTGAAATATTTGTCCCCACGACACCCTCAAGTAGCCTTTTTCTTTTTCTTTTTTTTTAATTAATTTTCCAATAATTATTTTGGCGAACAAGGCGTTTTTCCTGTTTTATTTTTAATGATTACGGATGGTAACAGAAATTGCTATTTGACTGTTGCAATTGACAGGCTAGACTAAAATTACTTCTGTTAAATAGTTTGTTGGTAGACTAACGTACTAACTATTGCCCATACAAATGATAATATTATTTCTACAATTGTTATTAAAAATAAAATAACATATTTGATGTGTTATTTTACTTTGTGCATCAATGCATAAGGCGATTTTAATGAAAATTACACAATATGTCATTTTTTAACCAATCTAACATTTAATGCTACAATATGTAAAACTTAGACAAATATATGTCATAAATTTTGATCAGCTACAAATTTTAATCTCCTTCAAAAAGAAAAAAATCTCTTTTTAATCTTTTTTTTCTCCTCTTTCCCCTTTCTCTCTCCTTCTTCTCCTCCCTCTTCTCTCTCCTCTTTCATTGTCCTCTGACTTTTGCCGAACCACAACCATGAAGTTGTCGCCATCGCTCGGCTCGTTGGCATCAAGCAATGTGATGATCTATGTCCCTCTCTCTGTAATAACCGAAAAAATCTAGAAATTAATAAGTATAATTAATTAAAGATTTTTTCATAGCTCCGCCATTAAATTTATAGGAAAATATAAATTTAGAGCTTACAAGTTCTTGTTTCAGTAAGAATTACGAGAAATTTTCACAAAAGAACATGAAAATCTAAGAAAATGAGTAACCTTAGGTAAGTCAATACATTTTTAATAGTCTAAGTAAATTTCGGTCCGATAGTTAAGTATTAAATTAATTATGTTTCGTAGGATTCAAGAATTTAAGTCAAGAGTTTTTCTTGAAAAACCCAAACACTTAACGTAGAAATTCAGCTTAAATTTCTATAATTCTATAATTAGAGTGAATTCTGTAATGTTCAATACCATTAAGTTTCACAAGAATATTGTTAGGAAACATTTTAAGATCATGAGACATTTCATCTTAAAGTTAAAGATGAATGGAGTTCATCAGCGAGGAACCTTAAATTTAATATATTAGAATTTTGATTATGAGTACTACATTAAAGATGTACATATAGATATTTTAACACAGTTAAATAAAAGTAGTAAGCTTTTATTTACTTTAAAGAGTTTATTATTAGTTAAATCAAAGAACTAACATTACAAGCACTAAGAACTTAGTCCATATTAGTTATGGCCAAGAAAATCCTAGATTTAAATAATATAATTTACATATTTAAGTCAAGGATTTTCCTAGAAATATCATGTTTGATTTTTGTGACTGAACGATTTATGGAATTTACATAAATACTCTAAAATTCTATCGTAAATTTTAAAGTTAATTTTATTAACTTTTATGATTAAACAATTTGGTTGATAAATTCTCACCATAATTTAAGGCGAAAGAAATTTCAATTTATAGCTAAGTTGAGAATTTTACAAGAATTTTCAAGTGTATTATGATGTTAGCAGTGTACCAAGAAACACTCTAACGCTCAACATATCCTTAATTGCTAATTAATTAAAAATCGAAGTTATGCGAGTAGTAATTTCAGTAGAAAAATGCTATCCAATCTCAGGAAATGGCACTTTCAAAAACTATGTTATTATCGAGGCTAAGTGTAGAAAAAAGTCAAGTCTAAATTTTTTAATTAGTGTAGAAATAATTTTAAGACTTAAAACAGTCCAATTTTACTACACGATTAAAGGTATACATACATATATATATGTATGTATATATCGGTATCGATTTATACAGCGATTAGTGTCTAACGGTAAGAAAGTAGCAAGAAAGGACCCGTCGAAAACCAAAATACCGGTCTGCTAAGTTATTTACCTCTAGCCAATATAAATTATATCTTTTTAAAGGGAATCTTTAAGGATAAGGTCAAAGTACAAAATTTGATCTTGACTAACCTATATTTGATGATAGTCCTTAGTGTAATTATGAGATTCTTTTTGCATCTTCTCTTCTTAAGAATGGTGCCAATTCTAAGCCATGTTTAACCCAAAATTTTAGTTCAATTAAGCTTAATTAAGAGCTTAGCAAAAAAAAAAAAAAGATTAAGAGTTAAGATAAATTAACAACTTATCTATTAATAGAGCCCTTGGTTACAAGTTGGCATTTTTTTTTTTAATTTCTTCCTCCTTTCCTCCCTTCCTCCTTAGCCAAAACCGGTTCCCTGTAGGAACTCTCTCTAAAAAATTTCTTCCAATCCCATACACAAAACACTAGCCAAAAATTAAGAAGAAGGAGGAGAATTCAAAAATTTTAAAGAGGTCATCAAGGGTAATTTCTAGACCTGTCATCCCCTTCATTTTCTTAGATACAACAAATTTTATGTTTTTATTAAGTTAAGTTTATGTTTTAGAAAACAAACCACGAAGAAAAAGGAGGAGAAACTAGTTTTCTAAGAGGTTTTCAAGAGTGGTTCATCAAGGGTAAAAGCTTAGTTAATTTAAAGTTTGTATTTTTATGAGTTAGCTTATGTTTTTATGAGGAAATGGTTTGTAACAATCCCTATGTATGTTGGTTAGTATGGTTTAGCATGTATTTTTTTTGTTAAAGTTTAGGTTGTGCATGTTTATTTTGAGTTTTTGCACACTAACTTTGATCACAAAAATGGAAGCCTTAGAGTTTGATTTCAGACTTTTTTTCGAACAAGAATATTTTAGATTTGGACATTTAAATAAAACTCTGTGACTGTGAAAAAAAAAAAAACATAGTTTTGACTCTAAATCGGGCTTTTGAGTAGTTTTTAAAGCTGCCCAAAACAGTTTTGTGGCTACCAAAACCATTTTTTTTCACTCCTGCCACTGTTGTGGCCGATTTGGGCCGCTTCAACTCAACATCACAATTTTCTTAGAACACAAAACTTTTAGATTTGGCTAAGATGGGCAACTTTTGTGAAGAAAAGTTTTTCAAATTCTGTCGCTAAAATACAGGTATGGACAGTTTTGACTATGTAGATGGGTTGTCCACGTTTTTCAAGTTTTTGGGCCGTTTCAAGGTCGAATTATAATTTTCATAAAAAATGAAAGTTTTAGATCTTAATGAACAAACAAATTTCGTTGAAAAAAATTAAAATTCCATTTCTTTAATACAGTTACAGGTAGATAAACTGGCTGCCTGTTTCTACCGGTAAAAGCAGTTTTCTTCTTTGGCGAAAACGACCTCCAAAAAGTCTGAATTATAATTTTCATAGAACACAAAAGTTTTATATTTCGACAAACAAAGAGCTTTCATGAAGAAAATTTTGTAAGAATCTGTTTCTGAACTAGACTTTAAACTAGATTAATAAAAACAGTCAAAACTTTTTTTTCATCAGTAAAGTTTGCAAAAATAATCGAAAAATAGATATGCTTAAGATAGTGAATAGGATTTTTATAAACATGAACGTTTTTGTACTTCATAATTAAAACAAGAAACTCTCATGAAAAAAAAACTTAAAAAAAACTGTCTGTAACATGTAGTTTTAAGGAAACTATTAAAACTAAACGTAAAGTACTCTCGGTGCTAATTTTACAAAGAAACGCTTGGTTAGCAACAGAATTCTATTTTACGACCAACAAAAAAGTTGTAGTACTTGAAAACACTACGAGTCTACAATTTACTATTTAACCAAATTCAGATGCTATTTTAAATTGATGATTTTTTGATACGAAGTTAAAATAGATATATTGTCCATAAACTTTATGAACTTTCAAATGGATGTTTGAAATGATTTTATAAAAGCCAAATACGCTAGACCCTTAGTATTACGACACTAGATATGGGCCCAACATTGGTACTAGTCCAACCCTCTTGGGTCAAAGTTTCAGCGATATAGTATATGGAACGCCGTAGGAACATTTTTTTGGCTTCATGAGCTATAACCTAATTACGAGCTCAATAAATGAATTAAGAAAATAGTTATTAAAACTTCATAATTATCAACCGTAGCACGAATTAATAAAGGGAATTAAGGAAAACTAAAATTATGAGGATTTAATTAATCAATCATTGTAATGGAAATAGTGATTTTTACGATCCTTTGTTAAGAAAAAAAACTACAATTATAAGGATTTAATTATTTAATTCTCATAATAGAAATAGTAACTTTTACGATCCTTTGATAAGAAAAAAAAATTAAATTATAAGGATTTAATTAATTAATCCTTGTAATAGAAATAGTAGTTTTTACGATCCTATGATAGGGGAAAACTACGTCCTAGAAAAGAATTAAAATCCTTACAATTATACTAAAATTTAAATAGCATTATAAGTTATTCTTACACTCTTAATGAGTGCTTCTATACAGAATTTATCTGTAGACCATAGGAAATCTCAGCGAGTAGAGAACCCTACTTTGAAAAAACAGATAAGTAGAAATCCCACCTATAATATGAATAGTTTACAAATAAATTGTTTTTACATGATTTCTATAATTATAAAATGCATGTTTCATATTATGCCTTGTTATATTCTGTTAGGTCATATTTACTTAGGTAAGATATACTATGTTTGTATCTTGTTAGGTCATATATGATATGTGATGTATGTTATTAAAATTTACTGTTTGCTCACTTTTATTATGCATGTTTTTAATATTTGGTATTTGATGCTATGTAGTAACATGTCATACTACATACACATAATAAGACAAGTGAAACTAATAAAACAACTTAAGGGTGTCGTACCAACTTCTCGACCTAAGGTGAGGCTTCAGTTTAGTTTAGTACAGTTTATGATCTCGGTGTTGTTCGGAGCTCAAGAAACCTAATTTCTCGAGGATCACATGTAACTAATACGATCATTCAGGTCTCAATCAGTAAGATAAGATAAGGTTTAAATAATTAAGCATAAAACAAGTCGATAACAAGCATAAAATGTTCATGTATCAAATGATTTTTAATTTTGTTTTGTGAGTTTAACTTCATACTTGCTTGCTAAGCAAAAAACTAATTTAAGTATATTCATATTGTAGGTAAGAAACCTATCACCAACACTTGATTGCGCAGTGACGAGCAACAGATAAATGGTGGAGATAAGAATAGATACCGCTAACGAAAAAAATTATTTTTCACATTATTATAATTATGTGTGTAAATATGATTAAGAGTTATTACGCAATTATGTCATGGAGACCATGGTTGTTGTCATACAATCTTAGTGTAGAAAGTTTTAAGATTCAAAATATTGCAATAGATACTACAACATATATAAGTAAATTTGAAAAAAGAATATATAACAATATTTAATTTCAAAATGTTTTAAAAAATTTTAACTCAAATTAAGAAATGTTTTAAAAAGAAAAGTTTTATGAAATTATTATTTCGTTTTTAGAATTACTATGTTGGATTAAAAAAAATTAAGTTTAAGAAATAATTATTATTTCTTTAAAAGAAATATTTAAGAAAATATTATTAAGATTTTGTTTTAGAAAGAAAAAAAAAATATTTAGAAAAAAAAAATATTCTGCTAAATCTAAGTACCTTATTTTAAAATATGTTAAGTTTAATATTATGTGGTTAAGTGATGGGATAGGGTCGTTATTCTCTCTCACACACATGCCTCTTTGACGTTTGTCTTGGATCTCTCGTGCTGATCTTGTTGCATCATTGTCAGAATCTCAAATCGTGACAACGGCTGCACCATTGGGATTCGGGTAGAGACGTCGTGAATGGAGGAGATCTGACGAAGGAAACCTAATGTGTGATGTCAAGATCCGTGACAACGAGGCCGAGATCCATGGCGGAGCAATGATGAAGTAAATCTAGTGAAGGTCATCTAATGTCACATTGCCAAGATCCGCAACGATGAAGCCAAGATCCATGGCGAAGCAGTGATGCTGTTGACAGCATGGATTTGGCTTCCATGCATCTGTCCATCACTATCATCAACGAGATCCTATCATCGACGTTCATTGTGGTTATTGTTGTTGTTTTTTTTCTTTTTCTTTTTTTTTTTTTTCTGATTTTCATGGGATGCAGTGATCGTCGGAGACGTCGCTGGTAAATCGAAGAGGAGGCAACGACGACGATGAGAGAGAGAGAAAGAGAGAGGAAAGAGAGAAAGAAAAAAGGAGAAAAAAATATCCTAGTGGGATAAAAAAATGTTACAATAGGGCACGAAAAAGTCTTAGTGGGACATGAAATATCTTCATTTAAAATTTAACTAAATATAAATGAAGGACTAAGTTTGAGACAAGAAAAAACTTCAAGATTTAAGTTAAAAAAATTTTAAATACAAGGACTAATTTTAAAAAGAGAAGAAAGCTTAGGGACTTTTGACTGAATTTTACTCTTTTTTTGTGGTAGTGAGAGAAAACTAATAGGGAGGGAGAGAGAAAAAATCAAAACAAAAATAAAAAGTTTTTTTATAATTTTTGATTAATCTTATATAATTAAACAAAATTTTGTTAAATTTTTTAATATTTAATGACAGGCCAAGTTAGCAATTCCATTAGAGATACAAATGGAATTGGATGGACGGGCATCTTGATTTTTTTTTTTTTTTTTTTTTTTTTTTAAGTTCAGGGATGCTTTAATCTGTTTTAAAAAGTCAAAAGGCAAAGTGAAATGGAGTATATAGGTTAGGAGGGATTTATGAAAATTATCCAAAAAAAAGAGTTAATTTATCAACCAATAAAAATCAAATACTAAATTTGTTATATGTCATACTTGCTACCAAATTTAGCATGCAACAAAATTTGACATCAAAATACATTCTTGAGAGTTTTTCACTCTTAAATGTCAAAATTTGGAATTGATACATCAATATAGCATTATATTAGAAGTGCTCTAAATTTAAAAGCTTTGTTTTTTATAAAAAAAAAATTAAAGAAAAGCCTTCAAAAGCTTTATGTAGAGCGTTTCATGACATTAACATAAAGCAAATGGGTAAAAGGGCAAATTAAATATTGTTTTTTTGAAAATGAAAATAAAATAATTTTGCCTACAAGAAAAAGGAAACTGAAAGCAAAAGGGAAAACAATTTTTTTCTGTTGGTAGGCAGGGGAAAATTATGCGTCGTATTATAAGAAACGCAATCTTTTTTTTTTTTTTTTTATGACAAGATAAGAAACACGATCTTCAAAATTAATACTAGAGATATCATATCTGCACACCAAATTTCTTTTAGGTTAAGGCGTTTGGCGCCGAATGGTATTAACTCTCACATTTGTCTTTTTTAATAAATAGTTGAAACTTTGTAAAACTGGAGAACCAACATCTTTTTTTATTAATTTTAGTTTACCACTAAGTTATTTAGTGGTTAATCACATATTAACTTCAGCTTTTTATTCGTTGACTTCATAGTTTACATTGATGTATCAATATAAACTAATGATTAATCAATTTCAATCAATAGATAATTAGTTTATTAATAATGAACATAATTTAATTATAAATTATTTTAGCAAGTAAACTATAAATTATCACCGATTGACCATAGTTCATCGCCGATTAACCATTGTAAAAAAATGACCATGTCCAAAAAAGTCAAGCCAGTTGTCTAAAAAATAAAAAGTTCGACCATTTATTAAAAGTATTAGTTACAAAAATATACCTTTTATTTTCAATTATTTTTCAATTTATCTATATTTTTGGCAACAACAATATTATTTTTTGAATTTGGCAAACTTGTTTCAATTTCATCACTTGCAGACTTAATAGACCAAAAAAATAGAGAAAAGACAATGATACCCTCAATTATACCAAATTTAATATATTAAAATTGATTTTTTTTCTTGAGAAAAAATCTTGAAAAGTATTTAAACATTTAAAAACATAAAACACAAGATTTTTTTTTTATTGACATTTGATGGTTTTTGTTTTTAGGCTTTTATGTTTTTTAAAATCTATAAAATATTGTCATAAACTGTGTTTAAGGGTAGTAATTTTATTTTTTTTTTCAATTTTTTTTGTTCATAAAGTAGGTGAAGGAAATAATTGACATAAGCTTTTTAGATAAAAGGATACATTTATAATTTTTAAAAACAAATAAATAAATTGAGAAATAATTAAACTATAACGTGTATTTGCGTACTTAACCTTTTATTAAAATGCGTAAATTGCCTTTTGCCTAATTTTGTGAAGCAAAGAATTTCAAAACATTGTCGAATCTCTTCACATTGGGAGAGATTATAACCTAGGTGAAGAAAACAAAAAGATAAAGACAGTGTTCTCTCTCTCTCTCCTATGAATTCTCTCAACTAATCTCTTAATATTGAAACAGATTAAAACTGAGTTTAATTTTAAACGATTTGAAATCTCTCCCTCAACGCATCCTTTTTGTTTTTGGCCCCTCTCCTACAAATCACTTATCACCCATTTCTCTTCCACCTTTGCCTCCTCTAAACAAGCTCCAAAGTCTTCCACTTCTTCATGTGTGTGTGTTTTTGACGACACAAATGTTTTCGTCTTGTCCTTTCTACGCGTATTTTTGAAAATCCCTACAAGTGTGTTAAATACATTTCTAGTCACAAGTATTATTGAAGATATTTACAAAAGAACTACCATTCAGTTGCCAATTTTAGGTTTTAGAGTATGAAAAATGTTATACAATCTCATGGGGTTATAATCTCGCCCTCTTACAAAGGTTGGACCCTACCAGTTGAACTAAGATAGGCCCTATAAATGAGGCACACCTCTTGTGAAAGGGTGAAGTTATAAACCTATGGAGACAAATAATATTGCTCTTAAAGCATGCTTCCAAATCTTGATAGAAAGACATGGGGAGATGTGCGACAACTCCAAAAGCATAGGAGATTGCGCCATATTGGATTGTGGGAAATAGGGAGGGACCATTGCCCATTTTTCAGTGCAAAACAGCACCATCTTTGCAGGGAACAACTTATTCGTCTAGTAATGTTTGCTTCACAATTCTGGCGATTTTGTATTCTACAGAAGACAATATCAGATACCTTGACCTCCTTTACCTTGTGGCTAGGTGTTATTTCTTTCCTTTGTGCATATCAAAAAAATGTCCTTTCTTTTGGTTTTACATGCTCTAGACATCTTAAATTAAAAAAAAAAATGGTGCCTTTACAAGCTCTGGACACATAACAAGGAATTGATCATACAATTGACAATCTAATTGCATGCTCCATAGTAGGTTTTTTTCCCATTAATTTTGATAGTTGTTCATTAAGTCTATTATGTTCGAAAAGTTCACCATCAGTACCAACAGTCAGCCACTTCCTCTTGTACCTGTAAATGCTGCCGCTCTTTTGGAGGACCAGAGGTTCTCGGATATCCTCCGAAAGCATCTTTGCCGGGTTTTGCTATTTCTACATATATCATCCTGCCATCAAGATTCTAACAAAAGAAACATGATGAGTGTGGTTGGTTCGTTTGTGCTCTTTATTTATTTTTAGGGAGCCAAAACAATATTGTGCTAAAAGGAGAACCTGATGATCCATATTTTCCATGGCAAGCATAGCATCATCTTGACTGGTAAATTGGATGAAGGCAAACCCTTTGGACCTTCTTGTCATTTTGTCCTTTATGAGTTTTACTGCCAGAGAGTCCCAAGTTAACAGGGGGAGATATTGAAACATAAATAGGCTAATGGACAAACATAAAAATGATATGTTTTCTTGAAGAGCCATGATGATGAGGAAGGACTTGATGTCTACCTTCGGCTATCTGGCCAAAGTTTGAGAAATTCTCGAGCAAACTTCTTTCACTTGTTGAATATGGTAGATCTGCATCAACAAAATAACATACCAGAACATTAATGTTGGCCACAAAGTTCTTCATAACATGAATTTTTCCTCACAGAAAAATCCTCTCATGAAATTTTTCCTTAAAACAACAAGACTTTTTCTCAAGGAATATGATCCAAGAAAGAGGGTAGTGAACACCTCGGGCGTTCAGCTACCTAAGACCTTAGCCACTAAAAAGAGTCAAAAATCAACCCCAAAAGTTCTCAACCGACAAGGAACGGAAATTTTGAGACACCACCAAACAGAATCCAATTTCTTTTAAAATTCTATCCCAAAAGAAGAAACCAAACAGCAATTATCGGCGTTTTTCACATAAGCACGACATAAGGCACGCCACCATTGAACAAAGGCACTTTTTTTGAGGAACAAGAATAGATATAGAAAGTAATTTCAAGTTTCAGTTCCTCATTGATGACGAGCAGGAATAAAATACAAAGTAATAAGAAGTATTATCTCCTAATATTTTTATAACAGGTTAATAAGTTTCCCGAAACTATTTCAGTAGGTTTCCTATTAGGAATAAATGGGTAGTTTACTTTCCTATTTGTACTAGTTTCCCCAAGTATAGGGGTAAAGCATATCATTGTAATTCAGACTTGTGATGAATGAATGAATGAATTTTCCCTCTCCATATCCTTCTTCTCTCTCTTGATTCTATCCTTTCTCTTTATTTTATGTCATTCTCTCTCTCTCACTCTTCTCTCTCTGTATCACCATGAGCATTGACTGCACCATGATAAGTAACCAAGTATAAACCTTTACTATATCAGAAGCCCAAGATTTTCAGATGAAACCAAGAGGTTTTAACATACTGGAAGAAAAGAAACAACACAAAATGATTTCAAAAAATGAGACATTGAGTAAAAAATTCAGGAATAACCCCAAAGGGAAAATGATGAAATACTATCATGTTGCAGAGATGATAGTAAGTGCTTAACTATAGCAGCAATAACAGGAAAACGGATCTTCCCCCCATCCCCAAGGGAAAAAAAAATATTGTTACCAAAATAATGCGATAGAAACAAAGAACAAAAGCATATAGAGATTTACGTGGAAACCCAAACGAGAAAAAATCACAGGCAGAGGAGAAGAAAATCATTAAACTCGTAAAGATTACAAGATGCACGCGATTAAGCAGGTTAAAATTCGATAATAATGAAACCCTAACATAATACATCACATATATAGGTATAAATAGAGCTCAATGGAAGTAAAAAATATAAACTAAACAGCCTAAAAATACAAAGGTCCGTACCACAGGGGCTCCGCCCCGCACCCTTGGTGAGATCAATGGTGGGCTATTGGCCCGATCCCTCTGCTAGTACCACAGATCTCATGAAAAATCCCACAATTGTTACTCACCACAATTATCGCACCACAAGCTTTTCGGGTCGGGCCAAACTGAATTCGGGTCACTATACTCTAATATATATATATATATATATATACACGCACACATAAAATAGAGATCAGTTGGAGATCACAATTCTCTCAAGAAGCTCCATATCAGAACATTTAGGTAATCTGGGGTTGTTTGATGCAAACAAATGAATTACTGAAATTTCAACGCTGAGATATATACACACACACACATAAAATAGAGATCAGTTGGCGATCACAATTCTCTCAAGAACCTCCTCCATATCAGAACATTTAGGTAATCTGGGGTTGTTTGATGCAAACAAATGAATTACTGAAATTTCAACGCTGGATCATGATTGCTCGATATACAAAAATTACAGCTGCCAAGATAAGGTTTACTTCGTATAGAAACGATAAAAAATAAAAAATAAAAAAAAAACTTCATCTTAAAATCCATCAAGTGCTATTGATTAAATTTACTACTAATATTGGCAGTAAAAACTTGCACTTATGATGACCTTATTTTGGTTTGTAACTTTCTATTAAGGTTTTGGGCAATATACTATACTTTTTACCTCCGAAAACTAGTAGTGTTACATAAAATTAATCAAAAATTCCAAAAGAATTGAATGACTATACAACTGAAATCCTTCCTGTCATTAATTTCATTACACAACTTCAGGATAATTCAATTAATAAATCATTTTGTAATAGAACGTAAGACTACTAGCGAATCAAAGTTTGGGGAAAACATGGGAAGCCATATTATTTGTTTTACATCTCAAAAAAATATCAAAGACAAAAATAATTTCTCTACATAACCTGTTAACTCGACAATTTTACAGGCACCATAGATTTAAATCACCAGCCACCAATCTAAATAACTACTACATGAAATAGTCAAGAATCAAACCTAGAGTTAAAAATTTCCACCTGAGGGAAATAATCCATGAACGCTATAAAATTTACCCCTACAGGCCTTGGTAGAAGATAAGGCAATAATAAACTCTTGATCAAGTCAATATTTACATCAATATTTTCAAAGTCCTTGGACTTCTATGAATTTTCCTAAAACCTTAATCCCAATAAATAAAATGAATTGGATCTTAATTTAAATCTCTTACCGCAATATCATCAGGTTAAACACATTTTGCAAGTCATTACTAAGCTTTGCTGTTCCTGTCCAATGGTTAGTAGAGATCATCCTCGAAGTACTCAACCAACTCTTTATTCATTAGGGGGTATTTTTTTGTCGACTAGAGTGCTTTTAATGTGTTCTTTTAACCATATGTTACTTTTGTTTCCAAAAAGTATTCAGGTTTTCACTTCAAACTTCTTTCTAGTTTCTGTGTTTTTCTATTTCAAAAAAGGTAAAAACACTTCCTAGTCAGGCATGGCCTCAAGAACTTTACTTTTAATTAACTTTCAGAAGAGCACAGAGATGATACCAGTGTATGGTTCAATAAGGGATAATAAACTTTAAGACAACTGACCAGTCACTAAGTATAGTCCTACTTCCATTGAATTGATTTTGTCAGTTCAATTATAGTTACAGTACCAAGGACTGCATAACTAATATTCATTTTAGACAAAATGCAGGAGCAATTTTTCCTTTATAACTATACAAATCAGCTCTACAGTCAAGTTAACTGGCTGCAACAACAATAAATTCCTTGGCAATAACATGCAGTCTTCTTGAAAAAACTTGTTCGTAACAGTAAGAAAATTCTCTACACTGTTTTCCTCACCAGGAAGTGTTACTTCTCTACCTTTCTTTTTCCTGTCTATTTAATGATTCTCGCATCTCAAACAGAGTTTCCAGTTAAAAAGAGTTTGTTAAACCCCTGCTATTAACTCCAACAGAGCTCATCTTCCCCTTAGAAAGCTCAACTCTTCTCCTTAAAGCTCCGACATTTGTGTTATCTGTAGCCTTTTTGTTAAGCTTTTAGCTCAATGATTTAAAGCATTAATTCATCAAGAGTTTTCTGTTTCTCCTTTTTATCCTTGGGTGCCAACAACTACCTATAAGCAAAATGCACGGATATATAAAGCAAGGTATGAAGACGAGATTGATATAATCGAAGTATTACTCGACATGAAGTGATAAGTAGCAACAAATTGTCTGCCTTGACACTTTTGAATTTGCATGGCACTCTGTAAACTAGATCAACTTGAGAAAGCTTTAACTTATCAACTGAGTTGTCAACTCTACCTTTAAACATTTTACCAAATACATTACTTTTATTTGTGAACTCCTAAACATATTTCGAACTATCCCTTAACAAAGACTAAGATTTAGGGGCAAGTATTGAATCTTAGACTAAGCACGCATGACGCAATTTGAGGCCTTAAGTGAGATTTTTGACCAAAATTGGGGGCCTAAGCATTCGCGTACCATGCCTTAAGGTTGACCCAGAAAAAGATTCTTAGTCTATTACACAATAATAACTGTACAAGTCTAATTTCTCCGCACATTCTGCAACATTACACATTATTACAAGTCAACTAACTGTCCAAGTCTAGTACACAATATTACACATTTTGCAATTTCTTCTTTTTGCTAACATATTTCTCCGCACAAGTCTAATTGAATCCATACCCGCCGATGGGCATCATGAAACTCGATTCAACTTTTCACAGTTGAGGTCAACTTAAGAGTATATCAGAACCCAGAGATTGAAGAATAAAAGCAGGAAAAAAATATTCGAAACCAAAATACATAATTAACAAACTATACTATAACTTATATATTAAACAGAACCTACATAGAAAACAAATAAATTTTCGTAATAATTCACAAACTGAACGAGGCCCATGATTCATAGGAGATTATGAGCGAGAGGCGATACGAGTAATTAAATTATGGTGAAAAGAAGAGAAGAACAGAAGAAGATGAGAGAGAAATGAGTTTTACTTCTAACTATAACTCTGCTGCCGAGAGGATAATCGAAGAAGGATGCTCTGAGCTTCAAAGACTTGAACCCCGTACGATTTGTGAAAGAGCTGCGAAGAATGGGTATCGGCAACCGTAAGAGGTTGGGAGTCGAAGGGAAGGAGATGGTCGTCGGCGCTGGCCGCATGGTTCAGAGTCGGAAATCAACCACCCACCGTTTTTTGCAGGGAAGTGAACTGGAACATTTAACGAAAGGCAGATTTTTACGAAGGGGCAGAAAAAAATCCTAAATGAAAAAATGACCCATCTTTTTATTGAAAAAAGGGCGACATTTGAGAAAAAGGGTAAAAACAAATTTCTAATTGAGAAAATGTTCCATCTTTTTTAAAAAATATTTATTAAGTAGATAAAATATCTTAATTTTTTTTTAAAGATTAAAATAATTGTAACGATAAGAGGAATTTCAACAACAGAGTGAAAAGAAAAAAAAAAAACTAGAGTAATTTTTATATCCAAAAAACATGTTTTCTTACATTAAAAAACTACAAAAAAAAATCATTTGTCAAGAATGGCTTTTTCTTAAAGTCATTCTTTAAAATGCCCCACAACCGACCTGGGACCACAGGAAAAATATCCCGATTGATGAAAGCCTCAAACGACTAAAATATCACTTGGACGACATGGAAAAAACTAGATTACATTTGTGCCTGCGTCTTAGTCACTTTGCTATCTCGACTATAAGGGTCGGTAAATAGGTTAAAAGGAAGATTATAAGTTGCAATTTTACACATCGTTTAAAAGAACGGTTCAAACTAATAGTTTTAGTTTGATGACTTAATTATAACCTTAACATGTGGTTGCAGTTTCAACCATTTTTCAACACAATCTATTAAAACAACTAGCATTATACATGTAGACCAATGCTATGGTACCTCAGAAGTTTTTATACGTCGTCCACAAGCTCATTTGAGATGAGAATTGGTTGCTTTACTTATAGGGTGTTTGGTATAATGGTTAGAACTATTAGTTAGAACTGTTTTTACTGTAACATATAAAAGCTTTACTTTTTAACAATTTTTTTCTTTTTACTATAATATGTGAGAGCTTTATACTATTTATATTTGAGATAATAATTAAGACCGTTATTTGTCAAACAAGCTATTAGATATTAATAGGCTTGGTTGTAAGTATATTTTTCAGATTTTGTCCGTGAGTTAAGTTTGTAACCTGTTTCTACCCCTATTTTTGCAACTGTACCAAAAGTGTTTTGGTGCTTGGTTGGATGTTGTAAGGTCTTAATAGATATTTTTTTTTTGGGAAGAATTATGAGTGAACAGTTTGATGGTTATTCTCACATCGGATCCTGTCTAATATGTATGTCTAATGCTCTATCTAACCAATAAATGTTTGACACGTCAGCTTATTCAATAAAAGAAAACAGAAGAAGAAAAGGACTTCTCGGTTAATGTTAGACCCAAATTCTCTAAAGTCTCATCTTGATCTCATCTTATTTTTCGTCTTTTTTGTCCCCAATCGATACCTTTTTCTTCCTTGCTCTTACCTAAACTTCTCTTTACCATCTCTCTCTACCATCTTCACCATTTCTACTTTCTCTACTCTTGTTTTCAGAGTGTTGAAATCTCTTTTGTTTTTCTACTTAAGTGAAGATTTTGTTTCTATCAAAAAAATAAAAATGAAAGTACCGGTTATACGTTTACTACAGGTTATGTTTAAGTTTGTTATAACAAGTTTGTATTATATATAAAACAGTAAATAGAAATGAGAGATTGATATCGCGATTCGACAATAACTTATATCCTTGAGGCTACACCCAAACATATGAACACTTCACTAAATAAACAAAGTTACAACTCAATTGGACTTTTTCACCCCGAGACTCTCTCTCTTTAAGTAACAGAGAATTAAAACCCATTTACAGTTTCGAATATGAAAAACTTGCATATACATGTCATAATAGAAAAACGAAATGCAAATTTGGAATGGAATTAGTCAAGTCATGGACAGAGAGAAAATTGCTTGATAAAAAAGAAAGGAAATAACAGAGAGAGAGAGAGAGAGAGAGAGAGAGATTACAGTTTCTTGGCTTGCTCGAGAGAACGGGCATAGCGTGGCCGAAATGAAAGAGATCATATATGCCATCTGCGTAAACTCTGACGGGCTTTTCGTCGCTGCTATTGTCGCCATCACCGCTCTGCTTTTGAGTCTCCATTCCTTCTTCTCTCTCTAAGAACGAAGAATTTAAACCTGCAGCCACACAGAGACGAACATAGAGAAAGAGGTATAGAGAGAGAAAAGTAGACGTCTTCGAAGTGTTTATGGGCCGGTTTGTTTCGAATCACGATACCATTCGAATCATTTTATTATAAGATTTTTAAAAAAAAAAAATTTTAAAGCTCGTTTATTTTAATATTTAAATTATTTTATTATAATATTTTTTTATAAAAATTTAAATTTTTATTTAAATATTTAAATTAAATAGGTCTTAAATTTTTATTTAAATACTTTATTGAAACTAAGGGTCCATTTAATTCGAGTATTTGAGAAGAGTATTTGAATGAAAATTTAAATTTTTATGAGAAAAAATACTGTAATAAAATAATTCTAACCGTGATTCGAATACCCAACCAAATAGGCCCTAAATATACCCTATATATAGATATAACTGCTTTCCGTTTGGAAAAAAAACAAAACACAACAAAAAAAAAGAAGCAAGGGAAACGAGGCTCAGGTTTTTTTTTTTTCAATCCCTTTTCTTTCTTTTAATTGCCATTGCCGGTTCCTAGTTTGTCGTTTTCACATGTTTGTTGGTACTTGTGTTCCTTAGGATGAATGTCAATCTTGGTAAAAGTATTTATGCTCTTAATTTAAGGAAATTTTGAGAAAAATATCTATGGTGATAGAAACATAAAAAGAAAATTATGAAAACTACGTATGTTTATTTTAAAATTTAATTTTTTTCTTAAAAAATATTTTTTTGATATTTTAAGATATGATTAAAAATATTTAAAAAAAAACATTGAAAAGGAACATAAATAACAAGGTTGGCATAAAACATGATTAATAGGGTGTTTAAAATGTGAATTAAAATTTAGAGTTAGAATTGAAAATATTATAGTATGTAAAAATTTTATATTGTAGTATATTTTTGTTTTATAGTATAGTATATAAAAGCTATATAGACTGATAGTAAAGAGAAAAAATTCAAAAACTATTCTTGAATTAATTCCAAAATAAAAGTTGCCCACAGCCGACACTTTTTTTTTTTTTAATTAACATAACGTCAGTTTGGTTATAGCTTATAGCAGTTTATGGTTGAATGGAAAAGGGAAAAAAAAAAGTTAGTTGAATTGGGTTCCAAAAGAAGAAAAAAATTTTGTTGCTAAATAAATAAAAAAAATAAAAAACGTTTGTTGAATCTGGCGATTCCATTCTCGTAAAAAAAAAAAAGAGAGAGACTGGAAAACTCAACAAAGTAGCTTAGACTTTCTGTGGTCCAATGAAATCTAATAAAAAAGGCCGTAATACTTATTTTTTTGAAATATTTGTCCCCACGACACCCTCAAAGTAGCTTTTTTCTTTTTCTTTTTTTTTAATTAATTTTCCAATAGTTATTTTGGCAAACAAGGCGTTTTTCCTGTTTTTTTTTAATGATTACGGATGATAACAGAAATTGCTATTTGACTGTTGCAATTGACAGGCTAGACTAAAATCACTTGTGTTAAATAGTTTGTTGGTAGACTAACGTACTAACTATTGCCCATACAAATGATAATATTATTTCTATAATCGTTATTAAAAATAAAATAATATATTTGATGTATTATTTTATTTTGTGCATCAATGTATAAGGCGATTTTAAAGAAAATTACGCAATATGTCATTTTTTAACTAATCTAATATTTAATGCAACATTATGTAAAACTTAGAAAAATATATGTCATAAATTTTGATCAGCCACAAATTTTAATCTCCTTCAAAAAGAAAAAATTCTTTTTTTAATCTTTTCTTTCTCCTCTTTCCCCTTTCTCTCTCCTTCTTCTCCTCCCCCTTCTCTCTCCTCTTTCACTGTCCTCTGACATCAGCTAACTTTTGCCGAACCACAACCATGAAGTTGCCGCCATCGCTCGGCTCGTTGGCATCCAGCAATGTGATGATCTATGTCTCTTTTTTTGTAATGACCGAAAAAATCTAAAAATTAATAAATATAATTAATTAAAGATTTTTTCATAACTCCGTCGTTAAATTTATAGGAAAATATAAGTTTAGAGCTTATAAGTTCTTTGTTTCGGTAAGAATTGCGAGAAATTTTCAAAGAACATGAAAATCTAAGAAAATGAGTAACCTTAGGTAAGTCAATATATTTTTAATAGTCCAAGTAAATTTCGGTCCGATAGCTAGTATTAGATTAAATATGTTTCGTAGGTTTCAAGAATTTAAGTCAAGAGTTGTAACGCTCCCATATGAGGGTTAACAGTTTTTAATGAGATAAAATAAAAATAAAAAATAAAAGTAAAACCTTAAAAATAAAATTGCCCGGGGCTTAAATAAAAACTCTC
Source organism: Artocarpus heterophyllus (assembly GCA_025403435.1). NCBI lineage: Eukaryota > Viridiplantae > Streptophyta > Magnoliopsida > Rosales > Moraceae > Artocarpus > Artocarpus heterophyllus. The sequence goes on from CM046349.1 coordinate 31,482,799, forward strand.
AATATCAAAAATAAAAATATAATCGACAAATAATCCACAGTTTAATGTAGCACCTTAAATTTAATATTATAAACTGTCGTCATCATCATTTTAACCCTCAACGCATTGTAATACAGTCACAGAAAGTAACAATTGATGCTTACATTATCATGAAGAACATTCTCAACAATTGAAGCAGTTCCAATGTAATATAGCTACATCACTTCCTCAACTATTTTTCTCGTAGCCACCTCACACTTAGTGAGTCCTGAAAAGATAAAAATTTAGTGAGTCCTAAAAAGATAAAAATATAAAGGAATGAGCGACACTATGCTCAGTAAAGAAAACCATTACTCACCTTTAGGTTTTTATCATTACCACATTAAAACCTGCATGGTTAGTTAATAATTATCATTATCCAGATTATGAGATTTATTATAATCATATTCTGTGGATACCATAGTTAATCATTACCGAGTATCATACATATACATATATACAAATATTATAGTTCATCATTATTCCTAGGTACCCACGTTTAATAGAGTATCACTCAACTCATCGAAACCCAAAATGGCGTGCTTGATCACCCTCTAAAAATTCGAAGGGTGTTCCGGTGAGGGGACATTAAGCTCCGAGTCCTCACCAAGTCGATTCCTATACAGTGTGTTCTGGGACTTTTAACCCAAGGAAGCGTCATCACCTTCCCCCTATTTTACCTTTTAGGGTATTCATGCCCAAGGACGTAACCGCCGCCTTCTTCATGTCTCACCATTTCTCTATATTAAATCATTATTAATAGAGTCAGTTTTCCTAACCATGCTTCTCAATTTATAACATGTGTCAATTCATTATGTTCCTCGCCGTACAATACAAGACGAGTCCATGTCATAGTTTTATATATGATATTCATATAATATCAGTTCAACATAGATATATATATATATATATATATATATATATATATATATATATATTGCGGCAAAACAATCAATTTTAATTTTATAAAAACCTCACAAAAGATGAGTAATAGAATCCCTACCTTTCAAGCTTATCAACAATCTTTTAATTCTGGAATCAATTAACGTTAGCTCCATACTCCCTTGATCCTAAGGCGTGCATAAGGACAATTAAAACTAAAGCACAACATACAATTACATTCATAAATAAATCATGTGTAAACCTATCTTACTAGTATGCCATTAAAGCTTTTATGTAAATCTCTTTTGAATACCACAGTAAACAATTTTTGTCTTAACACAATATAAAATGTGAACAAGTAATCTATATGTTTTAGTCTCTAATAAGATTCATCAATCACTTAGGATAATATTAGAAAGGTTGCAAGACATTAAAGAATTAGGTGGTGAGCAAAGATAGGTTCTTGGTTCAGGTTAGCAGCTGGTATACCATAACAAACTGGCAGGTTTACTAGTTTCCAATCCAAAAATTGAATAAATCTTAGAAAATAAAATACAACTCCGATTTAGATTTATGATAGCTCGTTAGAAAGTTTAGGATGCTACTTTTCAAATATGCAAACCAATTCATAAAATTCATTTCAATTTAATCCCAGAATTTCAAGAAATAGCCACTGCCCATAGAGGTATTACAAAGTTTAACAATATAAATTTTTTGTCTAGGGCATATACACTTAGACTTTATACATATGCTCTAAAATAGCAACAAACATATACTTAGGTTTAAGAACGCAAATTTGAATAATCCTTTAGTATAAAAGAAAATTTATAAATGAAAAACTAAATTTGTTCATAAGATTCTAACCTCGGATTATGGTTAGTTGGAAGCTTGAAATGGCTTCAAAACAGGTTCCTTTACTTCGGTATGACTAAAATTCTTGCTAAAATGGAGGTGATGGTGGCTGATTTTTATGGCTGCCTTGAAGAAGTTCTCTAAGTATTTTGCTTCAGCAAAGAAATGAGAAGAAGAGTGTGGGAACCGTGGAAGAAAAAGGAAGAAAAGATGAAGTCTTTGAAGAGAAGTGATAGAAACAATTATGGAGGAGACATGTTGAAGCATGTCACGGAGGAAATAAAGAAAATGAGGGTCAAGAGTAGTTGGAAAAGATATTCTTATGTCTCATCTAGAGACTTTAACGTACATAATGCCAATATGATATTTTTGAGATTTATTAGAAGTTCTAAGGCTTTTTAGTAAACATACTAAATAAATAAAAGAGAATTTTAGAAAATTTAAAAATAGATAAAAATAAATTTAAATGAAGCATTTTTTTTTATACACTAAAAATTAATTTAATTATCTTAATACCCGTTAGGAGAATAACGGGTGTCACAGCTCTACCCCCCTGAAAGAAATTTCATCCTCGAAATTTCAATTCTAGCAATACTAGTAAAAATTTTGATTCCATTATGATTCCAATTCTGAGTCTAAACTGTTAATGTTGTTTGTCCTCCAAATTTAAGTCATCGTATCTCCACTTAGTTACCTGCATAATAAATCTTACTCTAAATTTTAAATCCCTCAATGAGAGTATTTTTGACAAGTTTCAACTTATAACACCGTATAATGGTCTAAGAATCTGATCAGGCATACATATTGACCATACCATGATTCCAGTCCTTCATTGTCCATGGACCGTGATTTACAATCACATTTAAGGAGATTGCCAGAGAAATTTTATATACTTCATCTTTAGGTTCCTTTTCCTTTTTGAGTAAGGAAAAGTCAAATATATTTGATTTTCATACCTCAACTAATAAACTAAAACATAATCATAAAACATATATCACAAACACTTCTATTCAAAACCATACATTAAACTTATTCATAGAGATATTAAACGGAATCTCAGAGTTGCAGACAAACCCGACATATTTTTCATTAAACAGCTATCCTCGTGACACAAACATTCAACCCAAATAATATACTCATATTTGATATGGAATATCCCCATAACTGACTTTGGTACTTCCACATAATATTAACAGAATATTACACATTACAAACATGACATGGATACGTTTCGAGAGTACAAGGCACTCCGTATACCAGCTATCCATATCATGCATGCTTAGAGAATACAAAAACATCGATAAACAAAAGATCGGACCTTAAGTAGGATGCGTTTTGAGAGCATCAAGTACTCCGTATCCAGCCATCCCGGTATTAGGCTCAATAGATCTAAAAGATTGAACAACGACGTACCACAAGAAACACAGAATACAAGGTAAACGGTTATTCGTAACACACGAAATACGGACACACATGCCTACATGCCATAGATAAAACCAAAAGATTACAGATGGAGATTCAAATCAATTGGCCGCTCCCTGCTTTCCCTTTCCCATTCAAGCTTGAATGTTGCAGTGTCGGATTCTGGATGTATAATTTGCATTTTATCTATCAATTCCTCAGCTGTTGAAGCAGTAATAAAGATTTGTCTCTCCGATTCTGTAGTGATGTTTTCTTCCACAGCGTAATCTAGAAATTTCAAAAGACCGTCATAAAAACCATTTACATTCAGCAGTCTCAAAGGTTTGGAATAAAAGCCCAACAATTGCCCACAAGCAACTACGAATATTTCCTCAAGAATACCTAGACCACCAGGTAATGCTATAAAAGCATCAGAATTATAGATTATGTCTTTAAAATTTCTATGGATGCTCCTGACTCCTTTTCCCTTACATATGGCTTCCTTATAAAGGTTTCCTTCAGCTGGAATATGAGGCCAAATTCCTACAACTGTAGCGTCACCAGACTTAGCTGCTAGCGCCATATTTTTCATCATTTTTATACTACCACCCCAATAGATTATGTTAATCTTCTTGCGTGCTAGGACTTACCCTAAGTGATTTGCAGCTTCTAAATAAGCTTTATCTTTTCCAAGGCTGGAACCACAAAAGACACAGACATTCTTTATTTTCTTCGTGGACTGAGAGGTAGACATATTTGGTTTATATAAGTGGTTGCTTAGTGTCTGCTCCACTTAGACTTCGGGCTCTACATGAGATTTTAAAGATGAGAAATACACAAAAAGGGCTAAAGAGACAGACAAGTAGGTAATGAAAAGGTAATCCAAAGATTTAAACAAAATCTTGTGCGGATAAGAAAGTAAGATAAGGAGATTGATAGTTTACAGAAAATCTGATTCACTTTTTGAAAAAGATTAGACTCTAATTGTATAACTTTTGACAATTGAGAACAGTTTGACAGAAGACCCTCTTGACACAACTGTAGACCTTTTGACAAATATACACCAAGTCTAGAAATTCAATATAAACGACAAATACTGTAGAACTTTTGAAATTTGAGACACAAATATTGAAATATTTGGATAAGTTTTTCAAAATTCAAACATGTTACTATACCGTATGTGACGTGTCTGATAAGATAATACATTTTATTATATATATATATATTTAAGAAAATCATAAATTAAATGAGATATTAACACTTACTGTATCAATCTAATAATCATAATTATTTCAAACACAAAAGCAAATATTCTGAGTAAAAGAAAATCACAAACTGTTGAACATCAGCTAAAACTGCTTCAAATAAGCAAAGACTAAATAACCTTTACAGAGCGATGACTTATTCCCCATCCAGTTTTCTTATGGCTTGGCAAACAGGATCTAAAAATACCATATTCTTGAGGCGTTGTCTTTCTGCATAAAATTTAGGCCAGAGTTTAAAAATAGCTCCTTGAACATATCCACTAGGGTGACCGTGAAGAGGAGGATGGATGCTATCCAAGTTCTCCTTTGAAACTCCATCCCTACAAAACCTTATTTTATCCTCTCTATTCGTAGACATATAACCAGGTGAAGTACATTTACCGTTACAATTTTGTCTTCCACATTTGTTACAAGCGACCACGATGGCACGAGCTCTTCTTTTCATTGCACTACGATTGGTACCTGTTCCTGGTAAACCAACATCTTGACTGAAGTCACTCGGACGGATCTTCCCCTCTATCAACATTCTCACATCACAAGGGATGCCAAAACGCATAAGAATCCACAACCGAGTAATTCTAGCCTTGTATTTCTTTCTGAGAATCTTTTGGGAGAGTGATGGGAAATACTTTCTCAGGTGTTGGTACTTTGGGTCCATGATGAGATGAAAGGAAAGTAAATAGAAAGGAAAAATTAAGATAGTAAGTTGCATAATCCTAGAATTCCTTCTTCTTTTAGAGGGAAAGAAGAATTTCTAGTGAAAAAGAAGAAGATTTGCGATTTAGAGAGAAAATAACAAATTAAGAGTGAAAAAGTGAGCTCGGAGAAATAAGCTCCTATGCACAGTAAACGTATATGTAAACAATAATTAAACCACTGTATATGACACGTATAGAGACCATGTGGGAGAGACAGTGTGAGTCAAACTGATTTAGGATTTGGACTAGACCCAAATGTTCTAAGTTGAAAAGGGCCAGGTTGTTTCGGGCCTTAACACATTTAGAACGAGTTAAATAATAAACATAAAATTGTAAACCAATTTGTATAAATCTTAAACCCAATTCAAAGCCCACTATAGATAAAGATAACTATGAACAACAAATCTAATTTAACGACAATCAAGGATCTTCCTGAATGGTATTTAAAATCATTTCATAACAACATAATCTTCTAACAACTCAATTAATTTTGTTTTAATCAAAACCTTATTGAACAATGCATACACCCATATGTTATTCATAATACTCAACATCTATCAATGGATTCATCATCATTACTACCAAGGGTTTAGAATGTGACTAACCTTGAAATCAATACGATTTACGTCTTTCAACATAGACCATATCAATGAACAAAGACACTTGATGTTAATACTTAAGAACATCTACAATCCCCACAATTCTACTTATACAATATCTAATTTCCTCATATAACAAAACCTTAGGTAACCAAAAGATTCACATCTAAACATCTAAAACTTATCATTTTATCGTAATTATCCAAAATTATTATAAGTGCCTTAAGTATTATGATTTACTTAAGGAAACTCCTATTGGTCTTTTTTTTATATAATATCTATTAATAAAGATTCACTGATACACTTAAATACAATGTACGTAACCAAATATTCCAACTTTGAGATTTATGCATTCTTGCCTTTACACAGTCTCAACAGACCAAAACTCTAACGTTTATCTCTCTCAAGATTCAATACCATAGGTTCCCAACTTATCTTATATTCCTCAAATAAATAGAACTTTTTAAGAAAAGATATTGACACTTATGTACTCCACCGAATCCACACATAATCATTACTTAGGTTTGAATCAATTACGAAAAATTTGGCATATCTATGCCAAACTTTAAAATCAATAAATCAAGCCTTATATTTCTTATTGTTTTTCACGAGACAAAAGGCTCTTAAATCCTCGTATCTACATAAATTTTTCATTGTTCTATACGAATTAGATATGCTTATAGATCCTAATATTATACGAATCTCTTATAAGCATCCTACTTATAAACTCATTCTAAATAATTATCATTCTCTCATAACTATTAATACTTTCCTTCGATATAATTATTGTACTCATATAACCGTTAGTATTTTCATTCCAGGGTCTTTCCATGTTACATCCTTCTAGACTGTATAAATCAATGTGAAGGTTCATTTCGATGATGACAATGAAAATTCAGCTTCAAAACCATCTCAAAAGCATTTTTTTTTTAGTGGTGCTACACTCCCTTGGTTAACCGAACCTAGGCTCTGATACCAAAAATTCCGTAACGCCCCTATATGGGGGTTAACAGTTTTTAATGAGATAAAATAAAAATCAAAAATAAAAGTAAAACCTTAAAAATAAAGTTGCCCGGGGCTTAAATAAAAACTCTCAATATCAAAAATAAAAATATAATCGACAAATAATCCACAGTTTAATGTAGCACCTTAAATTTAATATTATAAACTGTCGTCATCATCATTTTAACCCTTAACGCATTGTAATGCAGTCACAAAAAGTAACAATTGATGCTTACATTATCATGAAGAATATTCTCCACAATTGAAGCAGTTCTAATGTAATATAGCTACATCACTTCCTCAACTATTTTTCTCGTAGCCACTTCACACTTAGTGAGTCCTGAAAAGATAAAAATATAAAGGAATGAGCGACACTATGCTCAGTAGAGAAAACCATTACTCACCTTTAGGTTTTTATCATTACCACATTAAAACCTGCATGGTTAGTTAATAATTATCATTATCCAGATTATGAGATTTGTTATAATCATATTCTGTGGATACCATAGTTAATCATTACCGAGTTTCATACATATACATATATACAAATATTATAGTTCATCATTATTCCTAGATACCCACGTTCAATAGAGTATCACTCAACTCATCGAAGCCCAAAATGGCGTGCTTGATCACCCTCTAAAAATTCCAAGGGTGTACCGGTGAGAGGACATCAAGCCCCGAGTCCTCACCAAGTCGATTCCTATACAGTGTGTTCTGGGACTTTCAACCCAAGGAAGCGTCATCACCTCCCCCTATTTTACCTTTTAGGGTATTCATGCCCAAGGACGTAATCGCCGCCCTCTTTATGTCTCACCATTTCTCTATATTAAATCATTATTAATAGAGTCAGTTTTCCTAACCATGCTTCTCAATTTATAACATGTGTCAATTCATTATGTTCATCGCCGTACAATACAAGACGAGTCCATGTCATAGTTTTATATATGATACTCATATAATATCAGTTCAACATAGATATATATATATATATATATATATATATATATTGCGGCAAAACAATCAATTTTAATTTTATAAAAACCTCACAAAAGATGAGTAATATAATCCCTACCTTTCAAGCTTATCAACAATCTTTTAATCCTGGAATCAATTAACGTTAGCTCCATACACCCTTGATCATAAGGCGTGCATAAGGACAATTAAAACTAAAGCACAACATACAACTGCATTCATAAATAAATCATGTGTAAACCTATCTTACTAGTATGCCATTAAAGCTTTTATGTAAATCTCTTTTGAATACCACAGTAAACAATTTTTGTCTTAACACAATATAAAATGTGAACAAGTAATCTATATGTTTTAGTCCCTAATAAGATTCATCAATCACTTAGGATAATATTAGAAAGGTTGCAAGACATTAAAGAATTAGGTGGTGAGCAAAGATGGGTTCTTGGTTCAGGTTAGCAGCTGGTATACCATAACAAACTGGCAGGTTTACTAGTTTCCAATCCGAAAATTGAATAAATCTTAGAAAATAAAATACAACTCCGATTTAGGTTTATGATAGCTCGTTCGAAAGCTTAGGATGCTACTTTTCAAATATGCAAACCAATTCATAAAATTCATTTTAATTTAATCCCAGAATTTCAAGAAATAGCCACTGCCCATAGAGGTATTACAAAGTTTAACAATATAAATTTTCTGTCTAGGGCATATACACTTAGACTTTATACATATGCTCCAAAATAGCAACAAATATATACTTAGGTTTAAGAACGCAAATTTGAATAATCCTTTAGTATAAAAGAAAATTTATAAATGAAAAACTAAATTTGTTCATAAGATTCTAACCTCGGATTATGGTTAGTTGGAAGCTTGAAATGGCTTCAAAACAGGTTCCTTTACTTCGGTATGACTGAAATTCTTGCTAAAATGGAGGTGATGGTGGCTGATTTTTATGGCTGCCTTGAAGAAGTTCTCTAAGTATTTTGCTTCAGCAAAGAAATGAGAAGAAGAATGTGGGAACCATGGAAGAAAAAGGAAGAAAAGTTGAAGTCTTTGAAGAGAAGTGATAGAAACAATTATGGAGGAGACATGTTGAAGCATGTCACGGAGGAAATAAAGAAAATGAGGGTCAAGAGTAGTTGGAAAAGATTTCCTTATGTCTCATCTAGAGACTTTAACGTACATAATGCCAATATGATATTTTTGAGATTTATTAGAAGTTCTAAGGCTTTTTAGTGAACATACTAAATAAATAAAAGAGAATTTTAGAAAATTTAAAAATAGATAAAAATAAATTTAAATGAAGCAATTTTTTTTTGATACACTAAAAATTAATTTAATTATCTTAATACCCGTTAGGAGAATAACGGGTGTCACAAGAGTTTTTCTCAAAAAATCTGAACACTTAACATAGAAATTTAGCTTAAATTTCCATAATTCTATAATTAGAGTGAATTCGGTAATGTTCAATACCATTAAGTTTCACAAGGACGCTGTTGGGAAACAATTTAAGATCAGGAGACTTTTCATCTTAAAATTAAAGATGAATGGAGTTCATCAGCTAGAAACCTTAAATTTAATAGATTAGAATTTCGATTATGAGTACTACATTAAAGATGTACATATAAATATTTTAACATGGTTAGATAAAATTAGCAAGCTCTTATTTACTTTAAAGAGTTTATTATTAGTTATTAACTAGTTTTCTAGAGAGGTTTTCAAGGGTGGTTCATCAAGGGTAAAAGCTTAGTTGATTTAAAGTTTGTATTTTTATGATTTAGCTTATGTTTTTTTGAAGAAATGGTTTGTAATAATCCCTATGTATGTTGGTTAGTATGGTTTCGCATGTATTTTGTTGTAAAAAGTTTAGGTTGTGTATGTTTATTTTGAGTTTTTGCATGTTTCGTGTTGTTGAAAATTTTACACTAACTTTGATCATAAAAACAAAAGCCTTAGAGTTCGATTTCAGACTTTTTTCCAAACACAAAATTTTTAGATTTCAACATTTAAATAAAACTACATGACTGTGAAAAAAAAAACACAGTTTTGACTCTAAGTCAGGTTTTTGAGCAGTTTTTAAAGTTGCCCAAAGCAGTTTTGTGGCTGCCAAAACCATTTTTTTTCACTCTTGCCACTGTTTTGGGCCACTTCGACTCAACATCACAATTTTCAACTGTTTTTAACTGAGTAGATTGTTATTTAACTTATATTCATGGCGTTTCTACTGGGAATATCGTGAGTTATTTAACTTATATTCATGGTGTTTCCACTGGGAATATCATGTTGCTTAAAAACTAAATTCTAGTCAGAGTAAAACAATTTCTCATTAATAAAAGCAAAAGTTGCCCTCTAAAACTGTCATACCCCGTGTTAGACATGTATGCTCTAAGGAGTAAAAATGTAATACGTTTTTGGAGACATTTTTATCAATAAAGAATTTATTCATACCAAATATTGTCCTCTTTACGTTCATATTCGTTGAATGTATGATAAGCAAACAGTAGTCTGAGACTGTCAATCTAAACCTTAAGAGTTGGGCATATGATGGGATGATTATGCGGTAGACACGACTCTTAAGGTGATGGTCTAAAATATATGATCCGCAATCGAGGGAATAAAGTTGGGCGCTTTATTCATGTAAAGATTGTTATGTTGTCTATATCCCTTTTGGGAGATGGTTTGTCTTGGCCATCGGAGTTGGACTCCGTGAATAGAAACATTAGCGCATTGTCATAGGTGACGATGTGTTGGATCGGGACATAAAGTGAATTGATTTGGATTAATAATTCTGTCTTGTCAAATCGATTCACTTTAGACAATCATTTGTATTGTATCTTAATCCTGAGATGAATAATGGGCCCGTTGTCTCGAGTTGTGTCTTTTGATGTACCAATGGGTGACTCCCACATCTCTATAGTGGCAAGCATGCCGGTACGTTGGAGGCATGACTCTTGGTAGCGTAGACTTGTTATTCATAGATATGGAATCCATAGCTCCTCTTTAGGAGTAATGATATCCTCTTATATGCGTTGTCCTGTAATTGGAAAACTGGAGCGCTCAACCATTTGGATACATAGGTGTAACCGAATGGTATACTATCTTTGGATGGTAAGTTTTCTAATGGTGAGACAATGGAACGTAAGATAAAAATAATCGGGAAGGTAAGACAGAACTTGTCCTTAAGCCGATTATGGATGATCATATGGGGATGTGATACACTATGATATGTCATGGAGACTTAGCTACACGAGCTTCGTAATTCTATAAAGTTCGAGAGTGCAGCTCCAAGCTTTTAGTGGAGTAGCGTTGGAGTTGATAATTGTGAAATGTATATCTGGGATATTGGGTTTCATAGTTATCATGAGCTTGAACTTTATAGGTCCATTTTGGTCCCCTTTGCTAGCTCACAAAATCCTGTAACGACACGGCGTGCTTTTCCAATAATTGGTGACTTATGTCGGATTTATCAGATTGGTTTAAAATTTATAAGAATCAAATAATTCATGTCTGTTTATCGGTTGAATTAATTATGTAAGAAATTAGTTCAAGATGAACTTGTTGAATTATGGCGTTCGGATAATTCTTGTCTGTTTATCGGTTGTTTTAATTTTGGACAATTAGAACAAGATAAACTTGTAGAATTATTGTGAATTGATTTATTTTCTTAGAGATTATCTTGATAAAGTTTGTTTTGATCAGATATCTTTTTTATTGGGCTATTTGAATCAAAACTGAGACTTTATCCTTTAGAATCTCGGGTGGAAAATAAAAGATTCGCGGAGATTTTTTCTCGGCAGTTCGGCATGCCGGATGACGTGTTCGGCCTGCCGAACTGGCCAGTTCGGCCTGCCTATCTCACAGTTCGGCATGCCGACCGCGACAGCTAAGATTACGCGTTTTTCACGCGTATCTTATCAGATATTGATCCGAACTTGATTATATTTCGATTTTTGAGACCTAATCTGATATGGACTGACCCCAAGGACCAATAGGTATAAAAAGGGAGTGAGTCTAATGATTTACTCAGATCAATTTGAGAGATTAAGAGTGATACTCTTCTAGTGAGCATCTAAAAACTCCCTGAGAGCTTTTGTTCACAAATCACGAACACTAGCTTTGGGTTCTCTCTATTGGTTGGAAGGAGAGTCACCGGTGGAAGAGCTGTACGTGTGAGCCCACACTCACTCCGGTTGTGGATAGAGAATAGCAAAGAAGACCAGTTGGTTGAGGCTCTTCTGGAACGTTACTTCTCTACACAGGTCGCGGAGGTTCTTCGGCATACTGAGGTTAGTAAGATCTGTTTAATTTATACATATAACATGTCAAACTTGTGTTTTTGAAAATACTCTGATGAAAAATTTTTAAAATTCCGCTGCGCACTTTGTTTCCAACAATTGGTATCAGAGAGGAGGTTTTTACATAAATTTGCAAGTTTGTGATCATGATATATGCATAAATTTTGTGATCTTAATCTCTCCAATGCTTGAATTAAATTTTATAGAGAGATGGCACTCTAGGTTTCTATATAATATATATGTTGTCATGGATTATATGGTGAATGTTTATTAATTAATTATGGTTGATTAAATTGTTGTTTAATTATTTATTAATTAATTAACACCGGTTATGGTTCCTTAGAGGTTAGAATGTGTATCTAGGTTTTTCATGTAATTAGATGGCGGACTATCATCTCCGTCTAGGAATTATTATTTAATTTGTAAGAATTTTGTAATTAAATAATTATTCGGAGAAGACGGAACGAGAAGTCGGATCTTGAAGATAGATGATGGCGCCTCCAGGTATTTCCTGAGTCTCTAATTTTATGTTTTTGAATTGTTGAAAATAAAATTGATGAATTGCATTAAAATTGTATTTTCTGGATTGAGGGTTTTCTGCTCGGTCGGCATGCCGGACCTCACAGTTCGGCAGGCCGAAGGTCACAGATCGGCAGGCCGGACATACGGTCCGGCAGGCCGACAGTGGGGCAGAAATTTTGGTGCTCTGCCGGCAGGCCGAACCTTCATGTTCGGCAGGCCGAACCACCATGATCGGCAGACCGATCACCCAGATCGGCCTGCCGACCGAGAGCTGCCAGGCGTCCAGAAAAGGTGCAATTTTTGGTGCAGTTTTAATTTTATTTTTGGGACGATTCTGAGAAACATTAAATTTGGATATGACCGGAAATATGAAGTGTTCGATTCATACGGGATTGAGGACTTGAAGATGGATATTACATGAAGAAGGATACAGCTTGAGGATTCAAGGATGAAGAATCGATAAATGTCTCGATTATTCTCTTGTAATCTTAGTTTTTCTATTCTCTAGGGTGGAACCATAATATTACGGTTCTTATTATTATGCTTGTAGCTTTGCTTGATTGCTTTGCTTGTCTGCATTATAATATGATTTACCATGTATATTGATAACATGTCATATAGAATAGGGAGTGCCGCTCATATTAAAATTGTTCATGCATAATTTTAAAATAAAACCTTGACTTCAAAAGATTGAGTGGGAGAAGGTTTTCGAAGAGAGAACCTAAGGCCTCCATCGTTGGTCCATAGGAAGAACATGATGGTCCCAACCCCTAGGAAGGGATTTCTATTATGTACCAGATTGGATCTCTAAAAGGATAAGGTATTTTAGTATGATTTATGGTTGCACACCCCTAGGTGGTGATTATAAATCATGGATAAAATATTGAAACGGTGGTTATACACTCACGTTAATTTTATTATTAACCTCCCCTAGGAGCTCTGTTAATAAAATTAATGGCCAAAGAAACGATTATTAGTATATGCTGGATCATACGGGTCCTGGATGGCATATATTAATCAGGAGGGGATCCGTGTTCCTGATTGAATTTGGCATGACTCCCCTAGGAGCTTGTTGAATTCTGAGTTGGGAATTATCGTTGTAAGGTTGTGATATTTTCAAGGTTTTGACACATAAACACATTTGTATGATTTTACATGATTGTGTTATCTTACTAAATTATTAAATATGTTTGCTTATGTTTGGTATATGATTCTTTATTGTAGATTGAAAATGTCTAAAAACGCTTTATCATCGATACTTGACAAAAACCAATTAACCGGTGAGAATTATAACGATTGGAAACGGAACCTGGACATCGTCCTATCCTTTGAGAAACTGAAATATGTACTGACAACTCCTTGTCCTCCCGAGCCTACGGGAGACTCAAGTAATGAGCAATTCCAAGCGTACGACCGCTGGAAAGATGCTAATGATCAGGCCCGCTGCTATGTTATGGCTAGCATGAATAACGTGCTGCAGGCTCAACATCAGGATTATGAGACTGCGAAGCAGATCTTGGATAATCTTGAGGACATGTTTGGAGGCCAGGCCATAACAAAGCGGCAAGGGGCGCTTCGGAAACTCTTAAACTGTAGACAGAGACCGGGGACATCTGTAAAGGAGCACATGATGTTGGTCATGGGTTACCTCGCTGAGGCTCAAACCAATGGAGCCGACATCGATGCTGAAACTCAGATGACTATGGTCTTTGAGACTCTGTCTAAGGAATTTATTCCGTTTAGAGCTACTTTTAATCTAAGCAATAGACGGGATATGACCTTAACAGAATTGATGAAACAGTTACAGGAGTTTGAACTGCTGATCAGGGAGTCTCCTGCTGGTGGAGAGGCCAATATGGTAGCTGCTTCTGGTTCCAATCCTAACTCTGGGAATGGAAAGAAGCAACGGGCCAAGAGTGGTAAGTCTTCTATTCCTATTGCTACCAAGAGCAAGAAGAAAAAGAAGAAGAACCCAAAGAAGCTTAAGTGCTTCTTCTGTGGTAAGGTCGGGCATATAAAGAAGCATTGCAAGGACTTCCTTTCCAAGGGAGGTAGGTGTGATCTTCTATATTTAGAAACTTGTTTGGTTGAGGAATCCAGTGACATTTGGGTCATAGATTCCGGTGCAACTAATCATGTTTGTGTTTCTCTGCAGGGATTCAAAGAAACGAGAAGTCTACTTCGTGAAGACTTAACGCTTCGGATGGGCGATGGATCCTTGGTCTCAGCGGAAGCAGTGGGAGATGTCCATCTTTATTTTGATAATTATAGGAGTTTAATTTTGCGAGATTGTTTTTATGTTCCTAAATTTAAAAGGAATTTAATTTCTGTATCTTCTTTATTTAAAGACTCCTACGTGGTATCTTTTAATGAAAAAGTGGTGATTCGTAAAAACAAATCTTTTATCTGTTCTGGATGGATGCAAAATAATCTATATTTTATCAAACCTAAGATGGACTTGTTGCTTAATGCTGAGATAAATGATAATAACTCAAAAAGACTTAAAACTTCTCACTCTAATAAGACTTATCTTTGGCATTTGCGCCTTGGCCATATTAACCTAAATAGGATTCAAAGGTTGGTAAGGGATGGACCTTTAAGTCACTTAAAGGTGGAATCTATACCTCAATGTGAATCTTGTTTGGAGGGTAAAATGACCAAAAGACCATACGGGTCTAAGGGCAATAGGGCCGAAGGGGTTCTAGAACTTGTGCATAGTGATGTTTGCGGACCGATGAACATCCGGGCACGAGGAGGGTATGAGTACTTCGTCACTTTTATTGACGATTACTCAAGATATGGGTATGTGTACCTAATGCACCACAAAAGCGAAACTTATGATAAGTTCAGGGAGTTTCGGGCTGAAGTGGAAAAGCAATTGGGTAGACCCATAAAGGCACTTCGATCTGATCGAGGTGGGGAATACCTTTCTGATGAGTTCTTGGGACACTTGTTAGAGAATGGGATTTTATCCCATTTGACTGCGCCGGGCACTCCGCAGCAGAATGGCGTAGCAGAGAGAAGGAATAGGACTTTGTTGGACATGATTCGGTCCATGATGAGTTATTCATCATTGCCTTTATCCTTTTGGGGATATGCACTACAAACCGCATGTTATCTTTTGAACAATGTGCCTTCAAAATCGGTCCCTAAAACTCCTCACGAGTTGTGGACAAGACGGAAAACATCCTTAAACCATATTCGCATATGGGGATGTCCAGCTCATGTCCTGTTTAAGGATCCGAATAAGTTGGAAGCACGTTCAGAAGTTTGCGTGTTTGTAGGATATCCAAAAGGGACTAAAGGGGGTTATTTTTATAACCCAAAGGAAAATAAAGTCGTGGTTTCAACTAATGCAACTTTCCTTGAGGAGAGTTACATGAACGACTTTAAACCTCAAAGCAAAGTGGTGCTTGAGGAGTTGAGGGGTAATCCGTTTACTCCAGAGGTTCCGAACGAAACCATTCCGATCGGTGTAGAAAAACCAAACAAACCTGAACAACAACCTCAGGGGCTTCGGCGTAGTGGGAGGATCGGGCGTCAACCTGAGAGGTATATGTTCAATGGGGAGGTCTTTTTGGCTGAACCGGATGAACATGACAGGGATCCTTATACTTACGCAGAAGCTATGGAGGATGTTGATTCAAGACTCTGGACAGAGGCCATGAACATTGAGATGAAGTCTATGGAGACTAATCGTGTCTGGGAGCTTGTGGATCTTCCCGAAGGGGTAAAACCCATAGGGTGTAAGTGGATCTACAAGAGGAAAAGAGGAGTGGATGGAAAGGTCGAAACCTTTAAGGCTAGACTGGTAGCTAAGGGTTATACGCAAAAGGAAGGAATCGATTATGAGGAAACCTTTTCGCCTGTAGCCATGCTTAAGTCCATCCGGATTCTCTTGTCCATAGCTGCCGCTCTCGACTACGAGATTTGGCAGATGGATGTCAAGACGGCTTTTCTGAATGGCTATCTTGATGAGTCCATTTATATGGAACAACCAGACGGGTTCAAGGTCACGGGTCAAGAGGGTAAGGTTTGTAAGTTGCTAAAGTCTATTTATGGACTTAAGCAGGCTTCTCGTTCTTGGAACATAAGATTTGATCAAGTGATCAAGACTTATGGGTTCTCACAAAATGTGGATGAACCATGTGTTTACAAACACATTAAGAATGGGAAGGTGGTTTTTCTACTACTCTATGTAGATGACATTCTGCTAATTGGCAATGACGTTGGGGCATTGTCATCGGTCAAATTATGGTTGACCAAGCAGTTTGACATGAAGGACTTGGGTGAGGCTAATTTTGTTCTCGGTATCCAGATCTTTCGGGATAGGAAGAACAAAATGATAGCTTTGTCACAGGCCAGCTACATAGATAAAATTCTCAGGAGGTTTGCAATGCAGGATTCCAAGAAAGGTGGGCAACCATCTAGGTCTGGAATTACTCTTTCTAAGAAAGACTCTCCAAAGTCTTATGAAGAAAGAGAATACATGAAGAAGGTACCTTATGCTTCGGCAGTGGGTAGTCTCATGTATGCCATGCTTTGCACTCGACCAGATATTAGCTATGCGGTCGGGATTGTGAGTCGATTTCAGGCGGATCCAGGACCAAACCATTGGGTTGCGGTAAAGCATATTTTCAAGTACCTGAGAAGGACTCGTGAGTATATGCTTGTGTATTCGGGTGAGGATTTAACTCCTCTAGGATACACTGATTCGGATTTTCAATCCTGCCTGGATTCTAGGAAATCGACTTCAGGGTTTGTGTTTACTCTAGGAGGCGGTGCCATCAGTTGGAGAAGTGCGAAGCAAGATTGCACTTCGGATTCAACGATGGAGGCCGAGTATGTGGCGGCTAGTGATGCTTCGAAAGAAGCAGTGTGGCTCCGCAAGTTCCTTGGGGATCTTGAGGTAGTTCCTGGTGTGGATAAAGCGGTATCACTGTACTGTGATAACAGTGCGGCGGTAGCTAATGCTAAGGAACCAAGATTTCACAAGAAGAGTAAGCATATTGATCGGAAGTATCATGTGATAAAGGACTTCGTTGAGAGCGGGCATGTCACGGTGTGCAAGATCGCGTCAGAGGACAATTTAGCTGATCCATTTACGAAGACACTTTCTGGGAGAGTCTTCGAAAGGCATGTGGAAGCTATGGGGATGCGAAATTTGCAGTATTTACTCACTTAGTGCAAGTGGGAGATTGTTAGACATGTATGCTCTAAGGAGTAAAAATGTAATACGTTTTTGGAGACATTTTTATCAATAAAGAATTTATTCATACCAAATATTGTCCTCTTTACGTTCATATTCGTTGAATGTATGATAAGCAAACAGTAGTCTGAGACTGTCAATCTAAACCTTAAGAGTTGGGCATATGATGGGATGATTATGCGGTAGACACGACTCTTAAGGTGATGGTCTAAAATATATGATCCGCAATCGAGGGAATAAAGTTGGGCGCTTTATTCATGTAAAGATTGTTATGTTGTCTATATCCCTTTTGGGAGATGGTTTGTCTTGGCCATCGGAGTTGGACTCCGTGAATAGAAACATTAGCGCATTGTCATAGGTGACGATGTGTTGGATCGGGACATAAAGTGAATTGATTTGGATTAATAATTCTGTCTTGTCAAATCGATTCACTTTAGACAATCATTTGTATTGTATCTTAATCCTGAGATGAATAATGGGCCCGTTGTCTCGAGTTGTGTCTTTTGATGTACCAATGGGTGACTCCCACATCTCTATAGTGGCAAGCATGCCGGTACGTTGGAGGCATGACTCTTGGTAGCGTAGACTTGTTATTCATAGATATGGAATCCATAGCTCCTCTTTAGGAGTAATGATATCCTCTTATATGCGTTGTCCTGTAATTGGAAAACTGGAGCGCTCAACCATTTGGATACATAGGTGTAACCGAATGGTATACTATCTTTGGATGGTAAGTTTTCTAATGGTGAGACAATGGAACGTAAGATAAAAATAATCGGGAAGGTAAGACAGAACTTGTCCTTAAGCCGATTATGGATGATCATATGGGGATGTGATACACTATGATATGTCATGGAGACTTAGCTACACGAGCTTCGTAATTCTATAAAGTTCGAGAGTGCAGCTCCAAGCTTTTAGTGGAGTAGCGTTGGAGTTGATAATTGTGAAATGTATATCTGGGATATTGGGTTTCATAGTTATCATGAGCTTGAACTTTATAGGTCCATTTTGGTCCCCTTTGCTAGCTCACAAAATCCTGTAACGACACGGCGTGCTTTTCCAATAATTGGTGACTTATGTCGGATTTATCAGATTGGTTTAAAATTTATAAGAATCAAATAATTCATGTCTGTTTATCGGTTGAATTAATTATGTAAGAAATTAGTTCAAGATGAACTTGTTGAATTATGGCGTTCGGATAATTCTTGTCTGTTTATCGGTTGTTTTAATTTTGGACAATTAGAACAAGATAAACTTGTAGAATTATTGTGAATTGATTTATTTTCTTAGAGATTATCTTGATAAAGTTTGTTTTGATCAGATATCTTTTTATTGGGCTATTTGAATCAAAACTGAGACTTTATCCTTTAGAATCTCGGGTGGAAAATAAAAGATTCGCGGAGATTTTTTCTCGGCAGTTCGGCATGCCGGATGACGTGTTCGGCCTGCCGAACTGGCCAGTTCGGCCTGCCTATCTCACAGTTCGGCATGCCGACCGCGACAGCTAAGATTACGCGTTTTTCACGCGTATCTTATCAGATATTGATCCGAACTTGATTATATTTCGATTTTTGAGACCTAATCTGATATGGACTGACCCCAAGGACCAATAGGTATAAAAAGGGAGTGAGTCTAATGATTTACTCAGATCAATTTGAGAGATTAAGAGTGATACTCTTCTAGTGAGCATCTAAAAACTCCCTGAGAGCTTTTGTTCACAAATCACGAACACTAGCTTTGGGTTCTCTCTATTGGTTGGAAGGAGAGTCACCGGTGGAAGAGCTGTACGTGTGAGCCCACACTCACTCCGGTTGTGGATAGAGAATAGCAAAGAAGACCAGTTGGTTGAGGCTCTTCTGGAACGTTACTTCTCTACACAGGTCGCGGAGGTTCTTCGGCATACTGAGGTTAGTAAGATCTGTTTAATTTATACATATAACATGTCAAACTTGTGTTTTTGAAAATACTCTGATGAAAAATTTTTAAAATTCCGCTGCGCACTTTGTTTCCAACACCCCGGAGTACGGGAGGTGACGTGGCGGATTATTTAAATTAATGAAAAGAGAATTTGATTAAAAATCAAATTTTAAGGAGTTGAATTAAATATAAAATGTGAAAATTTAAAGAGAACCATTCATGAAAAATTTATATAAATGAATAACATAGCGAGTATGGGTCCCACAGACCCATAACTTATGCACATACATGCTACTGACAATATCATGAATACAATCACAGTCCGGATACAAATAAAGTTAAAATCTTACATGCCTTGATTAAATGATACAAAAGATAAATTAATTCTTCTATTGCTCCTGAGTTCGGTCCGAAGAATCCTCTCAAAACCTAAACGAAAAACCACCAAGAGAGGGAAATTTAAAACAAATAAAACGTGAGCGAAAGGCTCAGTAGGACTACGTTTTATAAATAAGTTAATTTAAAGAAACCAGTCATTATTCAGGAGTTATTTAAAAGAAACCTTGAATAATTAAATAGATAAATAAATAAACAATTTTAAGTAAAACCATTCTTACTCAGAATAGTTTACTTGGATAACCACAAATATCATTTTCTTTTCCTAGGCAAACCATAATAACATCACCACCGTAGTGGCCCAACTGGGTTTCGGGACCTACCCCCAAGGTCGATCGCTACACGACCCGATCTCTGATATGGCATCATGCCTATATGTTTATTATCATTATCATTCAAACCCAATTACTGAGTGTTGTCATTTACATTCATTATGAAGTTCATTTCAGTTCACGATATATTAAAATATAACCGATAAATTCATTTTTCAAACAACCGTTGAAAACGTTTTAATAGGAATCCTTTTCAAAGCCAAAGCATTTTGAAACTAGGCTACCAAGGAATAGGGTAGAAGTCCTACCTCAATACTCGTGTCGGTGCCCCACATCGTAATCCCGGTCCACTATACGTTAGCTCCGCGGAACCACGAACGATCCTAGATGCAGACTAAGTCGATCAATATCTAGTTCGAGACATTCTATGTTACTAAATCATTTCATGATGTCCTAGTGTGCCATTTGTATCTTTAAAATCATTCTATAAGGTTGGAATTTAAATTAGGGTTCAAAACGGGTGAAAAATCATAAAATTTTCCATGCCTCGGTCAGCCTGCCGAACTCCTTGCTTCGGCCGGCCGAACTGCACAGTTCGGTCTACCGGAAGCCAGGTCCGGTCGGCCGGTCATTTCCCCAGGTTTGGCCTGCCGGACGGAAGAACACCGGCTTGCCGATCCCTTGTCCGGCCTGCCGAACACGTGATTCGGCCTGCCGAACTAGGAAAACCCAGAAATCCAGCCACGGGTTTTTCGATCCCCAAAACACAAATCTTGTTTCTAACCTATTTTTCTCCAATCCCAGGCATGGAAAACAATCATAGTTGATAGAAAAACATACTAGAACATATTTGGATTCATTTAAACAAGATTTAAACTCAAAAATCTCAAAAATCCAAAAATGAGAAAATAGGGAGAAAAATGAAAAATCTTGAATCCAATCCGTTTTTCTTCAATCTAAGCTTAGATTCTAGTTGTTCTAAGTCCATTTAACTCAAATCCAAGGTTTTCTAATCTTAAACAAACCTAGATTTCAAAAATGCACAAAATTGAAAATTTTGGAAAAAGTTTAGAAATTTCAAAACTAACCTCGAATCGAAGCTTCAATCTACGTTCTCGGTTGCTAAATCACGTCCCCGAGCTTCCTCCTTGCTAACCCGAAGCTTGGATTCGAATTTGGTTTCAAAATTTTTTGAGAGAGATAGAGAGAGAACGAGAGACTGAGAGAGAGATCAAGAGAGAGAGAGAGGGAAGAGAGCCACGGGAAAGAGTGAGGAGAGAGGAGGAAGAGAGAGAATAAATAGAGAAAATCGGTGGGTGATTTTACTGTGCAAAAACCATGTGCCGCCCACAGTTTTGTAAAACGGAGTATTTTTACATTTTACAAATTGTTGTGTTTTTAAAACTCAAAACATCATTTTAAAACAATAAGAAATTATTCGGATTCAACAAATTAACAAAACAATCAAAAATTCAAAATCCAACCAAATAATCTAATTAATGTTAAAACATTAATTATGGCACACTAATTCATCATTTGTATTACGTCAACGTTAAATAAATTTCGGGGCGTTACAAAAACACTATGGATTCTGATTTGTGGCATTACTTGGCCCCTGTTTTTGCTCTCAAATTTTTTGAAATGTTTTCGTACGTTTTTTAAGGCAAAAATTTTAAAAACACTCTCAACACAATTCTTAAAAAATTCTCGTTTTTTAAAATAAAAATATTTTCATCTATTTTAAAACCAATATCAAACGGCCTAGCATGCCAAGATTTTCCGTTTTCCACTTCTACATTGTGCCAATGGAATGCTTGTTGGAACTTCATGTCATTATGGTTCTGTCCGTTAGTGACTTCTATTTCGTGTGAATATTCTCATGAGACGATGCTTAATAAACTGTGCTGCATTTTA
This sequence comes from Artocarpus heterophyllus, assembly GCA_025403435.1. NCBI lineage: Eukaryota > Viridiplantae > Streptophyta > Magnoliopsida > Rosales > Moraceae > Artocarpus > Artocarpus heterophyllus. Next base: position 31,505,013 of record CM046349.1, read on the forward strand.
CAATGACATTTTTCTCTTTCATGGCATACTTCATTTAATAAGGTGGCATCTTGTGGATGACTTCGTAAAATGCCACCTGATTCTGCTGCCAAACTAGTGGTCTCTTTCTTTCTGCTAAGCCAAGCTTGCAAAGCCATAATACTCTGCAACATGAAGAGCCAGTTGTTACTTCTTTGATGACGATTTCATTTGATTTAATGTGTTCTATGTTGTCTCTCTGCAGATACAAATTGTAGCAAAAACTACCGGAATGCACCATGACGAATTGGTGGAAAATGCTGATCGATTGGTAGCTGGATTTTTCGAGATGTTTGAAGAACGTTGCCATAAAATTGTCGGCCATCTCTCTCTCTCTCTCTCCACAAACACACACACACACACACACAAAAAGATGGTCGTATATTTTTCTGATTATGGACAAATTCTCTTTGACACAAATCAGGGAACAGCCATAAGAGAACGAATTGAAGAGCAATTAAGGGTGCAGCAGCTTAGAGGGCTTAAATATCATGACAATGACGATGATGACAATGAGATGTACGACGACTCTTGATGGAGAATTCTCCTGTGTCAAGGAGAAAAGTAAATTGTTTTATTATTATTATTTTCCCTGCACCACGAATCTACATGTTCATGGTATCTGTGTGAGAGCCAAGTAAACTTCCAATTGGAATTAAGATAGGTTACGGGTGGCTAGGATAAAATTAAACATGCAGGACTTCCTGAAGGTTTAGCTCGGAGCTTTGATGTACAAAATGTTTGTTTTCTTACCCGTTTGGAGACTTGCTAGTTGTTTCCTAAGCACAAGTTTTCAGAGAACACAGTGTTTCTCAAAAGGAAGGTCAGTTCTTTTTCGTAGCATCAAGATTACCAACTAGTATTTTTGTTCTGGAATTCTTTGCTTTAAATGAAAATTTTCCTGAGGCAGTAAATCAATATTCCTCCTTTCTATTTTACTTATTCAAAGACACTAGATATCCATGTTGATATTCCTAATGAGTGTGTTTGAAAACGTCGTTCCAACTTATTAGTTTTAATTGCTACGGTGTAAAACTTTCACATACTACAGTGTAAAACAAAAATATTCTACAGTGTATAAAGCTCTCATATACTGTTATATTTTGTTCTAATAGTGCGTTTGGAAACGTTGGAACTTGTAGTTGGAATTTAAAAATTGTAGTATGTAAGAGCTTTATATTTTATCAAACTTTTGTTTCTTAAAGTAGCATGTGAGAGCTTTACACGGTAGAATTTGAAACTCTTTAGTTCCAATGGATTTCCCAAACAAAGGTTAAGCTAGTTCCAAGTACCTTCCCAAACACACTCTAAAACATCCGAAGAAAGTTGTGTAAAGGAATGAGAAAAAAATGGAATAAAACTAACGAAAAGGATCTAAAGGAAGGGCCTTTTTCCAAGGGCATCTTTCTTTAGGATCTTAAACATATGCTTAGCTGGTTCCAACAAAAATATAGAACAATGTGTGTGCTTGTGTTACGTAGAGGATTTAGCTCAACAAGATATTTGGCAAATCTGCCTCCTAAAACATTTTAGGGTTGGAGGTTATTCCTTAAACTTCTGATTTTGGCAAATTACCCCTAATTTTAAGGTGCTGTATGGTGCCCCAAATTGATGGCGGCTATCAAAACTTGGATAGAAGACCCATGTACATGTTACATGATGTTACACTAGATCGTTTGAAGGTTGATATTTTGGATGAGATTAAATTTTTGGAGTATCTAACCACGCGCATGCAATTGCTAGTGGTTTTCTGATGTGTACAATGTTTCTTCCAACTTTTCAAGAAATTACAAGCCACTAGAAAAAAAAGGGATATCATGTAATAAAGCCTGGGGCTTTGCAAACGATAATGTTGCCCTCACATCATCAAAGTGGGTGCGGCAAATTCATTGGTGCTAATAGCTTTCTTGACTTGTACGCAGGGTTTTTGTTTTGGCTTTTTTGCATTGGTGTCCTCTAAACTTATGCATATTTGTAATTTACCTTCGAAAATTACAAATTTGTAATAAACCATCCTTATTGACAGTAATATTATTATTATTTTTTTTTTTACTGAATTGACTTGTGATTATCTCATAGATCATTAGTCGAGAGCAAAGGCCTTTTTTATTTTAAAGAATGTTAACCCAAATTTATGTTTAAATAAAGCTAATTTGAAATTTTCTATTTTTGATAAAACATAATTAAAAATCTAAATCACAGTAAAGTTGTGTTAAATACATAAAGTTTGATCATCTAGGCCATTAAACAACAATACATGTGAAAACTACATGACAATTTTAGTCAAAAAATTAATATCGCTATCAATGTAAGAGGATTCGTTACAAATTTGTAAGTTATTTATAAGTTCAGAAGATAAATTTGTCAACATTAAAAGTTTAGATAACAAATTGCATATGTGTAAGTTCAAGCGTCTGCACTAGTGCAGAAAAGCCCTATTTTTTTTGTATCTATAACTCAAACATGCAAGTGCTATAACAGTTTCTAATTATCATTGTTAATTTTTTTTTATTATTGTTATTATTATTTTTGGATGGAATATAATTTTTAAGTTACTAAAACTTCGAAGAACATGTATGCCCTCTAGTCGACATGATAGTGGTAGAAATGAGTGAAAAACAGAGCACATCGGATAAGGTTCCAACATTTTAAGCAGGTAAACTAAAGGATTTTTATGTCTTTTACACAGTTATGTATGTAGTAGTGCTAGCACACTGGTGAAGGTTTTTAAAAAATGGCCTTCTGGCAAAAATTTTTTTGGTAAATGGTCCTTTTTTTTTGGGACAGTTTTTGGCACAAAAAAAAAAGCTTTTTAGACATCAAAACGGTTTTAGTTTTTTTTTTTCATCCTGTTGAGGTTCCTTATCCTGCTACAGTCATTTTCCTTATTTTTTTGAGAAAAACTGAAACAATTTATCTGCATAGAAAGTCGTATTTTTTGGTTAAAAAAAAAAAAGACCATTTACCCAATTAGAAATTTGTTTTGGCCCTTTCGTCAAAATCTTCCCACATGGACATTTTGGCCATATGTTTTTTCATGGGGTAGCAGTTGTAGTGCTTTTTATGATTGCACTAAGTAACAAATTGTAGACTCAAACGTTGCAACACATAAATCCAAGATTATCTTGTTGAAGGGTAAGCTTTCAAGATGGTGCGTCAAACGACATTCATTCAGCTGAATATGATGGTAATTAATTGTTATTTCACCATAGATAATTGTAATTTTTTCAATATTGATTAACGTAGTAATTTTTTTAAATATCTATCAATAAAACAAAGAAAGTTCATATGTTACATTAGTTGGTATTAAAATATAAGTCAAGATTGATTGCATTATCAATCGCTCATTTAAAAATATAGTTAAAACCACATTTTATGGTTATGAATAAAGTTAGTTAGAATCACAAAATATAGTTCTAAATGTATATCATAACAGGCTAAATTTGTTTACCATTATTTTTTTTTAGTTCTAAAGGAAATATGGAATTGATTAAATTTGGGACTGTAAAAGGTATTAGAAACGACCTAACTAGTTCAATTTAAATGTCAATTACCAATACATGTGGCAACTGGTAATCCATAGTCCAAAATATAATATGTGCTCAAAAGGGAGACAGATCACTTATTAAAGCTATCTTTTCCATGATATTCATATAGATATATATATATATATATATATATATATATATCACCTTAGTCAAATATACAAAATATATCTACCTGCCGTTGCAAAAGCTGCATAATGAATGAATGCACAAAAAGGCCCTAGATATGATGACAGTAGAAAAGGGATACAGAAAAATATAACAAAATTAAACACCAAGAAAACTAACAGACAAAACTCCCCAATATTCAACAGCTTGTCTTAGTCTGATATAATCTGATCATCTACAGAGGACATTTTATGTTGTCAATGGACTTGACCCTATTCCTGCAAGTTAGGCAAGAAGAGTGAGAGAGTGTAACGCCCCTATATAGGGGTTAACAGTTTTTAATGAGATAAAATAAAAATCGAAAATAAAAGTAAAACCTTAAAAATAAAGTTACCCGGGGCTTAAATAAAAACTTTTAATATCAAAAATAAAAATATAATCGACAAATAATCCACAGTTTAATGTAGCACCTTAAATTTAATATTATAAACTGTCGTCATCATCATTTTAACCCTCAACGCATTGTAATACAGTCACAGAAAGTAACAATTGATGCTTACATTATCATAAAGAACATTCTCAACAATTGAAGCAGTTCCAATGTAATATAGCTACATCACTTCCTCAACTATTTTCTCGTAGCCACCTCACACTTAGTGAGTCATGAAAAGATAAAAATATAAGGGAATGAGCGACACTATGCTCAGTAGAGAAAACCATTACTCACCTTTAGGTTTTTATCATTACCACATTAAAACCTGTATGGTTAGTTAATAATTATCATTATCTAGATTATGAGATTTATTATAATCATATTCTGTGGATACCATAGTTAATCATTACCGAGTTTCATACATATACATATACATATATACAAATATTATAGTTCATCATTATTCGTAGGTACTCACGTTCAATAGAGTATCACTCAACTCATCGAAACCCAAAATGGCGTGCTTGATCACCCTCTAAAAATTCCAAGGGTGTTCCGGTGAGGGGCCATCAAGCCCCGAGTCCTCACCAAGTCGATTCCTGTACAGTGTGTTCTGGGACTTTCAACCCAAGGAAGCGTCATCACCTTCCCCCTATTTTATCTTTTAGGGTATTCATGCCCAAGGACGTAACCGCCGCCCTCTTCATGTCTCACCATTTCTCTATATTAAATCATTATTAATAGAGTCAGTTTTTCTAACCATGCTTCTCAATTTATAACATGTGTCAATTCATTATGTTCCTCGCCGTACAATACAAGACGAGTCCATGTCATAGTTTTATATGTGATACTCATACAATATCAGTTCAACATAGATATATATATATATATATATATATATATATATATTGCGGTAAAACAATCAATTTTAATTCAATAAAAACCTCACAAAAGATGAGTAATAGAATCCCTACCTTTCAAGCTTATCAACAATCTTTTAATCCTAGAATCAATTAACGTTAGCTCCATACTCCCTTGATCCTAAGGTGTGCATAAGGACAATTAAAACTAGAGCACAACATACAACTACATTCATAAATAAATCATGTGTAAACCTATCTTACTAGTATGCCATTAAAACTTTTATGTAAATCTCTTTTGAATACCACAGTAAACAATTTTTGTCTTAACACAATATAAAATGTGAACAAGTAATCTATATGTTTTAGTCCCTAATAAGATTCATCAATCACTTAGGATAATATTGAAAAGGTTGCAAGACATTAAAGAATTAGGTGGTGAGCAAAGATGGGTTCTTGGTTCAGGTTAGCAGCTGGTATACCATAACAAACTGGCAGGTTTACTAGTTTCCAATCCGAAAATTGAATAATTCTTAGAAAATAAAATACAACTCCGATTTAGGTTTATGATAGCTCGTTAGAAAGCTTAGGATGTCTACTTTTCAAATATGCAAACCAATTCATAAAATTCATTTTAATTTAATCCCAGAATTTTAAGAAATAGCCACTGCCCATAGAGGTATTACAAAGTTTAACAATATAAATTTTCTGTCTAGGGCATATACACTTAGATTTTATACATATGCTCCAAAATAGCAACAAACATATACTTAGGTTTAAGAACGCACATTTGAATAATCCTTTAGTATAAAAGAAAATTTATAAATGAAAGACTAAATTTGTTCATAAGATTCTAACCTCGGATAATGGTTAGTTGGAAGCTTGAAATGGCTTCAAAACAGGTTCCTTAACTTCGGTATGACTGAAATTCTTGCTCAAATGGAGGTGATGGTGGCTGATTTTTATGGCTGCCTTGAAGAAGTTCTCTAAGTATTTTGCTTCAACAAAGAAATGAGAAGAGGAGTGTGGGAACCGTGGAAGAGCAAGGAAGAAAAGATGAAGTCTTTGAAGAGAAGTGATAGAAGCAATTATGGAGGCGACATGTTGAAGCATATCACGGAGGAAATAAAGAAAATGAGGGTCAAGAGTAGTTGGAAAAGATATCCTTATGTCTCATCTAGAGACTTTAACACACATAATGCCAATATGACATTTTTGAGATTTATTAGAAGTTCTAAGGCTTTTTAGTAAACATACTAAATAAATATAGGCGAATTTTAGAAAATTTAAAAATTGATAAAAATAAATATTGTAAAATAAATTTAAATGAAGCAATTTTTTTATACACTAAAAATTAATTTAATTACCTTAATACCCGTTAGGAGAATAACGGGTGTCATAGCTCTACCCCCCTTAAAGAAATTTCGTCCTCGAAATTTCAATTCTAGCAATACGAGTAAAAATTTTGATTCCATTATGATTCCAATTCCGAGTCCAAACCGTTAATGTTGTTTGTCCTCCAAATTTATGTCATTGTATCTCCACTTGGTTACTTGCATAAAAAATCTTACTCTAAATTTTAAATCCCTCAATGAGAGTATTTATGACAAGTTTCAACTTATAACACCGTATAATGGTCTAGGAATCTGATCAGACATATATATTGACCATACCATGATTACAGTCCTTCATTGTCCATGGACTGTGATTTACAATCACATTTAAGGAGATTGCCAGAGAAATTTTATATACTTCATCTTTAGGTTCCTATTCCTTTTTGAGTAAGGAAAAGTCAAATATATTTGATTTCATACCTCAACTAATAAACTAAAACATAATCATAAAACATATATCACAAACACTTCTATTCAAAACCATACATTAAACTTATTCATAGAGATATTAAACGGAATCTCAGAGTTGCAGACAAACCCGACATATTTTTCATTAAACAGCTATCCTCATGACACAAACATTCAACCCAAATAATATACTCATATTTCATATGGAATATCCCCATAACTGACTTTGGTACTTCCACATAATATTAACAGAATATTAAACATTACAAACATGATATGGATACGTTTCGAGAGTACAAGGCACTCCGTATACCAACTATCCATATCATGCATGCTTAGGGAATACAAAAACATCGATAAACAAAAGATCGGACCTTAAGTAGGATGTGTTTTGAGAGCATCAAGTACTCCGTATCCAGCCATCCCGGCATTAGGCTCAATGAATCTAAAGGATTGAACAACGACATACCATAAGAAACACAGAATACAAGGTAAACGGTTATTCGTAACACACGAAATACGGACACACATGCCTACATGCCATAGATAAAACCAAAAGATTACAGATGGAGATTCAAATCAATTGGCCGCTCCCGGCTTTCCCTTTCCCATTCAAGCTTGGATGTTGCAATGTCAGATTCTGGATGTATAATTTGCATTTTATCTATCAATTCCTCAGCTGTTGAAGCAGTAACAAAGATTTGTCTCTCCGATTCTGTAGTGATGTTTTCTTCCACAGCGTAATGTAGAAATTTCAAAAGACCGTCATAAAAACCATTTACATTTAGCAATCCCAAAGGTTTGGAATAAAGGCCCAACAATTGCCCACAAGCAACTACAAATATTTCCTCAAGAGTACCTAGACCACCAGGTAATGCTATAAAAGCATCAGAATTATTGATTATGTCTTTAAAATTTTTAGGGATGCTCCTGACTCCTTTTCCCTTACCTATGGCTTCCTTATAAAGGTTTCCTTCAGCTAGAATATGAGGCCAAATTCCTACAACTGTAGCGTCACCAGACCTAGCTGCTAGCGCCATATTTTCCATCATTTTTATACTACCACCCCCATAGATTATGTTAATCTTCCTGCGTGCTAGGACTTGCCCTAAGTGATTTGCAGCTTCTAAATAAGCTTTATCTTTTCTAAGGCTGGAACCACAAAAGACACAGACATTCTTTATTTTCTTCGTGGACTGGGAGGTAGACATATTTGGTTTATATAAGTGGTTGCTTAGTTTCTGCTCCACTTAGACTTCGGGCTCTACATGAGATTTTAAAGATGAGAAATATACAAAAAGGGCTAAAGAGACAGACGAGTAGGTAATGAAAAGGTAATCCAAAGATTTAAACAAGATCTTGTGCGGATAAGAAAGTAAGATAAGGAGATTGATAGTTTACAGAAAATCTGATTCACTTTTTGAAAAAGATTAGACTCTAATTGTATAACTTTTGACAATTGAGAACAGTTTGACAGAAGACCCTCTTGACACAACTGTAGACCTTTTGACAAATATACACCGAGTCTAGAAATTCAATATAAATGACAAATACTGTAGAACTTTTGAAATTTGAGACACAAATCTTGAAATATCTAGATAAGTTTTTCAAAATTCAAACATGTTACTGTACCGTATGTGACGTGTCTGATAAGATAATATATTTTATTATATATATTTAAGAAAATCATAAATTAAATGAGATATTAACACTTACTGTATCAATCTAATAATCATAATTATTTCAAACACAAAAGCAAATATTTTGAGTAAAAGAAAAACACAAACTGTTGAACATTAGCTAAAACTGCTTCAAATAAGCAAAGACTAAATAACCTTTATAGAGCGATGACTTATTCCCCATCCAGTTTTCTTATGGCTTGGCAAACAGGATCTAAAAATACCATATTCCTGAGGCGTTGTCTTTCTACATAAAATTTAGGCCAGAGTTTGAAAATACCTCCTTGAACATATCCACTAGGGTGACCGTGAAGAGGAGGATGGATGCTATCTAAGTTCTCCTTTGAAAGTCCATCCCTACAAAACCTTATTTTATCCTCTCTATTCATAGACATATAACCAGGTGAAGTACATTTACCGTTACAATTTTGTCTTCCACATTTGTTACAAGCGACCACGATGGCACGAGCTCTTCTTTTCATTGCACTACGACTAGTACTTGTTCCTGGTAAACCGACATCTTGACTGAAGTCACTCGGACGGATCTTCCCCTCTATCAACATTCTCACATCACAAGGGATGCCAAAACGCATAAGAATCCACAACCGAGTAATTCTAGCCTTGTATTTCTTTCTGAGAATCTTTTGGGAGAGTGATGAGAAATACTTTCTCAGGTGTTGGTACTTTGGGTCCATGATGAGATGAAACGAAAGTAAATAGAAAGTAAAAATTAAGATAGTAAGTTGCAGAGTCCTAGAATTCCTTCTTCTTTTAGAGGGAAAGAATAATTTCTAGTGAAAAAAAAAGAGGATTTGCGATTTAGAGAGAAAATAACAAATTAAGAGAGAAAAAAGTGAGCTCGAAGAAATAAGCTCCTATGCATAGTAAACGTATATGTAAACAATAATTAAACCACTGTATATGACACGTATAGAGACCACGTGGGAGAGACAGTGTGAGTCAAACTGATTTAGCCCAAATGTTCTAAGTTGAAAAGGGTCAGGTTGTTTCGGGCCTTAACACATTTAGAACGAGTTAAATAACAAACATAAAATTGTAAACCAATTTGTATAAATCTTAAACCCAATTCAAAGCCCACTATAGATAAAGATAACTATGAACAACAAATCTAATTTAACGACAATCAAGGATCTTCCTGAATGGTATTTAAAATTATTTCATAACAACATAATCTTCTAGCAACTCAATTAATTTTGTTTTAATCAAAACCTTATTGAACAATGCATACACCCATATGTTATTCATAATACTCAACATCTATCAATGGATTCATCATCATTACTACCAAGGGTTTAGAATGTGACTAATCTTGAAATCAATACGATTTACGTCTTTCAACATAGACCATATCAATGAACAAAGACACTTGATGTTACTACTTTAGAACATCTACAATCCCCACAATTCTACTTATACAATATCTAATTTCCTCATATAACAAAACCTTAGGTAACCAAAAGATTCACGTCTAAACATCTAAAACTTAAACATTTTATCGTAATTATCCAAAATTATTATAAGTGCCTTAAGTATTATGATTTACTTAAGGAAACTCCTATTGGTCATTTTTTTTTATATTACATCTATTCATAAAGATTCACTGATACACTTAAATACAATGTACGTAACAAAATATTCCAACTTTGAGATTCATGCATTCTTGCCTTTACATAGTCTCAACAGACCAAAAGTCTAACGTTTATCTCTCTCAAGATTCAATACCATAGGTTCCCAACTTATCTCATATTCCTCAAATAAATAGAACTTTTAAGAAAAGATATCGACACTTATGTACTCCACCGAATCCACACATAATCATTACTTAGGTTTTAATCAATTACGAAAAATTTGCCATATCTATGCCAAACTTTAAAATCAATAAATCAAGCCTTATATTTCTTATTGTTTTTCACGACACAAAAGGCTCTTAAATCCTCATATCTACACAAATTTTTCATTGTTCTATACGAATTAGATATGCTTATAGATCCTAATATTATACGAATCTCTCATAAGCATTATACTTAATTATCATTCCCTCATAACTATTAATACTTTCCTTCTATATAATTATTGTACTCATATAACCGTTAGTATTTTCATTCTAAGGTCTTTCCATGTTACATCCTTCTAGACGGTATAAATCAATATGAAGGTTCATTTCGATGATGACAATGAAAATTCAGCTTCAAAACCATCTCAAAAGCATTTTTTTTTAAAGTGGTGCTACACTCCCTAGGTTAACCGAACCTAGGCTCTGATACCAAAAATTCTGTAACGCCCCTATATGGGGGTTAACAGTTTTTAATGAGATAAAATAAAAATCGAAAATAAAAGTAAAACCTTAAAAATAAAGTTGCCCGGGGGCTTAAATAAAAACTCTCAATATAAAAAATAAAAATATAATCGACAAATAATCCACAGTTTAATGTAGGACCTTAAATTTAATATTATAAACTGTCGTCATCATCATTTTAACCCTCAACGCATTGTAATGCAGTCACAGAAAGTAACAATTGATGCTTACAATATCATGAAGAACATTCTCAACAATTGAAGCAGTCCTAATGTAATATAGCTACATCACTTCCTCAACTATTTTTCTCGTAGCCACCTCACACTTAGTGAGTCCTGAAAAGATAAAAATATAAGGAAATGAGCGACACTATGCTCAGTAGAGAAAACCATTACTCACCTTTAGGTTTTTATCATTACCACATTAAAACCTGCATGGTTAGTTAATAATTATCATTATCCAGATTATGAGATTTATTATAATCATATTCTGTGGATACCATAGTTAATCATTACCGAGTTTCATACATATACGTATATACAAATATTATAGTTCATCATTATTCGTAGGTACCTACGTTCAATAGAGTATCACTCAACTCATCGAAACCCAAAATGGCGTGCTTGATCACCCTCTAAAAATTCCAAGGGTGTTCCGGTGAGGGGACATCAAGCCCCGAGTCCTCACCAAGTCGATTCCTATACAGTGTGTTCTGGGACTTTCAACCCAAGGAAGCGTCATCACCTTCCCCCTATTTTATCTTTTAGGGTATTCATGCCCAAGGACGTAACTGCCACCCTCTTCATGTCTCACCATTTCTCTATATTAAATCATTATTAATAGAGTCAGTTTTCCTAACCATGCTTCTCAATTTATAACATGTGTCAATTCATTATGTTCCTCGCCGTACAATACAAGACGAGTCCATGTCATAGTTTTATATGTGATACTCATATAATATCAGTTCAACATAGATATATATATATTGCGGCAAAACAATCAATTTTAATTCAATAAAAACCTCACAAAAGATGAGTAATAGAATCCCTACCTTTCAAGCTTATCAACAATCTTTTAATCCTAGAATCAATTAACGTTAGCTCTATACTCCCTTGATCCTAAGGCGTGCATAAGGACAATTAAAACTAAAACACAACATACAACTACATTCATAAATAAATCATGTGTAAACCTATCTTACTAGTATGCCATTAAAGCTTTTATGTAAATCTCTTTTGAATACCACAGTAAACAATTTTTGTCTTAACACAATATAAAATGTGAACAAGTAATCTATATGTTTTAGTCCCTAATAAGATTCATCAATCACTTAGGATAATATTAGAAAGGTTGCAAGACATAAAAGAATTTGGTGGTGAGCAAATATGGGTTCTTGGTTCAGGTTAGCAGCTGGTATACCATAACAAACTGGCAGGTTTACTAGTTTCGAATCCAAAAATTGAATAATTCTTAGAAAATAAAATACAACTCTGATTTAGGTTTATGATAGCTCGTTAGAAAGCTTTGGATGTATACTTTTCAAATATGCAAACCAATTCATAAAATTCATTTTAATTTAATCCTAAAATTTCAAGAAATAGCCACTGCCCATAGAGGTATTACAAAGTTAAATAATATAAAGTTTCTGTCTAGGGCATATTCACTTAGACTTTATACATATGCTCCAAAATAGCAACAAACATATACTTAGGTTTAAGAACGTAAATTTGAATAATCCTTTAGTATAAAAGAAAATTTATAAATGAAAGACTAAATTTGTTCATAAGATTCTAACCTCGGATAATGGTTAGTTGGAAGCTTGAAATGGCTTCAAAACAGGTTCCTTTACTTCGGTATGACTGAAATTCTTGCTCAAATGGAGGTGATGGTGGCTGATTTTTATGGCTACCTTGAAGAAGTTCTCTAAGTATTTTGCTTCAATAAAGAAATGAGAAGAGGAGTGTGGGAACCATGGAAGAGAAAGGAAGAAAAGATGAAGTCTTTGAAGAGAAGTGATAGAAACAATTATGGAGGAGACATGTTGAAGCATGTCACGGAGGAAATAAAGAAAATGAGGGTCAAGAGTAGTTGGAAAAGATATCCTCATGTCTCATCTAAAGACTTTAACACACATAATGCCAATATGACATTTTTGAGACTTATTAGAAGTTCTAAGGCTTTTTAGTAAACATACTAAATAAATATAGGAGAATTTTAGAAAATTTAAAAATAGATAAAAATAAATAATGTAAAATAAATTTAAATAAAGCAAATTTTTTTTATACACTAAAAATTAATTTAATTACCTTAATACCCGTTAGGAGAATAACGGGTGTCATAGAGAGGAACCACTTATCAACACAAGCCATATGGAAACGATGATTACACTTTGGCAACACTATGATCTTGTCCCCTTCAGTGAAGTCCATTAGACACATAGCACGTCCAGAAGCCGAAGAAGGAGACCCGGAATTGGCATAGGTTGAAGTTGGCAAAGCCACCATTTCTGTCTTCTTTAGGCCCGAGTCTAGTCTACGTGAGTTCAGCCATTCAACCGGCTCAGTGAGGGCACGGTTGGCACATTGGACCATGCATTGTAGCATAGAATTTAGGCCGAAAGGGCAGAGGAAAGCGCATATGATTGCGGCCACGATGACCATTATGTTGAAGTGGGTCGCTGGCGTCGGTTCATGACATGGTTCGTCCTGACAGTTAGTGGTGGTTGAGGTGGGACAAGGGGAGGGAGGGGTTGTCCTAGGCATGGAGAGGCTTAGGGAAAGGACGGTGATGAGATTTTGGTGGAAGAAAAGAGACAAAATGAGTTGTTGGAAAGCCTTGGAATATAAAGAACCAATGTTGGCTTAGGAAGACAAAATATCAATGTTGATTTAATCACACTAAAAAAATGTTGGTTCTCATCATATATGAGAAGTTTGGCTTGAATATTCAAAATATATATAAATTTCCTTTAATTGTACTTTCTACAGGGGTTACAATTGTCAGACATCTATGCCTTAAAGAGTAAAAATGTAATATGTTTTTGAAGATATTTTTATCAATAAAAAATTTATTTATTGTTGATATACCAAATCTTGTCCTCTTTACATTCATACTTGTTGAATGTATGATAAGCAAACAATAGTCTGAGACTGTCAGTCTAAACCTTTAAGAATTGGGCATATGATGGACAGATTATGCAAAAGACACGATTCTTAAGGTGACGGTCTAAATCATAAAATCCACAATCGATGAAATAAAGTTGGGCGCTTTATTCATGTAAAGATTGTTATGTTGTCTATATCCATTTTGAGAGATGGTTTGTCTTGACCATCGAAGATGGACTCCATGAATAGGAACATTGGCATGTTGTCATAAGTGACAATGTGTTAGATCGGGACATAAAGTGAATTGATTTGGAGTAATAATTCTAACTCGGCAAATCGATTCACTTTAGACAATCATTTGTGTTGTATCTTAATCCTGAGATGAATAGTGGGCCCATTGTCTTGACTTATGTCTTTTCATATACAAAAGGGTGACACCCATATCTTAATAATGGTATGCATGCCGGTACGTTGGAGGCACTATTCTTGATAGCGTAGACTTGTTATTCATAGATATGGAATTCATAGCTCCTCTTTAAGAGTAGCGATATCCTCTTACATGCGTTATCCTGTAATTGGAAAACTGAAGCACTCAATCGTTTGGATACATAGGTATAACCAAATGGCATACCATCTTTGGATGGTAAGTTTTTCGATGGTGAAATAATGGAACGTAAGATAAAACTAATCGGGAAGGTAAGACAGAACTTGTCCTTAAGCTGATTGTGGATAATCATATGGGATACAATACATTTTGATATGTCCTTAAGCTGAATTCATAGCTCCTCTTTAAGAGTAGTGATATCCTCTTACATGCATTATCCTGTAATTGAAAAACTAAAGCGCTCAACCGTTTGGATACATAGGTATAACCAAATGGTATACCATCTTTGGATGGTAAGTTTTTCAATGGTGAAATAATGGAACGTAAGATAAAAATAATCGAGAAGGTAAGACAGAACTTGTCCTTAAGCTGATTGTGGATAATCATATGGGATACGATACATTTTGATATGTCATGGAGACTTAGCTATTCAAGCTTCGTAATTTTATGTAGTTCGAGAGTGCAGCTCCACTTTTTTAGTGGAGTAACGTTAGAGTTGATAATTATGAAATGTATATCTGGGATATTGGGTTTCATAATTATTAGGAACTTAAATTATATAGGTCCATTTGGTCCCCTTTGCTAGCTCACAACATCCTGTAACGATACGACGTATTTTTTCAATAATTGATGATTTATGTCAGATTTATCAGATTGGTTAAAATTTGAAAGAATTAGATAATTCATGTCTGTTTATCGATTGAATTAATTTTGTGATAAAATTGATTCAAGATAAACTTTTTGAATTATTGAGATCGGATAATTCTTGTCTGTTTATCGGTTGATTTAATTTTGAATAAATTAGATCAAGATAAACTTGTAGAATTATTAGGAATTCATTTATTTTCTTAGAGATTATCTAAATAAAGTTGTTTTGATCAGATAACTTCTCTATTGAATTATTTGAATTAAAACTGAGACTTTATACTATAGAATCTCGAGTGAAAAATAAAAGATTTGCAGAGATAATTTTTGGCAGTTCAGCCTGCCGATCCTTGAGTTCGGCCTGTCGATCCTTAAGTTCGGCCTGCCAATGAGTGACGGATAAGATTACGCATTTTCACGCGAATCTTATCAGATATTGATCCGAACTTGATTCTGTTTCAAGTTTTTGATACCTAATCTGATAAGGACTGACCCTAGACCCAACCTCTACAAATAGGGAATAAGTCTTAAGAGTTATTCAGATCAGTTGAGAGATTAAGAGTGATACTCTGCCTGTGAGCATCTAAAAACTCCCTGAGAGCTCTGTTGGGTTTGGTGCCATAAAAGCTGTGACATTATATATATTGTTAATAAATAAATAACATAACATTTATTATTATTTTGGTTGATTATATGTATTATGAATACATTTATAAACATCAAGAAAATTCCATGATTATTTATGTGACTATAAATTTAGCATATAAGTGTTATTTGCTTATGGATAAATTTTATAGATAATAATTTAAATAGTCCGTAATAATTAATTAAAGTTTGGGATCTTTAATTTAAAATTACAAGTACGATCCAATCTCATCTAAAATAAAATAGTCATTATCCGGACTATTAATGTAGAGACATTGGATTGGAGGTACTTTATATAATGAGATTATATAGGACTGGACCAGATAAATTATGAATCTCTAATAATCATCTGTTACAAATAGAGTATTCAAATTTATTACTATGATGATCATATATTTGACAGTCTTAATCCTGAGTATTTATTAGACTCCTATTTATGGCATTATGTTTTTTGACTTGCATGGTAAGATTTGTCTAAGCACAGATTATAACTTAGCATCTTGGAAACATAAAGTAATAAATGAATGGGAATAATATTATACAGATATGGAATCCATTCCTTCCCTATGGAAGTTAGAAAAATAGTACTCTTGAGTGATAATTTAAGGTTTGAACAGTAGAGCGCTCGTTTATAATAAGATTATGAATTAATTGTTCATTAGAGAATTATTGGAACTCAAGGATAAAGATGTAATAAGAGAGGTAAACGAAAATTGAACCTAGCTCTTATTATGAACTATTCATGAAGGACTGACTTATATGTAATGATTATATCAATGGACTACTCGTTAATTTTCTTTGAGTAATTTCACTATAATCTCAAGAGTTCAGTTTCAGGTTTTTAGTGGAGTAACACTGAAACTAATAAATTTGATACATTAATCAAAGAGTTTGATTAGTTGTCAAATTTATTGGAGCTTGGGTTATAGGTCCATAGGTCCCTAATACCACCTCTGTAACACTATATTGGATTTTTGCATAGAATGAATTATACATATTTAGTTTGGAATTATTGAATTCTGAATTAATTATTTCACACTTGAATTATTAATGTGACACAGAAAAATGTTCTCTGTGACACATAATGTAATGTGATAAATGTTATCACATTTAACTGAGCATTAGTTAATTAATTAATTGATTATTTTTAAAATCTATTCTTAAATAAATGTGATTTATTTTTAAATTTAGATTTAGATATATATATATATATATATATGGTTTTGAACCAAATCTTATATATATATATATATAATATTTTATAATATATTAATATATATATATATTTGAATTTGTTTACGTAAATGTTTGTTTACGTTATATATATATATATATATATATATATATTATAACGAATCTTAAGTGATACGTTTATTATTATTAAAAAAAGAGGAAACAACGTTTACGATTCCGTAAACGTGTATAAATATATATATATTAATTAAAAAAAAAGGTAAACTTCCTTTTACTTCACGGATGACTTATATATACATATGTATGTGTGTGTGTGAGACACGAATCATTTGTGATTCGGGAAAGAAGAAAAAGAAAAAGAAAAGGGAAAGTAAAATTGCTAATGGCTCAGATATAAAAAGGAGGATAACAGTTTTCTCAAGAGAAGAATTATTCACATAATTTTTCAAAATACTTAGAGAGAAATTGAGAGTTCTTCTCTGAAAAAAAGGTATGCTATCTCATGTGTTGAGTACATAGCAGATTCTGAAAAGTGTGAGAAAAATTCATTTTTGCAGTTTTAGGCCACTTATCTTTCCATTGGTGTGGAGGCCTGGTTTGGAAGATCGTGGTGTCAAAGAGGAAAGCTAGGATACCCTGATAGTCTTCAAAATGTTAGTAAAAATTCCTAAAGCTTTCTATAATTAAAATTATATATCTATTCCTGATGAACAAAGTTTTCAGAAAATTTTTGTTTGTCAACGATCCGTTCCTTTCGCTGCGTTTCATATTTTAATTTCAACAAATGGCATCAGAGCGGGTTATAGCATATATAATTTTAATTAAACATGATTTTATTTTGATAATATCATGTTTTTGATGTATGTTTGTGGGCACTTTGCATCTTTGTTAATTTTTATTCATGTGATGAATGGTTGTTTAATGAAGGGATTTTTGGTCGTTAATTATATGGTCCTTTTGGATTAATAATTTTATTTTCAATTTGATTAGATCAATCTGTGTAAACCCATAAAGGGGTATAGGCTTTTTGTAATTTCTTATTATTATTTTTTCTTCTCTCCTCTCCTTCACTTGCTACACGTGGAGCGATGAAGAAAAAGATGTCCATTGGATTTTTTGGCCCAGTTGAGAACTTTGGGCCTATCAAATTTCAAAGGTAATCCAGCAGATGTTGCACAATAAACCACCTGATGAAGACTGCAAAATTGGAGCAGGGAATTATGTATAAATTACAAGAAGACCCTTGTAATTTTTTTTTCTCTCTCTAATTTTTTATGGGTTGTAATTTAATTATCCAAAAGGAACCGGTCAAAAATTCATTGTTTATTTTCATGTGATGATTGTGATAACATGTTCATGAATGATAACATGTCATCTAAGAAAGTGCCCACTTATAGTTATTGTAACATGTCATGCATACACTTAGCATATTATTTTTTATAAAGGAGTTTATAAAATGATTTAATATGTGTTAGCGTTAATTTAATGAGATTAAATTAATTGGGTTGGTTTTATAGAATCTTAATTTATTAATCAACCAAATAATGTGAATTTAGTTTTAATAGTTAAGACTTGATAAAATTCACATTAATTGTAAGTTATCTAATTTTAAATTGTTTAATATTCGATAACTTAGACAATTCATAATAAATTTAGATTTTTAGAAAATCTGGTAATTTATCTAAGTGTAAGTAGAATGAGATTCTATTAACAAATAATATAATCTAGTAATTAAAAATTGTTTTTATCTACTAGAATTATGAAACATATGATGTTTTATAAGATAAAACACATCTTTTAAAATAATGAGTGGGAGAAGGTAATATGGCAATATAACCCGCGGTCTCCACTATTAGTACAACACCGTGAAATTTAAGTGGCGCCTCGCGACCTTTTGATTTTGTCCTTCCTATGGAGGGTGTCCATTTAAATCAATATCAAGGTTGGCTTCCTTGAGATAGGATTTTATAATGTATTTCAAAATTGACCTACCCTATGGCGGCAATTTTGAGTTAAGTTGTTAAAATCTAAAATAGTGGGTTACACTCATAAAGACATAATTAAATTGTTAATTATATCTTGACCAAAATAAACGGTTATTAATAAATATAGAAAATATGAGATATTTTGAATATATTTATTAATCGAGAATGTCTCAATTCAATTCATAAATAATTTGACCTATCCTACGGCGGCACTTTATTTATTAAAATTGAATAATCGTGGAATTAGTAAAATATTTTTTTGTGCATCATGCATCACGTTTACTATTCTAAAACATATATTTATGATGTTTATGCAACCATTTTAATTTATGTTATTTTATTTATTTATTACAGCAACAATGTCTAATCCAATCATCGCTATTCTCTCAACTGAAAAATTAACCGGAGATAATTTTGTCAAGTGGAAGAGTAACATGAACATTGTACTAATTTACGAAAGTTACAAGTTTGTCCTAACAGAGGAATGTCCTCTAGAGCCTGCTACCAATGCTTCTTGTAATGTACAGGAAGCATATGATCGTTGGATCGAGGCGAACAATAAGGCCCACTGTTTTCTTTGGCTGGCATGTCTGACGTGCTTAGGATGAAGCACGAAAGCATGGAGACCGCTTATGAGATAATGCAGTCTCTGCAAGACATGTTTGGTAAACCCTCTGAAAAGGCACGCCACGAAGCCGTTAAGGCAGTAATGAATGCAAAAATGAAGGCAGGGATTTCGGTCAGAGAACATATTCTCAACATGGTTAACTATCTCCATGAGGTCGAGGTCAACGGGGCTATGTATATGAAGCCACACAGGTGGGGATGATTTTGGAAACCCTCTCCCCTGCACTCCTTTAGTTCAAAAGCAACTATTTCATGAACAAGCTGAAATATAACATGACTGAGTTGCTTAATGAGCTTCAAACCTTCGAGTCTATTTCGAAAGAAAAGACTAAAGAAGCTGAGGCAAATGTTGCAGAAGCTCAACCCTCCTCTTCTGCTCAAAAGAATAAGAAGAGGAAGGGGACTAAAGGAAGTGGTAAGTCTAAGAATGGAGGGTAACCTAAGAAGAACAAAAGCAACAACAACAAAAAGAGCTCAAACCAAAAGAAGCCTAAAGGAAAATGTTTCCACTGCGGCGTAGTTGGGCACTGGAAGAGAAACTACAAGAAGTATCTTCAGGAGCTCAAAGAAAAGAAGAACAACAGTAAATCAGATTTACTCGTTTTAGAAGCTTGTTTAGTTGAAGATGATACTTCACCTTGGATAATTGATTCGGGGGCAACTAACCATGTTTGTTCTTCTTTGCAGATGCTTAGTTCTTCAAGGGAGCTTGCCGACGGGGAACAAACGATGAGAGTGGGAACGTGAGAGGTTGTTTCGGCAAGAGCAGTGGGAGTTGTTAAACTTTATTTTAGAAATAAGTTTTTAATTTTAGATAATGTTTATTACATTCCTTGTTTTCGTAGAAATTTGATTTCTGTTTCCAGGTTGTTTGAACAAATGTTTAATGTTTCTTTTAATAATAATTATGTTAATATTTCTAGAAATGGTTTGGATATTTGTTCTGCGCATCTGGAAAATGGGCTTTACACATTAAGGCCCAACGAAAAAGCACTGCTTAATACCGAAATGTTCAAAGTTGAACAACCTAAACCCAAGAAGCAAAAGATTTCTTCTAATAATGAAACATACCTATGGCACCTTAGATTAGGTCATGTTAACCTTGACAGAATTAACAGACTGGTAAAAGGTCCTTTAAAAGAGCTAAAAGTTAGTTTTCTACCAGTTTGTGAATCTTGTCTTGAAGGTAAAATGACTAAGAGGCCTTTCTCTGCAAAAGGCAAAAGGGCCAAGGAACCACTTGAGCTAATACATTCAGACGTCTGTGGTCCAATGAATGTACAAGCACGTGGTGGTTACGAATATTTTGTCACATTTATTGACGATTATTCAAGGTATGGTTACATATACCTAATGCAAAGGAAATCTGAAACTTTTGGAAAGTTCAAAGAATTCCAAGCGGAAGCTGAAAAGCAATTAGGAAAGACGGTGAAGAGTCTTCGATCTGATCGAGGAGGAGAATACCTTGATACTGAATTCAAGGACTATATGATAGAACATGGTATTCTATCACAACTCACCGCACCTAGAACACCACAACAAAATGGTGTTGCAGAGAGAAGAAATAGAACGTTGCTTGATATGGTGAGATCCATGCTCAGCTACTCATCATTACCCACTTCATTTTGGGGATATGCACTACAAACTACAGTATATCTTCTAAACATAGTTCCATCTAAGTCTATTTCAAAAACACATTTAGAGTTATGGAATGGTCGCAAACTTAGTATGCGACATATCCGTATATGGGGGTGTCCAGCACATGTGCTGCAAGGTAAGACCGGGAAGTTGGAACCACGTTCTGAAGTATGCTTATTTGTGGGATACCCAAAGGGAACGAGGGGAGGTCTATTTTATAGTCCACAGGAAAAGAAAGTATTTGTATCGACAAATGCCACTTTTCTCGAGAATGATTATATGATAAACTATAAACCTTGTAGCAAAGTTGTACTTGAAGAGTTACTTTCTGACAGATCAGACCGCAACCGACAACTGTTGTCGAAGGAAAAAATGAGAAGACCACATCTCCCTATCAGAATGTCATACCACTTCGACATAGTGGGAGGGTTATGAGACCACCTGCTCGCTATAGGGAACTTGGAGAAGCAAATGTTGCTATCTCTGATAATGGTGAAGATGATCCATTGACATATCGTGATGCAATGAAAGTTTCTGAGAAGGAAAAATGGCTGGAGGCTATGAACCTTGAAATGGAGTCCATGTACTCCAATTCAGTCTGGGATCTTGTAGACCTACCTGAAGGGATAAAACCCATAGGGTGCAAATGGATTTACAAGAAGAAAAGAGGAGTGGATGGGAAAGTTGAGACTTTCAAAGCTAGGCTTGTGGCGAAGGGTATACCCAAAAGGAGGGAGTTGACTATGAAGAAACTTTCTCACCTGTAGCTATGCTTAAATCCATTCAGATTCTTTTATCCATTGCTACTTGTCTTGATTATGAGATATGGCAAATGGATGTCAAGACTACCTTTTTGAATGGCTATCTTGAAGAAAGCATTTATATGGTGCAACCAGAAAGGTTTGTAGTCAAAGGTCAAGAGCAAAAAGTTTGCAAGTTGCAGAGGTCCATCTATGGACTCAAGCAAGCTTCAAGATCTTGGAACTTGAGATTTGATGAAGCGATCAAATCTTATAGTTTCGATCAAAATATTGACGAACCTTGTGTTTACAAGTACATCAAAGATAAGAAGGTGGTCTTCTTGGTTCTTTATGTAGATGATATCCTACTCATTGGGAATGATGTAGGCGTATTATCTGATGTAAAGAAATGGGTCGCCAACAATTTTCAAATGAAAGATTTAGGAGAAGCAAGTTATGTTCTTGGAATCCAACTCATAAGAGATCGCAAGAACAAACTATTGGCGCTGTCTTAGGCATCGTATATCGATAAGGTGCTTATCAGATTTTCGATGCAAAACTCCAAGGAAGGTAATTTGCCTACACGTCATGGAGTTTATCTTTCAAAAGAGCAGTGTCCTAAGACACCTCAAGAGGAAGAAAATATGAGACGAATACCCTATGCATCTGCAGTAGGAAGTCTAATGTATGCCATGTTGTGTACAAGACCTGACATTTGCTATACGGTGGGTATAGTCAGTCAGTATCAATCCAACCCAGGATTAGATCATTGGGTAGCGGTTAAACATATTCTCAAGTATCTTAGGAGAACGAGAAACTATATGCTAGTTTATTCTAGTGAGAATTTGATTCCCATTGGATACACTGATTCTGATTTTCAATCAGACAAAGACACACGTAAATCTACGTCTGGATCAGTGTTTACTTTTGGTGGTGGAGCCATAGTTTGGAGAAGCATCAAACAATCTTGTATTGCTGATTCAATTATGGAAGCAGAATATGTGGCTGCTTGTGAAGCAGCTAAAGAAGCTGTTTGGCTCTGTAAGTTCTTAAATGATTTGGAAGTAGTTCCAGGCATGGATAAACCACTCACACTGTATTGTGACAACAATGGTGCAGTGGCAAATTCAAGAGAACCTAGAAGCCAAAAAAGAGGAAAGCATATAGAAAGAAAATATCATTTGATTAGAGAGATAGTGCATCAAGACGATGTGGAAGTTGTGAAGATAGCGTCGGAAAACAACCTTGTCGACCCTTTCACCAAGACGTTACCTGCAAAGAGCTTTGAGGGACACTTGGAAGGCTTAGGTCTTAAAGACATGTCTCACCTACTTTAGGGCAATTGGGAGATTGTTGGGTTTGGTGCTCTAAAAGCTGTGACATTGTATATATTGTTAATAAATAAATGAAATGACATTTATTATTATTTTGGTTGATTATATGTATTATGAATACATTTATAAACATCAAGAAAATTTCATGATTATTTATGTGACTATAAATTTAGCATATAAGTGTTATTTGCTTAGGGGTAAATTTTATAGATAATAACCTAAATAGTCCGTAATAATTAATTAAAGTTTGGGATCTTTAATTTAAAATTACAAGTACGGTCCAATCTCATCTAAAATGAAATAGTCATTATCCAGACTATTAATGTAGAGACATTGGATTGGAGGTACTTTATATAATGAG
Organism: Artocarpus heterophyllus; assembly: GCA_025403435.1. Taxonomy (NCBI): domain Eukaryota; kingdom Viridiplantae; phylum Streptophyta; class Magnoliopsida; order Rosales; family Moraceae; genus Artocarpus; species Artocarpus heterophyllus. Next base: position 31,528,652 of record CM046349.1, read on the forward strand.
ATTATATAGGACTAGACTAGGTAAATTATAAATCTCTAATAATCATCCGTTACAAATAGAGTATTCAAATTTATCACTATGATGATCATATATTTGACAGTCTTAATCCTGAGTATTTATTAAACTCTTATTTATGACATTATGTTTTTTGACTTGCATGGTAAGATTTGTCTAAGCACAGATTATAACTTAGCATCTTGGAAACATAAAGTAATAAATGGCTGGAAATAAAATTATATAGATATGGAATCCATTCCTTCCCTATGGAAGTTAGAAAAATAGTTCTCTTGAGTGATAATTCAAGATTTGAACAGTAAAGCGCTCGTTCATAATAAGATTATGAATTAATTGTTCATTAGAGAATTATTGGAACTTAAGGATAAAGATGTAATAAGAGAGGTGAACGAAACTTGAACCTAGCTCTTATTATGAACTATTTATGGAGGACTGACTTATATGTAATGATTATATCAATGGACTACTCGTTAATTTTCTTTGAGTAATTTCACTATAATCTCAAGAGTTCAGTTTCAAGTTTTTAGTGGAGTAACACTAAAACTAATAAATTTGATACATTAATCAAAGAGTTTGATTAGTTGTCAAATTTATTGGAGCTTGGGTTATAGGTCCATAGGTCCCCAATACCACTTCTGTAACACTATATTAGATTTTTGTATAGAATGAATTATACATATTTAGTTTGGAATTATTGAATTCTGAATTAATTATTTCACACTTGAATTATTAATGTGACACAGAAAAATGTTCTCTGTGACACATAATGTAATGTGATAAATGTTGTCACATTTAACTGAGCATTAGTTAATTAATTAATTGATTGATTATTTTTAAAATCTATTCTTAAATAAATGTGATTTATTTTTAAATTTAGATTTAGATATATATATATATATATGTGGTTTTGAACCAAATCTTATATATATATATATATATATAATATTTTATAATATATTAATATATATATATATTTGAATTTGTTTACGTAAACGTTTGTTTATGTTATATCTATATATATATATATATTATAACGAATCTTAAGTGATTCGTTTATTATTACTAAAAAAAAAGGAAACAACGTTTATGATTCCGTAAACGTGTATATATATATATATATATATTAATTAAAAAAAAAGGTAAACTTCCTTTTACTTCACGGATGACTTATATATACATATGTATGTGTGTGTGTGAGACACGAATCATTTGTGATTCGGGAAAGAAGAAAAAGAAAAAGAAAAGGGAAAGTAAAATTACTAATGGCTCAGATATAAAAAGGAGAGATAACAGTTATCTCAGGAGAAGAATTATTCACATAATTTTTCAAAATACTTAGAGAGAAATTGAGAGTTCTTCTCTGAAAAAAAAGTCTGCTATCTCATGTGTTGAGTACATAGCAGATTCAGAAAAGTGTGAGAAAAATTCATTCTTGCAGTTTTAGCCCACTTGTCTTTCCATTGGTGTGGAGGCCTGGTTTGGAAGATCGTGGTGTCAAAGAGGAAAGCTAGGATACCCTGATAGTCTTCAAAAGGTTAGTAAAAATTCCTAAAGCTTTCTATAATTAAAATTATATATCTATTCCCGATGAACAAAGTTTTCGAAAAATTTTTGTTTGTCAACGATCCGTTCCTTCCGCTGCGTTTCATATTTTAATTCCAACAAGCTCTTGTTCACAAATCACGAACGCTAGCTTTGGGTTCTCTCAATTGGTTGGAAGGAGAGTCACCTAGTGGAAGAGCTGTACGAGTGAGCCCACTCTCACTCTGGTCGTGGATAGAGAATAGCAAATAAGATCATTTGGTTGAGGCTCTTCTGGAACGTTACTTCTCTTCACGCTTTGCGAGGGTTCTTCGGCACACAGGGTCCTTCCGCTGCGTCTCATATTTTAATTCCAACAAGCTCTTGTTCACAAATCACGAACACTAGCTTTGGGTTCTCTCAATTGGTTGGAAGGAGAGTCATCTAGTGGAAGAGCTGTACATGTGAACCCACTCTCACTCTGGTCGTGGATAGAGAATAGCAAATAAAACCATTTGGTTGAGGCGTTTCTGGAACGTTACTTCTCTTCACGCTTTGCGAGGGTTCTTTGGCACACAGAGGTTAGTAAAATCTGGTTAATTTATGCATATAGCATGTCAAACTTGTGTTTTTGAAATACTCTGATATAAAATTTTTAAAATTCCGCTGCGTATTATTTTTCCAACAACAATTATTTCTAGTTGCACAAGGAAAATAAAAAGAAAGTCGCACATCTACTGGTAGAGTAAACATGTTAAATTTTAATGTTGAGGTCCTGAGTTTGAATTCATGGATCTATTAAGCATAATAAAATAGCAATGACCACAAGGACGATAATGATAACAATGAAGATAATAATAATAATAATGAGATCCCACTGCCTTGGAATGAACAAAAATTAGAATTAAGTTTCCTGAAAGAAAAAAGAAGAAAATTAAATTCAAGTTTCAAGATTCAATTCAAGTGTCTATTGAAGTATTGGGAATAAGTATGGAAATTTCCCTTAAAAAAAAAAAAGGTATCAAAATGCATCTCATTACGGCAAAGCCCTTGTGCATGCGTGTATAATTACTTTTCAATTTTTAGACAATTTTGATTTAGGTAGTAAAATACATACGAGAAGGAGAACTCTAATTTCTACTATTATGATTTTACATAGTAGACTAATTAATTTGACACCATAGTCTTCGAATTTATAGCTCACTAAAGGAGTTTAGATCACTCACCAATATTTTCCTCTCTAACCTTTCATGTCCTAAAATCATGTCACTAATTCTCATCAATGTCATTTCTTTTACCATTTTCTCCAACCAAACAAACTCTTTTTTTTGTTTTCTTCCTTCTTCTTTATCTCTATGTCCAAATGTGGTTGTCATGCAAAAACCTAGTACTTGATCACTTACTGACAACGGCTTAAGTTTTTATTTTTAATCTTCAATTTCTTTTCCTTGGAAAGAAAAATTGTTTTCCCATGTAGATGCAAAACTAAATGGTACAACAAGATCTAGGCAAAAGGGGCAATGAGGGGGCCATTGGAGAGAATGGCTGTAAAATCATGGAGGAAATGGTGGCAATAGATATGCTTATGCTTACTTGATGATCCATTATCTTCCTCTCCCTTTTGTTTATGCGACTTTCAAGGTAGAGAAAAGTCATCCCCTCTATCTGTGTCTGTCCTTTCTCAAGGATCCTTGCCAATTCCCATTGGTTGATTTTGCCAAATTGTGATAGACATCAAGCTATTGGAAAAGGTAAACTCTATACTGTAAAGCATTTTCTCGTTCCACATTACCCATTCCTCCAATGATAATCACGAGGGTGAGTACCTGCCACTTTCTGTCTTCTATTCTCTTTTTATAGGTTGTGGTGGGGAGAAGAGCAGAGTTCTTAGGAATTTGACAATCCATCCCCTATTGCTTCATATATGATGTCGCGGGCACGGCCCGAATAAATCAATTAAAATAGACATTCTTTATATTATAAAGTGCTCTTTAAACATATGCTACAAAATTAATGCTTAGATTGGTTTATGCTAAAAAAAAAAATTGCAGAGACTATTGTCACATCATATTACATTTACAATAGTAATATGCCTACAAGATACCAAACAATCTTCGGTATCCACTGCGGTTACCGATTGGTATCCGGCATTTGCTATGGTTACCGACTAGTATTTGTCGCGATTACCATCCATTTGACAATTACCGTTTAGTAACCATTGAGATACCAACTAGTATTCAGTGTTTTTCGCCAGATTTTCTCACTAAAACATTTAAAAAATCACAAAATCCACCAAAAATCATATACACATGTTGGTTTTCATTGAGGAATGAGTGTACAGAGTTCATGATGACCGCGATCTTGAGATCTTTGATGTCTTCACCAACTTGAATTCCGATCATGCAAGGAGATTGACTCCATCTACTGCAATTTCATTGGAGTTGGGGAAGAATAAAAACATGCCAGAAAGGGAGAAAGAGAAGGAAAAGAACGACAAAAACCCTGATGTTAATATAAGGGTGTATTAGGATCCGTTTGGTTAATGGATTCGAATTAGTGATTTGATTTAAGTTATGTGATTTGAATTAGGATTTGAGTCAATGAATTGAATTGTTATCCGAATTGACGTTTGGATATGCATTTAAGTTCTAATCTGAGTGTGAAATAAAATTGAAATTTGTGTTTGGAAAGTAATAAAAATGGTTTTTGATTTATTAACAAATCTAATACAATCTTAATGTTAATGATCTTAAAAAAATGTGTAGTATGTATCTTAATTTATTCCTTTCTTTAGTAGGAACACAATGAAAAAAAGAATCATCTCATTTGTATATCAAATGAAGAAGTTATGATTTTTTTCCTTCAAATATAGGAGAAAGAATTTTAGCTTTTACTGTAGCAAAAATATCCGAGTATCAAAAGTTTAGGAGCTATTAGAACTCTGAAAACTTGAATTTTTGATACTCAAAGGATTCAAATTTTAAGGAAAACAAATACGTATCCAAAAGATTCTTGATATTTGAATCCAAATTTGAGTCTAAAAGATACACAAAACAAACGGGCTCTTAGTCTACACAACATATTTATCATTTGATACGTGGTATTGAATCAAATAAAATTTTTAGGTGAGGTATAATTCAATTTACACAAAAAATTTGTAGCATCAAGGATAAATAGTTTTATTGTAAACACTATCTTACTTAGAAGTACATTACATATATATAATGTGCATAATGAATTAATAAATTATGATTAATTAAAAGAGATTAATTACAAAATTCAATTAATTATATTTAATTACTTAATCTTAAGTGAGATGGTAAGTTTTGAGATGTTAACCATAATTAACTATTAGTTTCATTAAGAAAAGTAGTTAATTATTCACAACTAATTTGTTACTTTAAGAAAGATATTTAAATTAAAATTAATTAAGGGATTACTTCAAAACTAGTTTAAGACTTTACTTCAGAAAAAAGTTCAAGAAATGTTATTTATTGTAAGTTTCTTTTCTTATTGCCTAGTATCTTTGAATCTGATGATGTTTGTTGAAAAAAGTGAAATGATTTCGATGGTTTATTGTAGATTATTGGTGGTAATTTTATGGACTAGCTTTTTGTCAGGTGAGTAACCTCCGTAAAACATATATCATAAAATTTTGACTGGTTTATTTGGAAATTGTATAAAATAGCAAATTTTGCAAAATATACATGTTGGGATTGGTGTTTTTATAGAATACTGAAAATTCTGTTTAGACATTATGAAATTTAAAGGATTACATGATTAAAAAATGAAAATTTACTCTCCTATATGTATATTTTGATATATATATATATATATATGTATGTATGTGTGTACATGCAAATATGATAAAATTCGGTGTCCTTGTGTTCAATGTGGAAACCATAGATTGCATCCAATTCCAATTGTTAGAGGACATTTATTTCGAAATGGAATTATAAGTAGTTATTAAACGTGGCATTTTTATTGCGAGTCTAATTTCAATCCAACTTTACTAAGTAAAGAAAAGCAAGCTATTGTGGAGGATAATATGGATGATCAAGCCAATATGGTTGACATGGTCAATGATTTAGAAGAACACTTTGTGCACCATCCAGATCTATTTGAGACAATGATGAATGATGCGGAGACATCCGTGTATGAGAGGTGTACCAATTTCACTAAATTGTTTGCTTTAGTTGGATTATGGAATTTGAAAGCGTCAGGTGGGTGGTCAAATTCTAGTTTCACAAAGCTGTTGGAATTTTTAGGAAGGCTTCTACCAAAGGGTAATAAATTACCAACTAGTATGTATGAGGCTAAGAAGACTTTGAGCACTTTGGGAATGGATTATGAGAAAATTCATGCTTATGAAAATGATTGTGTTCTCTATAGGAATGAGTATGAGGACGAGAATTATTGTCCAATTTGTCAACAAGTAAGGTGGAAGAAAGGAAACGAGCCAAAAGACGGCAAGAATGGAGTGCTAAAGAAAGTGTTATGGTACATTCTACTGATACCACGTTTGAGGCGTTTATTCAGAAAACCAGAACATGCCAAGAATTTGACATGGCATCATGACAAACGAGTGGATGATGGTATGCTTAGACACCCGACGGATTCACCACAATGGAAGACTTTTGAAGCCGATCATCCCAACTTTAGTGCGAATCCAAGAAACATACATTTCGTTTTGTCGACAGATGGAATGAACCCACATGGTAACATGAGTAGTAGGCATAGCACTTGGCCCGTAATACTTGTTAACTATAATCTCTCTCTGAAGATGTGCATGAAGCGGAAGTTTTTAATGTTATCTTTATTGATTTCGAGTCCGCACTAGCCAGGCAATGACATTGATGTATACTTGGCACCGTTAATCGATGACCTAAAAAAGTTGTGGGAAAATGGAGTTGAAGTTAGAGATTTTACCGAAAAGAGACGTTCATACTCCGTGCAATGTTGGTATAGACAATTAACGACTGCCTCGCATATGGCAATTGATCTGGTTATTCAATGAAGAGTTCTATTGGTTGTCCTATTTGTATGACGGAAACGTCTCACAAACGGTTGAAGAATGGTAAGAAAACCATTTTTCTTGATCATAGAAGATGGTTGCCAAGAGATCATCGTTACCACAAACAAAAGAAAGCCTTTGATGGCAACAACGAAGAAAGAGATCTCCTCGCCCTTTGACAGGTGAACAAATATTTGAAATAGTAAAAAATATAAGAGTCATATTCGGTAAGAGAAATCGAGGTAAAAATAAGCAGCCAAATGATGGACCATGGAAAAAAAGATCAATCTTCTTTGATCTTCCATACTGGAAGACACTTTTTGTTCGTCATTGCTTGGATGTTATGAATATTGAGAAAAACGTTTGTGAATCTGTAGTCGGCACGTTGCTTGACATTTTGGGCAAGACTAAGGATGGTGAAAAAGCTCGGTTAGATCTTATGGAAATAGAGATTAGGCCTAATTTGTTTCCCGAGAAAAGAGAGAACCGTACTTACTTATCTCTGGCAAAGCACATGTTATCTAGAGCGAAAAAGAGAAAGCTTTTGTGAATAGCTTGCTTCATTAAAAGTGTCGGACGGGTATTCTTTGAACTTCAAAAAGTTGGTGTCGGTGAAGGATTTGAAACTTATTGGCATAAAAACACACGATTGTCATGTGTTGATACAGCAATTACTGCCAGTTGCTTTGCGGGGAATTCTAACAAAGGATGTGAGATTTAAAATTTTCAAGTTGTGCTCGTTCTTCAATTCAATATGCTCAAAGGTCATTGATCCACTTGTGCTAGATTCACTGCAATCGGAGTTGGTGCAAACCTTATGCATGCTTGAAAAGTATTTTCCACCAGCATTTTTTGACATCATGATTCATTTAACAGTGCACTTAGTACGTGGAGTTAAGTTATGCGGACCGGTGTATTTGAGATAGATGTACCCATTTGAAAGATATATGAAGGTTTGAAGGGCTATGTAAAGAATTGAAATAAGCCAGAGGGATGTATTGTAGAAAGTTACATAGCTGAAGAATCGGTTGAATTTTGCTCCAAGTACCTATCTAATGCGGACACAATTTGGGTGCCAAAGACTATAAACATTGAGGCTAGGGGGACTATCTACGGGCAATCCTTCATCAGTAAATTGAGAGGAGTGGGAGCAAGCTTGTCTTTATGTCTTGCACAATGCTGATGAAGTGGAGCCTTTCATTGAGGTGCACATGAACGAATTAAAAAAAGCATACCCAAAAAGAGCAAGAATGAGAAGTGGTTGCAAAATGAAGACAAACTGGACCTTTCGGTTGTGGATTAGAGCACACATCTATGGCAAGTGCTCCACATCACAAGATGGAGGCATGTCACAGGAGTTGAAGAACCTAACTAGAAGACTGTTGTCGGTAGTTACAAGGTATACGTCATATTCCATAAATGGTTACACTTTCTACACTCATGAAAGAGATGAGAGGCATTCGGCTCAAAATAACGGTGTGACTCTCCGTGTTGAGGCTATACATATTGCCTCCGCTAAGGACAAGAATCTGGTATATGGGACCATGAACTACTTTGGTTTCATTGAAGATATTTGGGAACTTTATTATGAAGGATTACGCATGGCACTTTTTAAGTGCAAGTGGGCCGACAATAACTATGTTAAGAACGACGATGATAGCATCACGGTGGTTGACTTTAGAAGATTGAGATATCGGAATGATCCCTTCATTATGGCACCATAAGCAATCCAAGTTTTTTATACTACAGATCCCTAAGACATGGAGTTGTCTCCAGTCATCCTGAGAAAGCCATGAATAGTTATCGACGGTGAAGAAGTTGATGAGGATTGCGCAGACATTCCTTCATTCACAAAGAGATTGCCACTGGTTAAAGAGATGGATAATTTTGAAGATGATGTTTCGCATTTACTTTGTGAAGATGTGGAATGGATATGTATTGAGAAACCAATGAAAAAGAAGATAAAAAGATGAGCATCAATAAACCAATTTATGTTAATTTACTTTTAACATTTTTCTTTAATTTATTTTATTTTTCAATCTTTTTTTAAGGGTTTTGTATATTTATGCTTCATTAAATTTATGGTGAAAACGAAGATAAAGTATCCATTTTGAGACATTGGATGCTTAACATACGGGCTGGCCACTTTGGGCAGCAAAGAATATTATGTGTAAGAAATATTAAAGAAATTTTTTTATGACAATTTTTGCAAAAACCATTGTGGAAAGCTTCTCATAGCATAAAAAATGCTGTGAAAAGTAGGAATTTTCTATGACGGTTTTGTAGAAAGCTTCTCACAGCATTTTATATGTTGTGGAAAGTAGATTTTTCGTGACGGTTTTTGCAAAACCCATTGTGGAAAGCTTCTCACAGCACAAAAAATCCTATGAAAAGCAATAGTTTTTCACGACGATTTTTGCAAAAACCGTCGTGGAAAGCTTCTCACAACAAAAAAAAAGCTATAAAAAGCAGTAGTTTTCCACGACGGTTTTTGCAAAAACTGTCATGGAAAATAAAGTCTTCCATGACGGTTTTTGTCAAAACTGTCATGGAAGATACTATAACACATTCGACGACAATTTCTGCAAAAACTGTCGTTGAAACATCATTTCCCCTTTAAATTTTTAAAATTTGTGCATACAACCCATAATTGTATGCACGCCTTCTTTCTCTAAGATTCCTCACTCCCTCTCTCAAATCCCTCTTTCTCTCTCTCTAAAATCCTTATCTCCGTCCACCGCCATCACCTCCACCACGCCGCCATTGCTTACTCGCCTCCGGTAGGCTCCCCCTCCCTTTTTTTCCTCTTCCCCTCCCTCTCTCACCCCTACCCGCCCCCTCACCCCAGCCCACCCACCACACCCCCACCCACCCATCCCCCTCAGCCCTCCGCCCTCGGCCCCCACCCTTCACCCTCGCCCCCTCCCACCCACCCCCCTCACCCCTCCCCCTTCACCCCAGCCCCCCACCCGCCCCTCGCCCCTCACCTATCGCCCCCACCCACCCCTCGCCCCTTGGCCTCACCCATCCCCTACCCCTTTCGGCCCCACCCACTCCTTGGCCCCTCGCCCCCACCCACGGCCCCCCTTGGGCCCTAATCCCTCACATTTGTAATATGCAAAATTATGCATTTGAAATTGTAAATTTGTGAATATGTGTAATCTGTAAAATTGTGTAATTAAAGTTGCAAATTTGTGAATATGTAAGGATATGTAAATATGTGTAATATGTGAAATTATGTGAATATGTGTAATTTGTGAAATTATATATGTAATTGAAATTGTGAATTTGTGAATATGTGTAATATATGAAATTATATGAATATGTGAAATTGTGTAGTTGAAATTGTAAACTTGTGAATATGTCAAGATTTGAATATGTGAAATTAGGTCAATATATGAAATTGGGAACTTGAATTTGTAAACTTATTAATATGTGAAGATGTGAATTTGTGCGATTATGTGATTATGTCAATATGTGTAATATGTGAAATTGTGTAATTGAAATTGGAAATTTGTGAATATGTGTAATATGTGAGGTTATGTAAATATGTGTAATATGTGAAATTATGTAAATATGTGCAATTTGTGAAATTATATATGTAATTGAAATTGTAAATTTGTGAATATGTGTAATATGTGAGATTGTGTAATTGAAAATGTATGAAGTGGAATATGTGAAGATGTGAATATGTGTAATTTGTGATTTAATATTAGTATGTATGTGTTAGTTTTGCTTACTTTGCACAGGTATAATGTCTCGCGAGATCGATAGTGACTAGTACGAGACGAATACGAAGACTACACTCCATCTTCATCGCAATATAACAAGGGAAACCAACGCAGTAAGCCACAAAGGTGAACCAAATTTGATCCAAAAGTAGACTTTAAGCGAATGGCTACATTAATGAAAACAATTCATCGGATGAGAAAGAAAGGTTTAAGAATTGAAGAGACTTTTGATTCAAAATGCCAACCGAAAGGCACACATGGCCATGAATTAAGCAGTTGGATCCGAGTCCTTAGACGAGAGCACGTTCCGATATAGACAAAAGATTAGAGGTCTAGGGATTTAGATAAAGTAAAAGATGTGATTTAGAGAGAGATATACGAAGCTTTCATAGTCGAGGATTGTTATAGGAAAAGGGCTTTGAAGGTTTGTGGCGAATTAGCAAAGGGGTTCAGATCCAACCTCTACGTTGCCTTCGTACAGCCATACCTTTCCATTCTAGAGGAGGAAAAAAATGTATAGAAATGGCCTCCTATGGTAGTACACTACTACCCCTCCATAAACGATGATGATTGGGAAGCTTTTGTGAGGTGTCAATGTTCCACCGAATTCCAACTGCTATCATCAAATGTAAGAAAAATAAGAGCAAAAAATGAATAATGCTCTATGGTTGGCCGAGTCAAATATAGAGAGCTCAAGCAATCCTTGGCACATTAATATTTTACTCATATTACATATATCAATTATTCTATCATTACTATGTTACTAATATAGCGTAACACAGTTTGCAAAGACGGGCATACTACCAACACGGGAGGAGTTGTGGGTAAAATCATGTCAAGGTCTTGATGGCCAGTTTAAAAATCCAAAAGTAGTAAAAATTGGAAACTTGATTGTAAGTTTACTGAACACGAACAATTAATTTGTATTTTAATACCATATGAAGGATTGCTTGAATAACATGATTGTGTTATTGTTTTACAAGATGAATACACAACACAACAAGTCAAGGGAGCTTCCAATCGATTGGTAATGATGATATTTTGACGAGGGCACTAGGGAAACTGGAATATTCAGGGCTTGTTTGTGGTCAATCGAAGTATGTGAAGGAGTCTCAATACTTCGACCTCCAATTAGGTACTTCGAAATTGAATTCCCAAATGTCGAAGATGCAGATGGAGATTGTAGAACTATGTGTCTTGTAACCGAGCTCATTTCCTAAGGATGTGCTAAGTCGACGGATGATAGCATCTCACATCGCAACAGCTTCAAAGCTAGTTGTAACCCTCCCAACAATGTAGCAGAAGCTCCAGAAGCTCTAGAAGTCCAATTGTCAGCTCCTCGTCAAGAGCTCGAACAATGCAGGCTCTTTGTTGAGGATAGAATTAATGGTGAGTGTGCACTTATTGCGCTTAGGAAGGTGTGGATGGAGAGTCTTCCAACTGATACAATTCATGGACGACTATTAGGGGAAGAAAACATGCACGTTAGCATCACTACCATCAGAGTTAGAACAGCTGAATTGCCTATTCCAACACTTGAAGCAACAACTATGGGTGAAGCAGTCAGAAGCTTCGTTGCATGGCCGAAGAGGTTAGTTGAAGTCATTGCATTGACGAAGACGAGTCGAGCACCTAGCCATGTTTCACAAGATCTAAGCGGAAAGAAATGCCAAAAAAATAAAAGCTCTTCAAAAACAAGAGAATCACAACTTGAGGTAGAACAAGAACAAGAACAAACCATTGCTAATGAGCAACTGCCTGCATTTAACTTCGCTTCAGTACCTCAAGAATTTATGTAGTTGGCTCTATATGCACATTCTTTCATGCACGATGAGTCGATGATTTAGTGCCCGATACCGGTAAATATCACTGGTAATGAATTGCCTATCTATGTGGGGTATAAAGACGTTTACTACTTCATCAACTTTAATAAAATCAGGGCGAACTGTATCCTAGTATACCTCAAGTAATAACTCCATCCTTATTTCATATTTTTAAAATATAGGCAGAGTTGTAAGGTGCTTTCAAATAATTGACTGTATTATTTTTTATTGTAGTTTTTTGGCAGAATATTGTGAACTTCAAGGCTTGGCGCAAAATTTTGGCTTCATATCTCTGGCCATTGTTTCAAGTGCTGCAAGAGACCTACAGAGTGATCGTAGAGAGCGCGCTACATCACTCCTCTACCTATTAGCTCAAGCATTGAGGGGGAAAATATTCTTCCTGCCATACAATGTTGGAGAACATTGGATGTTGGGAATTATTTCGCCATGGGAGGACCAAATATATTGGTTTGACCCCCTGGACACCCACCACGTGAGGATTTCGTATCAGTCACGAAATTGTAAGTATTAATGTTCTCTTATAAAATTAACTGTTTTTAGTCCCACATAATTGTATTGTCTATTAATTAATTTAAACATGACACATTGTTAGGCCGCTTAATGATTGGAAGCTTCAAGCAGAAAGCGGTGTCACAAACCGACCAAACGGAACGCTATATTCCAAACGTAAGTGTCCAAGACAACAAAGAAACGTAAAATGTGGTTTTTTTATTCTACATTTCATGCAGGATATAATTACAAGTGGTATACAAGCCTTAGGAAAAAAATATTTTTATATACATACGGATATACATGAAGTTAGATTTGAGTGGATACAATTTGTAAATAGTTATGTGCTCTTTAGATAGATAGATGGAGATAGTAGATAAACAAATTGCTCAAAATAGCTTAAATATAAATGATCTTGTAAATACCTTGTAATTCAACATACACAAATTTTTGTATGCAATTAGGGCTTTGTTGTAATGGATAATACATGGGACTAGCCATCCCGTGGGAAATCAAAAATTTTTGAAGATTTTTTTTTAGGGGAATACCAATTTTTCACGACGGTTTCTTGAAAACCCATCATGGAATGCTAAGGATTCCACGATGATTTCTTGAAAAACCATCGTGGAATGCTACTATTCCACGACGGCTTTTTGAAAAACTATCGTCGAATTGGAGGTTTCCACGATGGTTTTTCAAGAAACTGTCGTGAAAAATTACTACTACAACTCCCTTCCTGCGTCAATTTTTCTATTATACGATGGTAAAAAACCATCATGAAAACTTGATGTTGTACCATGACTGAAGAAACCGTCGTGAAATTTTTCCACGACGGTGGAATTCACAGTTTGTCATAGTGCACTCTTTTGGTTTTACTATGTACTTAACACATGAGATAGTAGAACTTTTTTTTTTTTCAAAAATAGAACTTTTAGTTTTTCTCTCTAGAAACTTAGAAATATCACGTATGTGAAAACTGATATCTTTTCTATTTTACAACTGAGCATTTAGTTATTAATTAAATTAATTAATTTATAATTAGAAAACCACCCACCAATCTCTCTAGCAGGTAAACCACACATCCACCAATACAAGAAAAAATTTCCAAAGTAAGGGTGTGGTGTGTGGAGGAGGTGCACTAAGCACCTCCATGTCCAAATCCTTTTTTTTCTTCTTATTATTTATTTATAAAAGATTTGAAACCACGTACAACTCTTGTACGTGTGCACATATATATTATATATAATTAATTCAAATAAATCTTATTTATTTAAATTCAAAAATAATAACTCATATTTATTTAAAATTCAATTTTAAATTAATTAATTAATTATTTAATTTTGTGTCAAAGTTAGCGTAGATATAGTATGGTTTCACCGCACATGTGTCATATACAAAATTAAGATATATTTAAATAATATTATTATTTAAATATAATTAATTAATTTAAAACATATTTAACTAATCTTATTAATTAAATATAATTAATCAATTAACTAATGCTTAGTTAAATGTAACAACATTTATCACATTATATTATACATCATAGAGAATATTTTTTTGTATCACATTAACATCTTTAGTGTGTAATGACCCTACTATATGTGGCTATTACTTAACTACATAATCGTAAAATTAAATATACTTTAACGTAAAGTACTTCAATTGCAGAATAATTTTTTTCTAAAACAAAATATTTTTTAAAAATAATTTTTTTTAAGAAATAATAAATATTTCTTACGACATAATTCTTTAAATCTGACATAATAATAATTTCTTAAACATAATGATGATAATTTCATTAAACTTTTTTTAATGTAATGATAATTATTTAGAACATTTTTTTTAAACCTTTCTTAATTTAAATTAAGATACATTTCTAAATTAAAACATTTTCTTATTAAACAAGAAAATAATTATCTAAAATCTTTTCCTTTAAACCTTTCATAAGTTAAAATAAAACTTTTAAAAACATTTCTAAAATTAATTCTCGTTAAAAATTTCTTATTTTAACATTTACATATATTTGGTGCACGATTTGATGCAACATTTAAATCTTAAAACTTTCCAAAATGAGCTGGGTTTCTAAAACATTCTTGTGTAATATCATTTAATTATTCGTACAAACTTATCTTACTGATTAGGCCTAGGTGAAAGTACCAACTACACGTGATCCTCGAGAAGTTAGAATCCACGAGGCCTCCAACAACGCAAGGACTATAACTATTCTAAACTACATTGAAGCCTCCCTATAGGTCGAGAGGTTGGTACGACTCTCTTAACTTATCTTCTTAGTTTCACTCATCTTATTGTGTGTATGCAGTATGACATGTTACTATACAGCACCACATATCATATAACATAAACATGCTTAACTAAAATTAAGTAAGTAATATACTTTAATACATCATATATCACATACCACATATAACATAAACATGCTTAACTAAAATTAAGTAAGTAATATACTTTAATACAGCATATATCACATACCACATATGACATAATCATACATAACATGATGTAAACAAAGCATAACTTAACTAAGTAAATCATAACGTGACATTATATGACATAACATAACATAACAAATTATAAATCATAACATAATTCAACGTAGCAAATCATGATGTGACATAGTATGTCATGGCATAACATATCACTGATCCTACATCTCATAATTTTTATGTAAACATGTAAAACATTTTTATTCAAAAATATTATCAATGGGCGAGATCCTACTTACTTAGATTCCGAGCTAAGCGGTTTGATTGTAACTCGCTTGTTCTATAGTCCAAGCAGCCTCCTAAAAAATAGTCCTAGAGGTAAAATGGATGGCCATGAATATTTTTTTGGAGATTTTCAATCGCTAAAAACGTTATTCTGGATGTCGTTACTTCAATTTGTGTTGTTCGATCCACGTATAGTCGGTATCGGACTATTTTTAATGGAGTGGAATTAACTCAAATGGAAGACACCATCGCATTTGGAACATCGAAATGAGTCAGGAGGTAGTCTCGGATCGTCAATTAGAGGTTAGGATACAAAACCTAAGACTAGCTGGAGTCTGGCCACCTACGGCAGCGCTTATGGTGGCTTCGGTTGTCAGTGGGTACTACAACTTTGGCTTCCCCTATTTTTCCACCTTTTGAGTTCATTGCCAGTGTTAATTTTGCTATTTGGCCTCAACATTACAGATCTAGCTCGATAGTTTTGGCCAAAAGAGATGGCATGGATCTCCATGTTGCGGTGGTGGCGACCTGAAATTGATGGAGGGCTTTCCTTTCTTGAACCCATCTGAACGTTTTTAATTTTGATAAATTAGTCTCTCAATTCTTAAACCCTTGGCAATTGATAGACTTTCATCAAAATTCGTTAAAAATATCACAGAATCATGCATGTATGCATCATGTGAATATTTTTTAAAGGGTATAATGTTACTTTCACTATCTCTTCCTTTTTTCTTTTTTCTTTTTTCTTTTTTGAGAAAAACTATCTCTTCCTCTTAATACATCCAAAAAAAAAAACCCTGATATCCTAATCTCCCTTTCTTCCTTCCTCAACTTCTTCATTAATGATGGTGCTTGTATGTGACTATGCTCACTTCCACCTTTTTTTGTCCACAACCACAAAATCTTATGTGTTAATTCCTCAAAAAGTGAAAAAAAATGGAGCTAGTGGGGATAATATTCAATCTGGGCTAGTAGGGTTATATAGAGAGAAAAAGGACCAGACGGAGAGGGAGATTTGGGTTGGGGTTAGGCAGTGATGATTTGTAGTAGGTATGCATTGGGGGAGTAAGTCCTGACGTTTTCCGGGGCCAAGGTAGCAGAGGGCTCGATGACATGCGGCGGATAGCTTAAGCTGACAAGGCATATTCAAGAATTTCATGGATTTCATTGGAAGATTTAAAACTCAGCTTAATATGCTCAACAATGGTCCTATGTTGATCTTTACTTCTGGTAGTCTTTTTTTAAATTCTTTCTCCAATAAATTTTAGATCTTTTATTATAAGTGTTGATTTACGAACTTTAATTCTCTCTCATTTTTTTCTCTTTTGAAAAAGTTTAAAAAATTGTGCTTGAACTTGAGTTTGAAAATTAAATTAGCAAACATGAGTTGTTTGGTGTGGTTGTAATCGTCAGTATCTCTCTTTCTTTCTTTCATTCAGTAGGAATCAATTTCATGCTCGTTGAATTGAACTTTGATCGGCCAACAGAGCTTCTAGGATTGACCATTGAACGTTATTTCTTTATTTCTTTTTTTTTTTTGGGCTTTGCTGAAGCTTGAAAATTATGGTTGTAAGAGATGAATAGGGACAATTTAGTGATTTCAATCTTATTTTCCTCACATGGCGTCCACATGTATTT
The DNA here is from genome assembly GCA_025403435.1 of Artocarpus heterophyllus. Classification (NCBI taxonomy): domain Eukaryota; kingdom Viridiplantae; phylum Streptophyta; class Magnoliopsida; order Rosales; family Moraceae; genus Artocarpus; species Artocarpus heterophyllus. The sequence continues at coordinate 31,545,636 of CM046349.1, forward strand.
TTCAATGAGGTTTTTGACAGATTTTGATGGAAGTCCATTAATTGTTAAGAGTTTAAGAGTTAAGGGATTGAGGGATTTTAGAGCATTAGACAAACATATTAGACAGGATCCCATGTGAGAATAACCATCAAACTATTCACTCATAATTCTTTCCAAAAAAAAAAAAATCTATTAAGACCTTACAACATCCAACCAATCACCAAAATACTTTTGGTACAGTTGCAAAAAAAGGGGTAGAAACAGGTATAAACTGGTTACAAACTTACACTCACTGACAAACTTTGAGAAATATACTTACAACCAATCCCATTAATATCTAATAGCTTGTTTGACAAATAACGGTGCTAACTATTATCTCGATTGTAAACAATGTAAAGCTCTCACATGCTATAGTAATAAGAAAAAAGTTGCTAAAAAGTAAAGCTCTCATATGTTACAGTAAAAACAGTTCTAACCAATAGTTCTAACCATTATACCAAACACCTTATAAGTAAAACAACCAATTCTCATCTCAAATGAGCACGTGGACGACGTATAAAAACTAGAGGTACCATAGCATTGGTCTACATGTATAATGCTAGCTGTTTTAATAGATTGTGTCGAAAAACTGTTGAAACCACAACCATAGGTTAAGGTTATAACTAAGTTATCAAACTAAGATTATTAGTTCAAACCGTTCTTTCAAACGACGTATAAGATTGCAACTTATAATCTTCCTTTTAACCTATTTACTATCCCTCTAGTGGAGATTGCAAAGTGACGAAGACGCGGGCACAAATGTAATCTAGTTTTTTCTGTATGAGGCTTTCATCAATCGGAATATTTTTCCTGTGGTCTCAGGGGCATTTTGAAAAGTGACTTTAAGAAAAAGCCTTTTTGATAAAATGATCTTTTTTTTTGTAGTTTTTTTACATCAAAAAATAAGTTTTTTGGGCATGAAAATTACTCTAGTTTTTTTCTTTTTACTCTGTTGAGGTTCATTTCCTCGCTACAAGTCTTTTTCTTATCTTGTTATAAAAAATTGAAACAATTTTACTGTACAAAAAAATATATTTTTTAATAAAAAAAAATTATTTGTCCAATTTAATTTTTTTTTGGCTTTTTGTTAAAATACCCTCCCAGAGATCGGTACTTTCACATTTCGTTAAATGTTCCAGTTCACTTCCCTGAAACTGTGGGTGGTTGATTTCCGACTCTGAACCATGCGGCCAACGCCGACGACCATCTCCTTCCCTTCAACTCCCAACCGCTTACGGTTGCCGAAACCCATTCTTCGCAGCTCTTTCACTAATCGCACGGGGTTCAAGTCTTTGAAGCTCAGAGCATCCTTCTTCGATTATCCTCTTGGCAGCAGAGTTATAGTTAGAAGTAAAACTCATTTCTCTTTCATCTTCTTCTGTTCTTCTCTTCTCACCATAATTTAATTACTCGTATCGCCTCTTGTTCATAATCTCCTATGAATCATGGGTCTCGCTCAGTTTGTGAATGATTACGAAAATTTATTTGTTTTCTATTTAGGTTCTGTTTAATATGTAAGTTATAGTATAGTTTGTTAATTATGTATTTTGGTTCTGAATATTTCTTTTCCTGCTTTTATTCTTCAATCTCTGGGTTCTGATATGCTTTTTAATTTGACCTCAAGTCTGAAAAGTTGAATAGTTAGTTGACTGAGTTTCATGATGCCCATCGGCGGGTATGGATTAAATTAGACTTGTGCGGAGAAATATGTTAGCAAAAAGAAGAAATTGCAGAATGTGTAAGATTGTGTAACGTTAGTTGATTTGTAAAAATGTGTAATATTGCAGAATGTGCGGAGAAATTAGACTTGTACAGTTATTATTGTGTAATAGACTAAGAATCTTTTTCTGGGTCAACCTTAAAGGCATGTTACGCCAATGCTTGAGGCCCCCAATTTTGATAAAAAATCTCGCTTAAGGCCTCAAATTGCGTCATGCGTGCTTGGTTTAAGATTCTAATACTTGCCCCTAAATCTTAGTCTTTGTTAAGGGATAGTTCGAAATATGTTTAGGAGTTCACAAATAAAAGTAATGTATTTGGTAAAATGTTTAAAGGTAGAGTTGACAACTCAATTGATAAGTTAAAGCTTTCTCAAGTTGATCTAGTTTGCAGAGTGCCATGCAAATTCAAAAGTGTCAAAGGCAGACAATTTGTTGCTACTTATCACTTCATGTCGAGTAATACTTGGATTATATCAATCTCATCTTCATACCTTGCTTTATATATCCGTGCATTTTACTTATAGGTAGTTGTTGGCACCCAAGGATAAAAAGGAGAAACAGAAAACTCTTGATGAATTAATGCTTTAAATCATTGAGCTAAAAGCTTAACAAAAAGGCTACAGATAACACAAATGTCGGAGCTTTAAGGAGAAGAGTTGAGCTTTCTAAGTGGAAGATGAGCTCTGTAGGAGTTAATAGCAGGGGTTTAACAAACTCTTTTTAACTGGAAACTCTGTTTGAGATGCGAGAATCATTAAATAGACAGGAAAAAGAAAGCTAGAGAAGTAACACTTCCTGGTGAGGAAAACAGTGTAGAGAATTTTCTTACTGTTACGAACAAGTTTTTTCAAGAAGACTGCATGTTATTGCCAAGGAATTTATTGTTGTTGCAGCCAGTTAACTTGAGTGTAGAGCTGATTTGTATAGTTATAAAAGAAAAATTACTCCTGCATTTTGTCTAAGATGAATATTAGTTATGCAGTCCATGGTACTGTAGTTATAATTGAATTGACAAAATCAATTCAACGGAAGTAGGACTATACTTAGTGACTAGTCAGTTGTCTTAAAGTTTTTTATTCCTTATTGAACCACACACTGGTATCATCTCTGTGCTCTTCTGAAAGTTAATTCAAAGTAAAGTTCTTGAGGCCATGCCTGACTAGGAAGTGTTTACACCTTTTTGAAATAAAAAAACACAGAAACTAGAAAGAAGTTTGAAGTGAAAACTTGAATACTTTTTTGGAAACAAAGTAACATATGGTTAAAAAAACACATTAAAAGCACTCTAGTCGACAAAAAAAAGCCCCTAATGAATAAAGAGTTGGTTTATTACTTCGAGGATGATCTCTACTAACCATTGGACGGGAACAGCAAAGCTTAGTAATGACTTGCAAAATGTGTTTAACCTGATGATATTGCGGTAAGAGATTTAAATTAAGATCCAATTCATTTTATTTATTAGGATTAAGGTTTTAGGAAAATTCATAGAAGTCCAAGAACTTTGAAAATATTGATGTAAATATTGACTTGATCAAGAGTTTATTATTGCCTTATCTTCTACCTAGGCCTATAGGGGTAAATTTTATAGCGTTCATGGATTATTTCCCTTAGGTGGAAATTTTTAACTCTAGGTTTGATTCTTGACCATTTCATGTGGTAGTTATTTAGATTGGTGGCTGGTGATTTAAATCTATGGTGCCTGTAAAATTGTCGAGTTAAGAGGTTATGTAGAGAAATTATTTTTGTCTTTGATATGTTTTTGAGATGTAAAACAAATAATATGGCTTCCCATGTTTTCCCCAAACTTTGATTCGCTAGTAGTCTTACGTTCTATTTCAAAATGATTTATTAATTGAATTATCCTAAAGTTGTGTAATGAAATTAATAACAGGAAGGATTTCAGTTGTATAGTTATTCAATTCTTTTGGAAATTTTGATTAATTTTATGTAATAATACTAGTTTTCAGAAGTAAAAAGTATAGCATATTGCCCAAAACCTTAATAGAAAGTTACAAAAGCAAAGTAAGGTGATCATAAGTGCAAGTTTTTACGGCCAATATTAGCAGTAAATTTAATTAATAGCACTTGATGGATTTTAAGGTGAAGTTTTTTTTTTTTTTTTGATCGTTTCTATACGAAGTAAACCTTATCTTGGCGGCTGTAATTTTTGTATATCCAGCAATTGTGATTCAGCGTTGAAATTTCAGTAATTCATTTGTTTGCATCAAACAACCCCAGATTACCTAAATATTCTGATATGGAGGAGGTTCTTGAGAGAATTTTGATCTCCAACTGATCTCTATTTTTTGTGTGTGTATATATATATGTTAGAGTATGGTGACCCGAATTCAGTTTGGTCCGACCCGAAAAGCTTGCGGAGTGACAATTGTGGTGAATAACAAATATGAGATTTTTCATGAGATCTGTGACAATAGCAGAGGGCCCTATAGCCCACCACTGATTCGTTGGGGTGTGGGGGCGGAGCCCCTGTGGTACAGACCTTTGTATTTTTAGGCTGTTTAGTTTATATTTTTTACCCCCATGAGGCTTTGTTTATACTTATATATGTGATGTATTGTGTTAAGGTTTCATTATTATCGAATTTTAATCTCCTTAATCACTTCTATCTTGTAATCTTTACGAGTTTAGTGATTTTCTTTTCCTCTGCCTATGATTTTTTCTCGTTTGAGGTTTCCACGTAAATCTCCATGTGCTTTTGTTCTTTGTTTCTATCGCATTATTTTCGTAACAATATTTTTTTCCCCTTGGGGGTGGGGGAAGATCCGTTTTCCTGTCATTGCTGCTATAGTTTAGCACTTACTATCATCTCTGCAACATGAAAGTATTTCATCATTTTCCCTTTGGGGTTATTCCTGAATTTTTTACTCAATGTCTCATTTTTTGAAATCATTTTGTGTAGTTTCTTTTCTTCCAGTATGTTAAAACCTCTTGCTTTCATCTGAAAACCTTGGGCTTCTGACATGGTAAAAGTTTATACTTGGTTACTTATCATGGTACAGTCAATGCTCATGGTGATGCAGAGAGAGAAGAGTGAGAGAGAAAGAATGATATAAAATAAAGAGAAAGGATAGAATCAAGAGAGAGAAGAAGGATATGGAGAGAGAAAATTCATTCATTCATTCATCACAAGTCTGAATTACAATGATATGCTTTACCCCTATACTTGGGGAAACTAATACAAATAGGAAAGTAAACTACCCTTTATTCCTAATAGGAAACCTACTGAAATAGTTTTGGGAAACTTATTAACCTCATGTAAAAATATTAGGAGATAATACTTCTTATTACTTTGTGTTTTATTCCTGCTCGTAATCAATGAGGAATTGAATCTTGAAATTACTTTCTATATCTATTCTTGTTCCTCAAAAAAAGTGTCTTCGTTCCATGGTGGCATGCCTTATGTCATGCTTATGTGAAAAATGCCGATAACTGCTGTTTGGTTTCTTCTTTTGGGATAGAATTTTTTTAAAAAATTGGATTTTGTTTGGTGGTGTCTCAAAATTTCCGTTTCCTTGTCGGTTGAGGACTTTTGGGGTTGATTTTTGACTCTTTTCAGTGGCTAAGGTCTTAGGTAGCTGAGCACCCGAGGTGTTCATTTCTCTATTTCTTGGATCATATTCCTTGAGAAAAAGTCTTGGTAGTTTTAAGGAAAAATTTCACGAGAGGATTTTTCTGTAAGGAAAAATTCATGTTATGAAGAACTTTGTGGCCAACATTAATGTTCTGGTATGTTATTTTGTTGATGCAGATCTACCATATTCAACAAGTGAAAGAAGTTTGCTCGAGAATTTCTCGAACTTTGGCCAGATAGCCGAAGGTAGACATCAAGTCCTTCCTCATCATCATCGCTCTTCAAAAAACATATCATTTTTATGTTTGTCCATTACCCCATTTACGTTTCAATATCTCTTCCTCTTAACTTGGGACTCTCTGGCAGTAAAACTCATAAAGGACAAAATGACAAGAAGGTCCAAAGGGTTTGCCTTCATCCAATTTACCAGTCAAGATGATGCTATTCTTGCCATGGAAAATATGGATCATCAGGTTCTTCTTTTAGCACAATATTGTTTTGGCTCCCTAAAAATAAATAAAGAGCACAAACGAACCAACCACACTCATCATGTTTCTTTTGTTAGAATCTTGATGGCAGGATGATATATCTAGAAATAGCAAAACCCGGCAAAGATGCTTTCGGAGGATATCCGAGAACCTCTGGTCCTCCAAAAGAGTGGCAGCATTTACAGGTGCAAGGGGAAGTGGCTGACTGTTGGTACCGATGATGAACTTTTCGAACATAATAGACTTAATGAACAACTATCAAAATTAATGGGAAAAAAACCTACTATGGAACATACAATTAGATTGTCAATTATATGATCAATTCTTTGTTAGTGTCCAGAGCTTGTAAAAGCACCATTTTTTTTTTAATTAAGATGTCTAGAGCATGTAAAACCAAAAGAAAGGACATATTTTTTGATATGCACAAAGGAAAGAAATAACACCTAGCCACAAGGTAAAGGAGGTCAAGGTATCTGATATTTTCTTCTGTAGAATACAAAATTGCCAGAATTGTGAAGCAAACATTACCAGACGAATAAATTGTTCCCTGCAAAGATGGTGCTGTTTTGCACTGAAAAATGGGCAATGGTCCCTCCCTATTTCCCACAATCCAATATGGCACAATCTCCTATGCTTTTGGAGTTGTCGCACATCTCCCTATGTCTTTCTATCAAGATTTGGAAGCATGCTTTAAGAGCAATATTATTTGTGCCCATAGGTTTATAACTTCACCCTTTTACAAGAGGTGTGCCTCATTTATAGGGTCTATCTTAGTCCAATTGGTGGGGTCCAACCTTTGTAAGAGGGCGAGATTATAACCCACAGGATTGTATAACATTTTTCATACTCTAAAACCTAAAATTGGCAACTGAATGGTAGTTCTTTTGTAAATATCTTCAATAATACTTGTGACTAAAAATGTATTTAAGACACTTGTAAGGATTTTCAAAAATACGCGTAGAAATGAACACAAAAAATGGCGTTTTTAATTTCCAAGCAATAGAGAAATGAACACCTCGGGTGCTCAGTTACCTAAGACCTTAGCCACTGAAAAGAGTCAAAAATCAACCCCAAAAGTCCTCAACCGGCGAGGAAACGGAAATTTTGAGACACCACCAAACAGAATCCAATTTCTTTTAAAATTCTATCCCAAAAGAAGAAACCAAACAACAATTATCGGCGTTTTTCACATAAGCACGACATAAGGCATGCCACCATGGAACAAAGACACTTTTTGAGGAACAAGAATAGATATAAAAAGTAATTTCAAGTTTCACTTCCTCATTGATGACGAGCAGGAATAAAATACAAAGTAATAAGAAGTGTTATCTCCTAATATTTTTATAAGAGGTTAATAAGTTTCCCGCAACTATTTCAATAGGTTTCCTATTAGGAATAAATAGTTAGTTTATTTTCCTATTTGTTTTAGTTTCCCTAAGTATAGGGGTAAAGCATATCATTGTAATTCAGACTTGTGATGAATGAATGAATGAATTTTCTCCCTTCATATCCTTCTTCTCTCTCTTAATTCTATCCTTTCTCTTTATTTTATATCATTCTCTCTCTCTCACTCTTCTCTCTCTGCATCACCATGAGCATTGACTGTACTATGATAAGTAACCAAGTATCAACTTTTACTATATCAAAAGCCCAAGATTTTCAGATGAAAGCAAGAGGTTTTAACATACTGGAAGAAAAGAAACAACACAAAATGATTTCAAAAAATGAGACATTGAGTAAAAAATTCAAGAATAACCCCAAAGGGAAAATGACGAAATACTTTCATGTTGCAGAGATGATAGTAAGTGCTTAACTATAACAGCAATGACAGGAAAACGGATCTTCCCCCACCCCCAAGGGGAAAAAAATATTATTATGAAAATAATACGATAGAAACAAAGAACAAAAACACACAGAGATTTACGTGAAAACCTCAGACTATAAAAAAATCACAAGCAGAGGAGAAGAAAATCACCAAACTTGCAAAGATTACAAGACGGCGGCGATTAGGGAGGTTAAAATTCAATAATAATGAAACCCTAACGCAATACATCATATATATAGTATAAACAAAGCCCTATGGGTCCAAAAAACATAATCTAAACAGCCCAAAAGTACAAAGGTCGAAACCAGAGAGGCTTCACCCCTACACCTCGACGAATTAGTGGTGGGCTATGGGATAGGACCGATAGGCCCTCTTCCTCTGCTATTGCCACAGATCTTATGAAAAATCTTACATTTGTTATTCACCATAATTATCGCACCATAAGCTTTTCGGGTCGGACTAAATTGAATTCAGGTCATCATACTCTAACATATACACACACACACACAAAATAGAGATCAGCTGGAGATCACAATTCTCTCAAGAACCTCCTCCATATCAGAACATTTAGGTAATCTGGGGGTTGTTTGAAGCAAACAAATGAATTACTAAAATTTCAACGCTGAATCACGATTGCTGGATGTACAAAAATTACAACTGCCAAGATAAGGTTTACTTCGTACAGAACCGATATATTAAAAAAAAAAAAAACTTTCTCTTAAAATCCATCAAGTGCTATTTATTAAATTTACTACTAATATTGGCAGTAAAAACTTGCACTTATAATCACCTTACTTTGGTTTGTAACTTTCTATTAAGGTTTTGGGCGATATACTATACTTTTTACCTCTGAAAACTAGTAGTGTTACATAAAATTAATTAAAAATTCTAAAAGAATTGAATGACTATACAGCTGAAATCCTTCCTGTCATTAATTTCATTACACAACTTCAGGATAATTCAATTAATAAGTCATTTTGGAATAGAACGTAAGACTACTAGCGCATCAAAGTTTGGGGAAAAAATGGGAAGCCATATTATTTGTTTTACATCTCAAAAAAATATCAAAGACAAAAATAATTTCTCTACATAACCTCTTAACTCGACAATTTTACAGGCACCATAGATTTAAATCACCAGCCACCAATCCAAATAACTACTACATGAAATAGTCAAGAATCAAACCTAGAGTTAAAAATTTCCACCTGAGGGAAATAATCCATGAACGCTATAAAATTTAACCCTACAGGTCTAGGTAGAAGGTAAGGCAATAATAAACTCTTGATCAATTCAATATTTACATCAATATTTTCAAAGTCCTTGGACTTCTATGAATTTTCCTAAAACCTTAATCCCAATAAATAAAATGAATTGGATCTTAATTTAAATCTCTTACCGCAATATCATCAGGTTAAACACATTTTGCAAGTCATTACTAAGCTTTGTTGTTCCCGTCCAATGGTTAGTAGAGATCATCCTCGACGTACTCAACCAACTCTTTATTCATTAGGGGGTATTTTTTTGTCGACTAGAGTGCTTTTAATGTGTTTTTTTAACCATATGTTACTTTGTTTCCAAAAAAGTATTCAGGTTTTCACTTCAAACTTCTTTCTATTTTCTGTATTTTTCTATTTCAAAAAGGTGTAAGCACTTCCTAGTCAGGCATGGCCTCAAGAACTTTACTTTGAATTAACTTTCAGAAGAGCACAGAGATGGTACTAGTGTGTCGTTCAATAAGGGATAATAAACTTTAAGACAACTGACTAGTCACTAAGTATAGTCCTACTTCCGTTGAATTGATTTTGTTAGTTCAATTATAACTAAACTACCAAGGACTGCATAACTAATATTCATTTTAGACAAAATGCAGGAGTAATTTTTCCTTTATAACTATACAAATCAGCTCCACAGTCAAGTTAACTGGCTGCAACAATAATAAATTCCTTCGCAATAACATGCAGTCTTCTTGAAAAAACTTGTTCGTAACATTAAGAAAATTCTCTCCTCTGTTTTCCTCAGCAGGAAGTGTTACTTCTCTGGCTTTCTTTTTCCTATCTATTTAATGATTCTCGCATCTCAAACAGAGTTTCCAGTTAAAAAGAGTTTGTTAAACCCCTGCTATTAACTCCTACAGAGCTCATCTTCCACTTAGAAAGCTCAACTCTTCTCCTTAAGGCTCCGACATTTGTGTTATCTGTAGCCTTTTTGTTAAGCTTTTAGCTCAATGATTTAAAGCATTAATAGAGTTTTATGTTTCTCCTTTTTATCCTTGGGTGCCAACAACTACCTATAAGCAAAATGCACGGATATATAAAGCAAGGTATGAAGACGAGATTGATATAGTCGAAGTATTACTCGACATGAAGTGATAAGTAGCAACAAATTGTCTGCCTTGACACTTTTGAATTTGCATGTCACTCTGCAAACTAGATCAACTTGAGAAAGCTTTAACTTATCAATTGAGTTGTCAACTCTACCTTTAAACATTTTACCAAATACATTACTTTTGTTTGTGAACTCCTAAACATATTTCGAACTATCCCTTAACAAAGACTAAGATTTAGGGGCAAGTATTGAATCTTAGACTAAGCATGCATGACGCAATTTGAGGCCTTAAGCGAGATTTTTTACCAAAATTGGGGGCCTCAAGCATTGGCGTAACATGCCTTTAAGGTTGACCCAGAAAAAGATTCTTAGTCTATTACACAATAATAACTGTACAAGTCTAATTTCTCCGCACATTCTGCAATATTACACATTATTACAAATCAACTAACGTTACACAATCTTACACATTCTGCAATTTCTTCTTTTGGCTAACATATTTCTCAACACAAGTCTAATTTAATCCATACCCGCCGATGGGCATCCTGAAACTGGTCAACTAACTATTCAACTTTTCACACTTGAGGTCAAATTAAAAAGTGTATCAGAACCCAGAGATCGAAGAATAAAAGCAGGAAAAGAAATATTCATAACCAAAATACATAATTAACAAACCATACTATAACTTACATATTAAGCAGAACCTACATAGAAAACAAATAAATTTTCGTAATAATTCACAAACTGAACAAGACCCATGATTCATAGAAGATTATGAACAAGAGGCGATATGAGTAATTAAATTATTGTGAAAAGAAGAGAAGAACAGAAGAAGATGAAAGAGAAATGAGTTTTACTTCTAACTATAACTCTGCTGCCAAGAGGATAATCGAAGAAGGATGCTCTGAGCTTGAAAGACTTGAACCCCGTACGAATAGTGAAAGAGCTGCGAAGAATGGGTATTGGCAACCGTAAGGGGTTGGGACTCGAAGGGAAGGAGATGGTCGTCGGCGTTGCCAGCATGGTTCAGAGTCGGAAATCAGCCACCCACCGTTTTTCACAGGGAAGTGAACTGTAACATTCAACGAAATGTGCAAGTGCCGACTTGGGGCCATTTTCTAGGGATTTGTAAATATGACTTTTGGGGAAATTTTTTTTTGTCAATAGTTCTTTTATTTTTTTGTCAATTTTTGGTAAAAAAAATTTTTTAGACATCAAAATAGTTTTAATTTTTTTTATTCTGTTGAGATTTTTTATTTTACTATAATTATTTTTTTATTTTTTTAAAAAAAACTGTAACAGTTTACTTGTACAGAAAAGCATGTTTTTTGGTTTAAAAAAAAGATGTCATTTCTTTAATTTAAATTTTTTTTTGGCCCTTTCTTCAAATTCTTCACAGGAAAAATATTCCGATTGACGAAAACCCCATACGACTAAAATATGACTTGGACGATGTTGAGGGTAAGCTCGGCGCCACCACCGAGGACGCTAACTTTGGTGGTCGGTACGCAAGCTCGGCAGACATCAGGGAGCCTACTGTCCGACCCGACGCTTTATACTTCTTTCCGAGGTGCCTTCCATTCATCCAAGGGCATGCCCCAAGAAGACTGCCACCTCGGGGATGTACGATAGCTCGGGTCGGACCATGTTATTCATAAAGATACGTCACTGCCCATCCTTGTAGGCCAACACTAGGCAAACGTGCTGCCGTCCGATAGAGTCCAATCCATTGGGCGATGGACGCGACACTTGTCACCTACTGCCTGACACACTTTGATATGACACCTAGGTAATGGGTAAAACCTATCTTGCACCCGATCCAGCTGGTGGCCTATAAATAGGATGCATTTATGACGTTTTAGAGAGAGAGACTTCTTCACACCTAACTAGCTGCCGACCTTTTGCCGAGCAATACCTGCCTTGAGCATCGGAGAGCCCTTGTCTATTGACTAACCTCACTATTCTCCGAACCATCCTTCTCGCAGGTACACACTCCCGGTCAAGGGCAAGCCTAAGAAGAGGTCAGAACGTGCGTAGTCGCACGTGGGTGTTGATCCGACGCCGGACAACGGTAAGCATCAACATTTTGGCGCTAGAAGGAGGGCCTACCGCGCCCCAACTTCAGTTACTTTACCTCGGACTCCCGAGATGACGACACGAGGTAACGCAAGAGACGATACTGCCCGACAGGAGAGGTCGGGCGATGCAAGACATAGGCAATCGGCTACAGGTCGGCCTAGGGGCCATCCTCGGACCGCGAGATCTCGGTCTGGGGAGCAAGGAAGCACGGCGAGGGCCTAGCCGGTAGAGGCCCGAGCCACTCAAGATCCGATCCGAGAGCTTACAGACGTGGTCTGGATCCTAACTCAGCAGCTCGCGCAGCAGGCTCAATGACAAGCCGCACCAGCTCTGCCTCCCCCGGCCCAGGATGACCAGGCTGGAGGTCAGGTCGAGCGAAGTGCAGCAAACCCACAGCAAAGCCAATCCGAGCCGTCTGCGGGATCCACTAGGGGAATCCCACCTGACAACAGACAAGTTCAAGAACACCATGTGGGACGCCAAGCAGCTCGTGCCCCTTCACCACAAGGTTCCCGAGCCTCGGTATTTGACCGGCTCGGGTCTCAAGGAATTAACAGAAATCGTCAGGCCGGGGCTGGAGGTCGTGCAGTGGACGGAGTACCCTATCGGGTCGAACTGCCCGAAGACACCAACAGCCGTAAGTTTCGGGCACTGCAGCGACAGATTGATGAGATCCAGAATTGTAGATTCGGTCTAGATGAAATCGGAGCTCAGGATCCGCCTTTCCCGGATCACATAATACGGGCGCCTATGCCGCCAAAATTCAAAGTCCCGTAGATCAAGCCTTACGATGGAGCCACTGACGCTAATGAGCACGCCGAACTCTTTTGCGGACACGTGCTACTGCAGAACGCCAGCGACGCCGTGATGTGCAAAGCTTTCTCACTCACTCTTACAGGCCCTGCCCGGTAGTGGTTCTGATGACTCGAACCTGGGTCAATTCCTTCTTTTTGACATCTAGCTGATGCCTTCTCCTCCGCATTCTCTACAACCAGGACGCGGAGCAAAGAAATAACTTGCCTGTATGCCGTTAAGCAGGGAGACGACAGCGTCAGGGATTACATTAACCGGTTTACCTGGGCAGCTCTCGAGGTCAAGCACGTCGAAGACGAGACCCTCAAACACATTTTTGTAGAGGGCCTCCGAGACGAGAAGCTGACATGGTCCTTGGCCTTCGAGCAGCCAAGCACGTTTTCACAAATGCTCAGGTATGCCCAGAGACACGCGGACGCTGCCGAATACATGAAGAGCCGCCGGGAAGAGGCTGGCCCAAGCGGAACAAAAAAGGATAAGAAGCAGAAAAAGGCGCCGGAACAGGGCAGCGCCGAGCATGCAAAGAAACAGAAGAAAGAGAAAGTCGATAAGCCAAAGGGGCCAACCAGTAAGTTTTAAAACTACACGCCCTTGGTGGCAACTATTGATGAGGTGCTCGCCCAGGTTGGCAACAAGAATTTGTTAACACCACCGCCCAAGCTCCGAGGCAGCAGGGTGAAGCGCAACCAGTCGAAGTTTTGCGAATTTCACAAGGACGTGGGGCATACTACTCGGGAATGCATCCAGCTGAAGGACCAGATAGAAAGGTTGGTCCGAGAAGGTCTGTTACAGGAATTCGTGGAACAGGTTATAACCCCGAGGGCCACCTCTGGAAGGAATGACTCGTCAGGCTGAGACATACAAAGCCGACCTAGGACCAATAGTGGGAACGCCCCAGAACCCCCGAATATCATACACACGATATTCGACGGGCTTGTCACCGGGGACACGTCGAGTGGGCGGCGATCCTACGTCAGAGAAGCTCGACGGGTCGAACGGGGTGAGTTCATAAATGTGTCCAAGCACATCAACAAGATATGTCGTCAAGAAGACACCCCGATCACTTTCACTGAAGAGGAAACGGACCGATTGATGCATTCTCATAACGATGCCTTGGTTTACGAACTGCCTATCGCCAACAATGTTGTACGGCGTGTCTTAGTTGACAACGGCAGTTCGGCAGACATCCTCTTTAAACAAGCATTCGACAAGTTGAAGATAAGCAATGCACCTTTAGTCCCGGTTCGGACTCCACTCTTCGGCTTCGCAGGTGAATGTGTTCGGGCAACCGGGAAGGTCAGTCTCCCGGTAACTTTCAGAGAAGGAGCTGCCAGGGTCACTCGGGTAGTCGACTTTTTAGTCCTCAACAAACCCTCCCAGTACAACATCATCATCAGCCGGCCGACGCTGAACGGACTAAAGGCCGTGGTTTCGAAATATCACTTGGCGATGAAGTTCCCGATGGACGGTGGCATTGGAGTGATCCGCTCATCCCAGACGGACTCCCGAGCTTGCTATGCAAATGCTGTCCGGGCAGCCTCAGCTCAGTAACATGGAATCCTGGCCATTTATTCGGTCGACGAGACCGATCTCCCAACCAATCCGACGCCAAAGATGCTAGCGGACCTGGATCCCAGGTTGCTCGATGAAGAGGTAAGGGGTACCCCGGTCGAAGACTTAGTGCCGTTCTCCCTGGACCCTGAAAGGCCTGAACGCACAGTCCAACTCGGATCACAGTTGCAACCTGAGATCCGGGCCGACCTGGAATCCCTTCTTTCCGAATACCGAGACGTTTTTGCATGGTCCCATGAGGACATGCCCAGCATAGATTTGAGCATCATCAGCCATCGGCTCAACGTCCAACCTGGCCACAAGCTGGTGATACAAAAACGAAGGGCCTTTAATCCAAAGAGATATGTTGCGATCAATGATGAAGTCTAGAAACTCCTGAAGACTGGGTTTATTAGAGAAGTCAAATACCCGAAATGGTTAACGAACGTCGTCCTCGTCAAAAAGGCGAACGGCAAGTGGCGGGTCTGCATTGACTATACCAATCTTAATAAGACCTGCCCGAAAGACTGCTTCCCACTTCCTTGGATAGACCAGCTCGTCGATGCCACAGCCGGCCACGAGCTACTGAGCTTTATGGACGCATACTCTGGATATAATCAGATAAGAATGACAGAAGAAGACCAAGTCAAAACCTCGTTTGTTACTAACCAGGGCTTGTACTGTTACGTTGTAATGCCGTTTGGTCTCAAGAATGCCGGGGCTACTTATCAACGCCTTGTTAACAAAATGTTCGCTTGACTGATCGGGAAAACTATGGAGGTCTACGTGGACGACATGTTGGTAAAATCTGTCCAAGCGAAGGACCACATGGCTAACCTCCGAGCTAGCTTCGACATTCTCTGGGAATATGGGATGAAACTCAACCTGGTAAAATACGCTTTCGGCGTCGACTCAGGCAAATTCCTTGGATTTTTGGTTAACCGACGAGGAATCGAGGTCAACCCGGCAAAGGCCCAAGCAATTATCGACATGCATTCTCCTCGGACAGTGAAAGACGTGCAAAGGCTTACTGGCATGGTGGCCGCCTTATCAAGGTTTGTCTCCTGGGCTACCGATAAGTGTCACCCTTTTTTCAAGGCACTTAAAGGGAGGTTTGAGTGGAGCAGGGAGTGTGAGGAAGCTTTCCAAGACTTAAAAACTTACCTAGCTACACCCCCGCTCCTGTCCAAACCTTCACCCAGTGAGGTTTTAACCGCCTATTTAGCTGTCTCGGAGAAGGCTGTCAGCTCGGTATTAGTCCAAGACAAAAACAGGATCCAGAGACCAGTTTACTATACCAGCCACGCGTTCCAGGGTGCCGAGGAGTGGTACCCTCCGTTAGAGAAGCTGGCCTTAGCCTTAATAACATCGGTTAGGAAGTTGCGGCCGTATTATCAAGGCCATACCGTCAACTTCCCGACCAAGTTCCCTCTCCGGCAAGTTTTACAGAGTCCGAAAATATCAGGTCGAATGGCCAAGTGGTCGGTTGAGCTGGGCCAATATGATGTACATTTTGTGCCGAGAACGGCGATAAAAGCTCAAATCCTAGCGGATTTCATTGCCGAATTTACAGAGGCCAGAAAAGTGGCTCCCTTAGTTGAGAAATCACACGTTGAGGAGCCGGATACAGCTAGCTGCAGTGAACAAGGCCTTTCCCCGGAGTCAAACTGGAAACTACACGTCGACGGCTCAACCTGCATCGACGGATCGGGGGCTGGCTTGATTCTAACAAGCCCTGACGGGTATAAGGTCATTTATGCCCTTCGTTTCGACTTCAAGACCTCTAACAACGAAGCGGAGTATGAAGCTTTGCTAGCCGGACTACGAATTGCCCGAGACCTTGGAGTCGATCGCCTGACCATCTATAGTGACTCGATGCTAGTGGTGCAGCAAGTCACTGGAGGATTTCAGGCCCGGGCAGAATCGATGGTGGCATATTTAAAGGAAGCAAAACAGTTGCTTGTACAATTTAAGTCCTATACTTTTAAGCAAATCCCCCGATCCGAGAACGCGAAAGCCGACGTCCTTGCCCAACTAGCCTCTGGGATGGGTGGAATAGACTCGATGTCCGTCCCCTTCGAAAGACTCTCCGGACCAAGTATTAATAAGGAGGTCATGAGCCTGGCTGCGGAGCCGACATGTACATGGATGGACCCGATCATCCGATACCTGACCATAGCTGAATTACCCGACGACCGTGAAGAAGCACGTTGGGTACGTAACAGCTCGGCCCGGTATTCGATGATTGGGGGAAAGTTGTACCGGCGAGGCTACACGACGCCATGCCTAAGATGTTTGGACCCCAAGGAGGCCGAATATCTAATGAAGGAGATCCATGAAGGCCTATGTGGCAATCACTCCGGACGCTCCTTGGCCCAGAAATGCCTCCGGTAGGGTTACTACTGGCCCACCATGCAGCAAGACTGCGGGAGCTTTGCACGGAAATGCCTCAAATGCCAGCAATTTGCTAGGGTGCTAGGTTCACACGCCGAGCCTCTCAATCCGGTAACTTCGGCATGGCCATTTGCAAAGTGGGCCATCGACTTGATCGGACCTCTCCCGCCGGCCCGTTTGCAATTCAGATACTGTATCGTCGCCATAGACTATCTGACGAAGTGGATCGAAGTTGAGCCTTGCACCAACATGACCGAAGCCAAGTGCACCAACTTTGTATGGAAAAGCATCGTTTGCTGGTTCGGAATCCCGCACACTATTGTGACTGACAATGTCAAACAGTTTGACTCCTCGGGTCTACGTCATCTGTGCGAGAAGCTCGGCATTAAGAAAGTTTTCTCCTCCCCAAGCTATCCGCAAAGTAACGGCCAGGTTGAAGCCGTGAACAAGACAATCAAAGATAACCTGAAGAAGAAACTCGAGGGGCTTAAGGGTGCGTGGATTGACGAACTACCCCAAGTGCTCTGGGCATACCGAACAACTACACGAGCTGCGACTGGCGAAAAACCATTCTCCTTGGTTTACAGGGCAGAGGCCGTCATCCCAGCCAAGGTAGGATTACCGAGCTTAAGGGTTGAGCAATACGGAGAAGTTCTAAACGCGAAGCTCATGATGACCAAGCTCGACCTACTTGAAGAAAAAAGAAACCGAGCTTTGATTCGTAACGCAGCTCGGAACCAGGTGGTAGCTCGGTATTACAACAAAAAAGTTCAGCCAAGAAACTTTAAAGTTGGTGACTTGGTATTGAAGAAGGTCACGGTCCAACAACCCGGTCTCGAGTCCTTTGGTCCGAAATGGGAAGGTCCTTTTAAAGTCGAAGGTGTCGTGCGACCAGGCACTTACAGGTTGACCGATACGGAGGGGAATCAGCTCGGGCATCCATGGAATGCCGAGCTCTTAAAAAGATTCTATTCTTCAAATTTAGAGCCAGACTTCTTTTTACCCTCTGGCCACAATTCGTTTGAAATCAGACCTGTTGAACAGGGTTTGGAAAATCTATGTATATTACATTAATGGAACACAACTTCCCTAATCTCATTCCAAAACGCCACAACTCCAGCTCAGAGGATTAGACATCAACTCCCACTAAGGGAGAGTCATCCTTCTTATACTGAGCTGGGGGGCTGGTCGGTTTACCGATCCTAGGTCTGTCGCCGTACAGACGACCCGGTAAGTTGCTCGGCACATTTACGTGTCCGACTAGTCCTACACTTGTAAAGTTTCTTTAAAACTTAAACACGTCTAAGGGGGGCAACAGGGTAAGGTTAGTTATAGGCCGTCTATATGCTGCCCGACCAAGATCAGAAACCTAAACCTGCTTGGAGTAATCAACCAAGCAGAGAAGGATAACTACTCGGATTAACTGAGAACAGAGGTGCCATTTACCTCTGCTCGGACAACTCGACAACAGAGGTACCAAACTTTCATGCTCGGATAAACTGAGCGGACGAGGCAGAAGTCGACCACACTTGCTGTCGAGATAGCTGGTTCCCAGCCTGGGATCCTCCCCGAGAAGTGCCTAACTTTGAAAATTACGTGGGATGTAAAAAAAAAAAACAACAGAACTACACGTAAGAAAGGTGGACGCAAAACGGGAAAAGATAAAATGTTTTATCTCTATTTATCTGGGAGGTACAAGGAAACCGGGCACCTCTCGAGCCCGAATACAAAGAAAAGGGAGCTTAGTTGGCCTGGGTCTCGTCCCCAGCCGTGTCCTGGTCTTGGCCTCCCTCGGCGACTTGCTCATCCCCGTCATCGTCACCGTCCACAACGACGACCTCCTCCTCAACATCCCGCTGTTGTTCGACATCATCTTGGTCCGGCTCGATGATGACCGACCAGTCGAATCCAGCCTCCTCGGGATGCTTTTCTATCAGATGATCGCGGGGGTTAGTCATGCCGTCGTAGTAGAGATCGGCATACTCCAATGATGTCTTAAACTCCTCGACTGCACTGGCTAAGCGGTCGGGGAGCCCAGCCATAAATTGTTGGTGCTCGGCTTGCAGGGTTGCCAGCTGCCCCTCATGCCGTGCAGCTTTATCTTCCAGCCGAGCGGCTTTATCCTCCGCTTCCTTGAGCAGCCTTGACATGTCTTCGGCCTCAGACTTTGCCTTCCGAGCTTCCTCCTGAGATCGTGTAAGAGACTCCTTGGCTTGATCTAGCTCAATGTTCTTCTCACTGAGCTTCTTGTCGGAGTCCAACTTCTTCAGGAGGGTCTTTTTGTGCATCTCTTCCTCCTTATGAATCTCCTTCATCCCCATAGAGTGCACCATATGCACAATGGCGCTCAACAGCAAAAAATACGAGGAGTCAGTCCTCGGCAATATGTTACAAGGAGAACTATTGACTAGCTCGGATACTTACAGAGACAGTGGCTCGGAGGGCCATGTTGCATAAATTCTGAAAGTCCTCACCCCGGATGCTCATAAAGAAGTCATCCGGGGGAGCCACGTCTCCGAGGCACTCGAGAAGCATGCCACGGTAGTCCGGACGTCTTCTCTGCAGGTCCTCGACAGAAGCTCTGGCGGCCTCATCTACTAAACTGACCTCTGGTGAGACCCTGGTCGGCTGTGGCGGGTGCGGTGGAACTTGGACTGATGAGGAGGCCTGCCTGGTGCGGGTGGGTGCTCGGGCATCGGCGTCCGTTTGCGTTTTCTCCCGACGTCGATAGCCTTGCCCTTGCCCTTCCTGAGACTTGCCATCTGGGCACGCCTGTCAACACGGGAGGTCGGTGCCATCATTTCTGCATAGAAAATCAAGGTCAAGAGAAGGTCGGAATAAAAAAGGGGCGACTATAAAATAAGGTCCCGGGCTGACCTCCGATCCGGAGTGGGCGAGACGGGTATAGGAACCTTATCACGTCCTCGAGATCCTCGTCGGCTACAAGTGGCCCCGCATCGAAGGAGCCACTTGACGAGTCTTCGGAATCGGACGTGGAAGGCTCCCTCGTCGGCCACCCGGATCGGGAAGTGCTTGGCCCTGGAACATCTGTGGCTCTCGGACGAGCAACTGTAACCTGCCCGGCACCCCGGGCAGGACGAACAATTCGAGGAAGGCTGCAGAATTCCCCAAACCAGCCGTAACTGGATAAAGTATCCTTCCTAAGCAAGAAGGACTGTTGTCTGGACGACTCTGGCTTCTCGAACAGCTCGTCCACGGCCTTTATTACACTGCTCGGTGCTCAAGGACGCTTGGTCCAAACGTGCCCCTGCTCAAATGACCTCGGCACTTGCTCATCCTCAGGCACTACTTCACCCGCTCGAGCCAAAAAGTTCCCCCCTGCGTAGAACCACTCGTACTTCCATAGCTTGTCCGAGTCGGGGTTGCCCAAGGTAGTCCTTTCTGAAGCCGGTGAAGTAGTACCAGCCGGACTGCCGAGGAAGCTTCTTCATCTTGAATACTTGCTTGAAGGCCTCCAGCGGCATCTCAGTACTCCTGTGGTACTTCCACAAAATATACATCCCAATCAGCGATCTATAGCTGTTCGAGTTTAATTGTGCCGGGCACACATTAAAGTCGTTGAGTGCCCGGTGGAGAAAACAGTGCAGTGGTAGACGCAGCCCGGCCTTGAAGAACTCGACGTAAAGTGTGACAAATCCCTCCGACGCGTCTAAAAGTGAGTCTCCCTCACCAGGAACGGCGAGAATCACATCGGCTGGAATGCCATACTCGACGCGTAGGGTCTCTAACCGCGACTCTATGATGGCGTTTGTATAACCCGCCATCGAGGTTTGCCCAGGACGGCTTATCCGATATGTCGTAACACCCCGCACGCGGGTGGCCTGGACCTCCTGCTCCATCTTCGGCTGCTCTGCCCCTGTCTCCTCGGCTGCATGCTCCTCATCGGAGACATCAACCGTAATCACCCACACGACTTGGACGGGGGCCCTGGCACTCCGACCAAAGGTGCTCGGAGCATCCTCGTGGGCTTGAAACTCGGTCCTCTCCCTTGGAAAAACTCGGGAAGAGCCCGCTGTCGCTGCCCCTACATAAGGGTCTTGTTCCCTGGACGGCCTAATAAGCTTATGCCCGCCCAGCATATTTAAAAACTCCTGCTCAGGCACGGTCTAGGAATCGACCCTTAGGATCTACTCCAGCCGACCGGCCCCGTCCCTCTTGGGGACGCCACCTCGGCGTCGGATTGAGTTGAAGAAGAGCTACTGCTCTCCTCGCTACTTTCCGACCATGAAACCTCTACGTTCTGTGAGTCAGACAAATCGCTCATTTTCACTCGAGAAATTACCTGCTCGGGTTCTTGATAGCTCGGGTGATGCAATCCTCGGCTATACTACTTGAGCTCGGCAGCTAAAATTTTTCGGTCAAAAAATTTCTAAAAATGAAGTGCAAATTACGAAGGGGAGGGACCCTATTTATAGCCATTTTAAGCGGGAAACTCGAGCGCGAAAACCCAAGAGGCGCAATTAATACGCCTGACAGCCGCACAGACAGCCACAATGCGACACGCGTCCCCCGTCTGATCCGCGCGTCTTTTCACCCTCACCACGCTTTTAAGTGTTGTTTGGACTTCCTCCTTTGAGCCGACCTTACCCACTCGGCATAGTCCACCCGACCGAACACCGACCAGGTGAACTGGGGGACTAATGTTGAGGGTAAGCTCGGCGCCACCACCGAGGACGCTAACTTTGGTGGTCGGTACGTAAGCTCGGCAGACATCAGGGAGCCTACTGTCCGACCCGACGCTTTATACTTCTTCCCGAGGTGCCTTCCATTCATCCAAGGGCACGCCCCAAGAAGACTGCCACCTTGGGGATGTACGATAGCTCAGGTCGGACCACGTTATTCATAAAGATACATCACTACCCATCCTTGTAGGCTAACACCAGGCAAACGTGCTACCGTCTGATAGAGTCCAATCCATTGGGCGATGGACGCGACACTTGTCACCTACTGCCTAACACACTTTGATGTGACACTAGGTAATGGGTAAAACCCATCTTGCACCCGATCCAGCTGGTGGCCTATAAATAGGATGCATTTATGACGTTTTAGAGAGAGAGACTTCTTCACACCTAACTAGCTGCCGACCTTTGCCGAGCAATACCTGTCTTGAGCATCAGAGAGCCCTTGTCTATTGACTAACCCCACTATTCTCCGAACCATCCCTCTCGCAGGTACACACTCCCGGTTAGGGGCAAGCCTAAGAAGAGGTCAGAACGTGCACAGTCGCACGTGGGTGTTGATCCGACGCCGGACAACGGTAAGCATCAACAGACGACATGGAAAAAAACTAGATTGCATTTGTGCCCGTGTCTTGGTCACTTTGCTTTCTCAACTGTAAGGGTAGGAAAGGAGGCTAAAAAGGAAGATTATGGTCACTTTGCATTTGTGCCCGCGACTTGGTCACTTTGCATTTGTGCTCGCGTCTTGTTCTTAAAATTTTTAAAAATATTTTTGTCCATTTTTTGAGATAAAAATTTTAAAAACACTCACAGTATAATTTCACTTTCCTAAAAACACAAAATCTGTTTTCTAAAAACTGGGCACTGTTCTTCGTGGTATGTTTTTCTTTAAAGCTTTGTCTTTTTAAAAAAAAATTAATTGAATATATTTATATATACAAAGATTAATTTGCATTGATAGTCGTTCAACTCTTTAATAAGTGACATTTTGAGCCTTTTTTTTTTAAATTTTGGCAAATCAGTTCCTCAACTCTTAAACTCTTAACAATTAATGGACTTCCATCAAAATCCATTAAAAACCTCATGAAAAAATACGACTGGACGCCACATGAGGATAATCAGATTGAAATTACTAAATTGTCCCTATTCATCTCTTACAACCATAATTTTCAAGTTTCAACAAAGCCCAAAAAAAAAAGAAATAAAGAAATAAACTTCGGCGGTCAATCCCAGAAGCTCTATTGGCTGGTCAAAGTTCAATTCAACGAGCATGAAATTGATTCCTAGTGAATGAAAGAAAGAAAGAAAGATACTAACGATTACAACCATACCAAACAACTCATGTTTGCTAATTTAATTTACAAACTCAAGTTGAGAAAAAAAAATGAGAGAGAATTAAAGTTCGCAAATCAACACTGATAATAAAAGATCTAAAATTTATTGGAGAAAGAAATTTAAAAAAAGAGTACAAGAAGTGAAGATCTACATAGGACCATTGTCGAGCATATTAAGCCAAGTTTTAAATCTTCCAATGAAATCTATGAAATTCTTGAATATGCCTTGTCAGCTCAAGCTATCAACCGCATGTCATCGAGCCCCCTGCTACCTTGGCCCTAGAAAATGTCACGACCCACTCCCCCAACCCATACCTGCTGCATATCGTCACTGCCTAACCCCAACCTAAATCTCCCTCTCCGTCTAGTCCTCTTTCTCTCTGTATATCCCTACCAACCTAGATTCAAAATATTATCCCCACTTGCCCCATTTTTTTTCACTTTTGAGGAATTAACACATAAGATTTATGGTCGTGGGAAAAAAAAGATGGACTTAAGCATAGTCACATACAAGCACCATCATCAACAAAGAAGTTGAGGAAGGAAGACAGGGAGATTGGGATATCTTTTTTTTTTTTGGATGTACTAAGAGGAAGAGATAGTTTTTCTCAAAAAAAAAAAAAAGGGAAGAGATAGTGAAAATAACATTATACCCTTTAAAAAATAGTCACATGATGCACACATGCATGATTCAGTAACATTTTTAATAGATTTTGACAAAAGTCTATCAATTGTCAAGAGTTTAAGAATTGAGAGACTAATTTATCAAAATTAAAAACGTTCGAATGGGTTCGAGAAAGGAAAGCCTTCCATCAACTTTGGGCCACCACCACCAACGCAACAAGAAGATCTGTGTCGTCTCTTTTGACCGAAACTATTGAGCTAGATTTGTAATGCTAAGGCCGAATAGCAAAATTAACACTACCAATGAACTCAGAAGGTGGAAAAATGTGGGAAGCAAAAGTTGCAGTGCCCGTTGATGACTGAAGCCACCGCAAACACTGCCATAGGTGGTCAGACTTCAGCTAATCTTAGGTTTTGTGATCCTAACCTTTGATTGAAGATCCAAGACTACTCTTAACTCATTTCA
This sequence comes from Artocarpus heterophyllus, assembly GCA_025403435.1. NCBI lineage: Eukaryota > Viridiplantae > Streptophyta > Magnoliopsida > Rosales > Moraceae > Artocarpus > Artocarpus heterophyllus. Next base: position 31,569,566 of record CM046349.1, read on the forward strand.
ATGTTCTGAACGCGATGGTGTCTTCCATTCTAGCTAATTCCACTCTGTTAAAAACGGTTCAATATCAACTATACGTGGATCGGAGTGACGACATCCAAAATGACATTTTTTCAGAGATTGAAAATCTCCAAGAAATATTCATAGCCATCCACGATACCTCTAAGACTATGTTTGAGGAGGCTGCTTGGACTATAGAACAAGCGAGATATAATCAGACCGCTTAGCTTGGAATCTAGGTAAGTAGGATCTTGCCTATAGTATGACAGTTTTGAATAAAAATGTTTTACATGTTTACATAAAAATTATGAGATGCAAGGTTAATGATATGTTATGCCATGACATACTATGTCACGTCATGATATGCTATGTTGAATTAATAATATGTTATGTTTTGTTATGTTATATCATATAACGTCACATTATGATTTACTTAGTTAAGTTCTGCTTTGTTTACATCATGTTATGTATGATTATGTTATATGTGGTATGTGATATATGTTATATTAAAATATATTACTTAATTTTAATTAAGCATGTTCATGTTATATGATATGTGGTGCTATGTAGTAACATGTCATACTACATACACACAATAAGATAAGTTAAACTAATAAGATAAGTTAAGGGAGTCGTACCAACCTCTCGACCTATGGAGAGACTTCAATATAGTTTAGTACAGTTATAGTCTTGGTTTCGTTGGGGGCCTCACGGACTCTAACTTCTCAAGGATTACGCATGGTTGGTACTTTCACTTAGGCCCAATCAGTAAGATAAGTTAAAGCTTAAATAATTAAGCATAAAATAAGTCGATAAGCCAGCATAAAATGTTCATATATGTTTTCGTGAAATGCTTTTCAATTATGTTTTCTGGGTTGATTTTCCTATTTGCTAAGCAAAAGCTTTTTAAGTATGTTCATGCTGTCTGAAAAGAACCAATCAAAAATATTTGATGGACAATGGTGAGCAGGGACAAATGGTGGAGATGGGAGTGGATACTGCTTATGTAAAAAAAAATGTAATTCCCCCATTTATTATTTTATTAATTAAAATATGTTTGTATGAATAATTAAATCATATTACACAAGAATGTCTTAGAAACCAAGCTGAGTTTGGAAAGTTTTAAGATTTAAAATGTTGCATCAAATCATACAACAAATATATGTAAATGTTCAAATAAGAAAGTTTTAATGAGAATTAATTTTAGAAATATTTTTAAAAGTTTATTTTAATTTCTGAAAGGTTTAAAGGAAAAGGTTTTAGATAATTTATCTTTATGTTTAATAAGAAAATGTTTTAATTTAGAAACATTTCTTAATTTAAATTAAGAAAGGTTCAAAAAAAATGTTCTAAATAATTATCATTACATTAAAAGAAAAGTTTAATGAAATTATCATCATTATGTTTAAGAAATTATTATTATGTCAAATTTAAAGAATTAAGTCTTAAGAAATATTTATTATTTCTTAAAAGAATTACTGTTAAAAAATAATTATTATTATTTCGTTTTAGAAAAAATTATTCCATATTTTAAGTACTTTACGTTAAAGTATGTTTAACTTTATGATTATGCAGTTAAGTAATAGCTACATAAAGTAGGGTCGTTATATACTATAGATGTTAATGTGACACAAAAAAAATGTTCTTTGTGATGTATAATATAATGTGATAAATGTTGTCACATTTAATTGAGCATTAGTTAATTGATTACTTATATTTAATTAATAAGATTAGTTAAATATGTTTTGAATTAATTAATTAATTATATTTAAATAATAAGATTATTAAAATATATCTTAATTTTGTGTGTGACACGTGTGGTATGACCACACTATATTTACACCAACTTTGATGTAAAATTAAAGAATTAATTAATTAATTTAAAATTGAATTTTAAATAAATATGATTTATTATTTTTGAATTTAAATAAATAAGATTTATTTGAATCAATTATATATAATATATATGTGTACACGTACAAGAGTTGTATGTGGTTTCAAATATTTTATAAATAAATAATAATAAAAAAAGGATTTGGACATGGAAGTGCTTAGTGTAGCTCCTCCACACCCTTGCTTTGGAAATTTTTTCTTCTATTCATGGGCATATGGTTTACCATTAGAGAGATTAGTAGGTGGTTTTTTAATTTTAAATTAATTAATTTAATTAATAACTAAATGCTCAATTTAAAAGAGAAAAGATATCAGTTTTCACATGCGTGATATTTTTGAGTTTCTAGAAAGAAAAACTAAAAGTTCTATTTCTGAAAAAAAAAAGTTCTACTATCTTATATGTTGAGCACATAGTAGAACAAAAAAAGTACAAGATAATTCATCTTTGCAATTTTGGTGTCAAAAAAGAAAAACTAAGAAACCCTAACAGGTCTTCGAAATGTTTGAAACAAAGTCTTCTATATTTTTAATGTTTAATTAAAATTATATACCTATTTCTAATAAACAAAGTTTTCAGAAATTTTTGTTTATTAATCATGTCACACCCCGATATACGAGAGGTGACGTAGCGGGTTAATTAGGTTAATTAAATCAAAGTTTTAATTTAAAGTATGAGTTTAAGGGTTTTATTAATAGTGAAAAATGTGATATTTTAAAACCTTTTAAAATAAACAATTATAATAATTAAAAAAATAAGATAAATAGAATGAAATAAAATAAAATAATAAAGAAAGAGGAATTACGCTTTGGGTTCCACCGACCCACAACTTGTGCACACACATAGTATCGACACTATTTAAATTACAACCATAGTCGAAAAATAGAAAGAAAGATTAAATTAATACATGCCTTGATTAAACAATACAAGAAACCTATACGGGATCCTCTACAGCTCGCGAGTCCGGTCGGTAGACTTTCCATCGCTCCTAAGTTGAATTCCACCTAGAGGGGAAAATTTTAAAAACAAGTAAAAAGTGAGCGAAAGGCTCAATAGGACTATATTTTAAAAACAATTATATAGTTTAAATTTGAATATAAAATTTACCTTTAAAAGTAATCATTAGAAAAAAAAGTTAAATAAATAAATAAATCCATCTAAACAAGTCTTATCAAAAACAGTTCATCCAGAAGGTATCTTCTTATCTTTTTTTAGGCAAACCATATTATTCACCATCGAAGTGGCCCAGCTAGGTTTCAAGACCTGCCCCCAAGATTGTACGCTACACAACCCGATCTCTGATATGGCATCATGCCCATATATATGTATACCTTTTTATAATTATTAGAATCTCATTTTACCAAGTATAATCCTTTACATTCATTATGTGGTTTATTATAATGCATTTCAATCTATTGTTTATGAAAGCATCTAATAAAAACCATTTTTCGATCAATCATTGAAAACATTTTGATAAAAATACTTTTTAGGCCAAAATTACTTAATAACTAGGTTACCAAGGAAAAAGGTAGAAGTCCTACCTCAATATCCGTTGTCACAACTTAGCACCGCAGTTTCGCTCTGCTATACGTTACCTCCATGGAACCATGAACAACCTTAAATAAAAACTAGGTCTATCAATATCTAGCTTAAGATATTCTATATCACTAAGCTATCTCAAAGTGTCCTAATGTGCCATTCGTGTTTATAAAATCATACTAAAACTTTAAAATCTCAATCGGGGTTCAAAACGGTGAAAAATGACAAATTTTTACTATGCCTGGTCGGTGTGTCGATCTCCTTGGTTCGGCCTGCCAATCTCCCTGGTTCGACCTGCCAAACTGTGTAGTTCGGCCTGTCGACAAACCAGGTTTGGTCAGCCAAACTTTTTCAAGTTCGGCCTGCCGAACTCATAAATCTGGCTTGCCGAATTGGGAGATTCTGGAATTTTCCAGAACCCAAGTCTCAGCCTCCTTGAGCTCCAATTCTAAATTTCAACATGTTTTCTCAATTCTCAGGCATAAATAATGATCATAATTGATAGAAAAACATAGTAGATTACTTTTTAACACATTTAAACAAGATTTACACAAAGATTTTTGAATAAATCTAAAAATGAGAAAAATAAAGAAAAATAGAAAAACTCGATTTAAATCTGTTTTTAATCAAACAAAAGCTTATATTCTAAATGTTTTAAGTTCCTCTAACTTAGATTAAATGTTTTCTAAGCTTAAATAAGCTTGGATTTCAAAATGCTAAGAAAATTGAAAAATTTAGAAAAAGTTTAAAATTTGAAAACTAACCTCGATTTAAGCCTTAAATC